>CM076578.1:270567794-270938975 GCA_034641835.2 Pinus albicaulis
CCGGGTCCAGGAGGGCTAGATCCTAGGGCCCCAAAGTGGTTCTGATGTTGTCTCATCTTTTGGTCTTGCCAATGCAGCCCAAACAATAAAAAATGACCTATACCCAGTAACACTATCTCAACCATTGCAATAAAATTCATTCTACCATCCAATGAAGAAATTGATGATAATGAAGCTTTTACTTTTGTAGGTGACAACACACTTACTTCAGCGGTAAAGCAGTCCTTCAAATGAGAAAAGATAAAGCAAAAACTAAGTTGATATTACCTGCGATGTCCTAAAGATGTATGTTGTCTACCTTTCCATTATGAGAGATCAAAATTGTGGAGATGTCACAATAGGTTACTACTCACAATTCAAGTCCTTGGAGAGCTAATATTTGAGATGATCTTACTGGGAATTGAGTCTTGATCAAGACTTATGTTGTAAACCCTTGGAATATAGAAGTCTTCTTGCAAGTTTGAAGTCATTCTACATCAGATGTACACTTAGAAAAATAGCCTTTCAAACAGTAAAATATCCATGCATGAAACTTAAGTGAGTAATGCCAATGACACTTTTGTTCTTTGGGCGCTAGTTCTGATAACAAATACTTATCATACTTATGCTCAATAGTATTGTTCAAAGAGTAGAGGAGAGGCCACAACTTTCCAACAACTTCTTATTAGAACCTTAAACAAAAATAGACTGTAATCTGGTTCAGAACTTGAAATCAAATTTAAGAGAATTCAGGCCAGATAAATCTCGGTTTGTATTGAGGTTCTTTCAGGTGAACAATCTGCAAGATAGGTCATTTTTTTCTAGGGAAAAAGAGAGTGATTAAATAAATCCTAAAACTCGGACAGAAGAACATTTGTACCTAGATTTGTAATCTTCCATTAAAACTCAGATAAGAATGGCTTGCAATCTTTGAAACCTGGATCAGCATGAGCTGAAGTCCTTCTTGAAACTCGGACAAGCATGAAGTCTCATCAACGTATAGCTATGACTCATATAGCCAGGTGTCAAACAGTTGTCAAGAAATGCCTATAGACTAGGCCCTTAGAGTTTTTAATACACCTTCATGTATCTAGTGAATCCCACACAACAATAGGACTATTACTTCTCCAAAGGTCGAAATGTTTCAGAGCATACCCACTTGAAGTGATAGGCATACAAAATGAAGAATCCAAGATCAAACAAAACCTTTTATCCTTAAGGAGGTCTGAATGACTGCTTCAAGACTGTGGGAAAGTTTAGCATTTCATTCTTATAGTGATACTACAACAATACTCCTTGTTTTTCAGAGTATAAGAACCAAATCAATACTAGGCCTCTTATTTTATTAGGCTAGACTTCGATAAACTCAATTCCTGTTGAAAATTTCAAGCTGCCTCTTATTCTGAAATACAAATAACTGCTAGACTCCTATGCAAAATCATGTCACTATGAAACCTCAACGTTTACTAAAAATTTCATATTCAATGTAAGGATCTTAGAGGAAAAATATATCGTGTGCTATCTCTCATTTCAGATACATACCTAATGAGTCATGCCTTCAAGGTAGAATATCTCACTTCTTAGTTGTATTGCATTCTCTTCTTTCTTGGGCTTGTCCTCACCTGTGCTCTGATATACATGGATTGAAATTATAGCATACACTATGTAAATTGGGTAACAAGCCATAGGGATTAAATGTGTCAAGAACTAAAACTTTAATGCTAAATAGTAACATTGCACTACTGCCAATGCCTTGAAGGAGTTACACCTCTACTAGATTTCACCCTCAATAACTCTACTAGATGTCTCTATCATATCCAGTTTGTTTGATAGATAGTTGAGCAATGCTCAGATGCAGCCAAACATCTTCTGCATTAAATAATGATGGAAATTTCTACTCGTGATGCCATAAGTGCCACTTTATTGGAGTTTTGCATGGTCTTTGTGCACTCATTCAAGGTTTGAATAAGGAATCCACTTTGGAGGGGGCCACACATGCTTCTAAGGAGGATTCATTCATTTTTCATGTAGTTATATACATGGTCAACCACTTGGAGAAGGAACCATTCTTTGTGGTGCCATTTTTGGAGGATTGTTGTAAAACCAACTCCATTATCATGTTATCATTGACTTGTATCATGGAGTTGGTTGATTGAGAGCATTATTGTAGTCTTTTTCTAAAATATTTTCATGATTTTTCTTGGAGTAGAAAGGGGATCTCAACATCTTATTGCTATCTTTAGTATAGAGTTGTTGAGGAGGTTTGAATAGTAATATTTTATTGTATTATTGTAGTCTTTTTCTAAAATATTTTCATGATTTTTCTTGGAGTAGAAAGGGGATCTCAACATCCTATTGATATCTTTAGTATAGAGTTGTTGAGGAGGTTTGAATGGTAATATATTATTGTATTCCTTGCAATGAATCCTCGAGAAAGGGTATTCTGAATTTTTTTTAAAGAAACTTTAGATAATCGAGTCACATGGATTGTGATTTTCAATTATTCTCTTTTAGAGCCATGGACAACTAGATCATCTCTTTTATGGACAGGTTTTGATTGTACAGAAGGGATATTCTCAAATGTTTTTAAAGAAACCTTAGACAATGGAGTGATAAGAATTGTGTTTTTTAGATGTTCTCTGGTAGACACAACAACTTCCTGCTTCTAAAACACAGTGCAATTAATATCTTCAATCAACTTGATAAATTTCTCATGCAAATAGCGAGGATGACTCAAATTTGTCTTTGTCGTCTCCTTTTAATCCAAACCAATGTTTGAAAAATCTATATTTTCTGCCATGGATTTTCTTGGGTCCCATTTAAGAATCTCAAGATCATTTAAAATAACATTACCTATATTTTCATTTCTTAGTCCCAGGTTTGACAGAACATCCACTATAGAATACAGTGTTATCTCTGAACTGTCCATAAAAAGTTGAGGCTTTGTATGTTATAGCTTGCTAATCTCATCCCAAGAGCATCCCAAGGGCAATCAATACTTGCCAAAAGTATTAGATTTTCTAAAATACTACTACATTTCAGTGGATTTTTTTTCCAATAAACAACAAATCATTTTCTTCTCAACTTGAAAACCATTCAAACCATTGAGAAACAGTCACAAATTTTTTATATACTTCATCCTTGAGAAGCGATGGGAAACATGTACCATAGTTACTCTAGATATATTGTGGTTATCCTAGTAATATTCAAATGCATTCGGTTTAAAAATACAATATAAAAAAGCTACTACTCTAAAGAACTATTAGTACCCCAAAAATGCACAAGACCCCCAAAAAAATTAAAATTATGTTTCGCTAATAATTCTAAAAAGACTCCTAGAAAATTTAAACTTTGCTCTATTTATAATTAAAAGCCCCAAAATTCCGTGCGAAGGCCAGAATGTAACGTAGCATTGACTGTCTCATTCATAAATATTTTAAGAAAACACATTTTGCATAATAAAGGGGATAAGGGAGAATAGCGAGGAAGAACCGAATTTCAAACAAGGGACACACTTCTAATAAGAAGTTGAAATTTAGAGAAATAAAATGTGTATTAAAAAGAATAATCCTTAATATGTTTAAATTTGTGCAAAAGGATAATAATGCACATCAGGCTGTGGTTTAGTGGCAAATTGGAATAGTTGTTCTAACAACCCTCACAGGAATACTCCTCCCCTGCATGGGGTATGCTGGATATGCATATTAACCGTGGACCTTGTACCAATTAATGATTGTATTGTTTAGGCCTTGAAGCGAATGATTGCAATAACCGTTGGTGAGGTACCAACAACCCATTGTTTGCAAGTGAGGAAGATTTGGAGGGTTGATCATCCGTAAAAAAAGAGGTTCCCGTTTAAAAACAAAAAAAAGGGACTATCATATAAATACGCCCTTTTTTCCAAAAATCTTTGACAAACAATCATGTATAGGGAGCTTCACTGCAAAGAATAGACTATGGTGTCAAGTCTGAGCAATGTCCATTCCACTAAAATGACAAGGGACTTGCACACAGTCCATCCTTTTGAACTCATCCAATAATGATGTGCCAATACAAGTGTGCAATAACAATGCAAGAATGGAACCCTTTTTGATGGCTAACCATACGATCAACATCTATATTTTTCTCTGCAGAGATCGTCTAGTTTGGCATTGGGCGGCTGTAAATGTGATTCAGGCTGCAGGGCTAGAGAATGTCTATATAGTATAAGATCGACCATGTTGTGCAGTCACTTTATTCTTTGAGTTATGAAACTGATAAATTTGATTACACCCATTGCAAATGCAATTATTGGGCTTCTCCCCATTTTGACATAAATACAATATTCTTCCTTCATATTTGTTTGTCCAAGGAAGCTTCCCTGTAGAGTCTATATCTTCCTATCTGTTCTATTGGACTCACACAGAAAACCCATCAAACCCTTCTTCAAAACAATGTTACACGAGGCAGAAAATGGTAGGATTTGCTGAAAACAGACCTGGATTGGCCAAACCCACCACCACTAAAGGTCCTCCTGAAATGGAAGGCAACAAATAAATAGTGCCATTAGGACAAGAAAATGGTCGTCAAGTTCTAGGTGACATTGGGAATATTGTTTCTACCATGCCCAAAAGGAATCCACGTGTTGTTGGTTCTAAAGAATTTTTTTCTATTCCATTGTCCAGTGACAAGGAAATATGTTGCCACATTAGCAAACAATCAGCATTTTGTACAAGATTCCCAACCTGTGAATAAACCTGATGCGAATTTGTGGGTGGGAGAGAAGCAAAAAAAGACACTCTCATTTACAGGGAACAATAAACATCAAATTGTGCATGAAGTTGATATGGAAGATTAGATGACATTAGAGCCGACTATACCTTCTGTGGTTCAGACTGAGGAAAGTTGTGAAGTGGAAATGGTACATTCAGTTGATCTGATGTCAGACATCGATGAGGCTGATGCAAGGACCCAATGGTTGTTTCAGGATATATACAAGACATTTACAGTCTGTATAAAACTAGGGAGAATTTTAGTTGTGCTCCACATGACTACATGTCCCAAAAATTAGACATAAATGAGAGAATAAGGGCTATCCTGATTGATTGGCTCATTGAGGTGCACATGAAGTTTGAGCTCATGGATGAAACTCTATTTTTGACTGTCAACATTATTGATAGATAACTTTCAAGATAGAAAGTGATGAGAAAGCATTTTCAGCTTGTAGGGGTCACCGCCATGCTCTTGGCATGCAAGTATGAGGAGGCCTCTGTTCCTGTGGTTGGTAACTTCATTCTTATCTCTGAAAATGTGTACACTAAATGATAATTCTTACAAATGGAGAGATTGATACTTAGTACTCTGCATTACAATATGACAGTGCCAAATCCTTATGTCTTCATGAAGAGATTGTTGAAGGTAGCTCAATCTGATGAAGAGATAGAGATATTGTCTTTTTTCTTCATTGTTATGCAGAATTATGAATTACGGATAAATCATTCTTCCCTAGACTGGTGCTAATCTAGAAAAAAAGGTCAAAGACTTTACGACTATCTTTCCTAAATGTAACAGACACACAGAATGAAACAAGAAACCTATTTGGAGTCCAAGAACTTCTAAAATGTCCTTCTGTCGCTTTTGTTGTAGCTTCAAATTCTAGCTGGTTGTGCAAAATATTTCCTGCAAGAATGAACACTAAACAACAAGAGATAGCAATAATACAGATATCTATTCAAGTTATTTAGCTAAATCAATAAAGCATAAACCATATACATCAACTAAGAAATCATGATATTTAAAATCAAAGCTTATGCAAATGCATATAGGGAAAAATAAGCAGTAATCTGTATTGATGATAGAAGGGGACGTTATAACCCGGTGATTGATTTGTTTTCAAAATCTCCAGCAGCATCTCAACCTCATCACAATGCAGATATCTCCAGCAATATGTCACTCAAATCAATCTCCTCAATTGAAATTCCACTAGCATTTCTCTACACAAATTCTTTCTTCTCAAACACTAAGATCTATGCTCAATTTATAGAGGCATTGAAGGTAGTTTTACAATCGATGACTTTCCAATAATAGGAAAGAAATATATCTTGTAGATGTCAAATGGACACATGGATTCGAAGTTTGACACATGTGAACTCTTCTAGAAGGCACTATCCAAGTGGAGATTCCGGAACAATGAGAATTTCACTCCCAATGTGACCAACGCACCCTTGGATGTCGGGAAGTGATTTGCAGAGAAGCCTTGCATGGGGCTACCTGCATATGCAACGCATTTAGTCCCTTTAGAGACAGCATTGGTGAGCTCTCATATGATATATTATAAACTTCAAACTTTGGAAACCTTTGCAGATGAAAGTCTTTGAGTGATTTGTCTTGTTCTTTGTCTTAGGGCATGTAGCAACTGAAATGATAGGGGATGTTGGTCTTGGAGATGATGCCTAGTTAACCAGGTCATTGGGAATGGTGCCCAAATTTACCTATAACAATTTCCCCCTAAAGCATGAAGTCAGAATAATAATAACTGTATTTTGATTGAGATGCTTTACACTATGATGGGTTGGAGATGAAGCGGAGTGGCGACCTACATCAATCTTACAATACATTACATCATGATATATCCTCTTGATCATAATTGCTGAGGGTAGGCATTCCCATGTTTAGCACATAAACAATCTAATAACATGTACATAATTCGAGAAGTCCTCTTCATTGGAAATGCTGCCCAATACACATGCCTGGATATAAGGCCATGTTAGAATGAAGATACGTATGTAAGGTCACACGTACGAGATGATGTGTAAAATCCTAAAATCGTAGCTGGATGGCTGAAATTAGATCTGGGGTCTTCTTATCTACGTTTACTCGATCATTGAGGTACAAGCCTAGCCATGCGAATATATGATTTTAAGTCGAACATGGATATACATTGTTTGATTACCATCCAATAATGTGTTTTGTGTTTGTTAACAAATGCAAGAGAACCATCATTGATGTCCATGGCCCTCAAGTGCTGTAGTACATTTAAATGAGCATGAATAGATGATTTGATGTCGAATGCCAAACAAAATATTTCGGTCAAAAATGCGGAAGTGAGGATGCGTGTCGAAGGAGAAGTGTAACAAGCCTCATGGTACTGGAATCGGATGTTTCTAAGTGAACTTCTTGCATAATGATTTGTCATTAACAGGAAGCCACCTTATTATGAAATGAGAGTTGCTGATTTCAGAGACAAAGTTATGACTTGATATAGAAATTTTCAGGGATGATGGTCATGAGAATGAAGGTTTATGAGTATTTCCGAAGGATGATTATTCACTGAACGACTTCTCTTGAACATATCGGCGACACCGAGATGAGTTGGCCCATTGACCCAAAACCGAAGTGAAGGTATGATGAACCATAGGTATGAATGAAACGTCAAGAATATTACCCAACCCAAATATTCACGGACATGGAGTGAAGTGTCATGTTCAAGAGTGAATTGCTACCATAAAGAATTCTACTCACTTTTCCCAAATTTTTCCTGGTCATTTGTCGACCAGTACCTCTTTATTTTTTAACAAGCTTGAGGAGGATAAAATTTTCTTGATCTATAATTCAACCCTTCGGGTGAATAATGTATAGCTATTTAATAATTTAACGAGTCTAGTGATGAATGAAACTCAATTCTTGCCATGATAGACAAGCTCGTTGCTCTTTTATGTTTTAACGATCTTAACGACAGTGACAGCCCGATCCTTTTTCATATTTAAAGAGTTTGAAAAAGAGGACAAAAGAAAACTCCATAAGTACTTTTTTGTAAAGTTTTCACTCAGATTCGAAAAAAGTGTAAAATAATATCTAAGAGAACCTCTTTAGTCGTGTTTGACCAAGGTATTCCTTTTTTGTAAATAATCTATCTTAGTCCGAAAAAGGGTTAAACTTATACTGAGTAGATATCTATTCATTTACTTTTACGAGCTCAAAAAGACAAGTGCTTGGTAATATTTTCACATTATTGGAGTTTGAAAAGAGCTGAAAGAAGACTCTAGGACTTCCTTTTTCGTTGTTATCGAAGCTCTAAAAAGAGATAAAAGTGTGCTTCAAATCCTTTTTCGTTTTTAACAAAGCTCGAAAAATAAGGAGAAAAAGTATGCTTTGTGGTCAAATCATTCTTGAAATAAATCTGCACGACTAATATGTTCATTAGTTGTAAGACCTATTCAGAACAACGTCAAATGGATTAAAAATACATGTTTCATGATAAAAACATAATAAAACTATAGTCATAGCAATAAATGTAATTTTAAAATAATTAAATGACTATTAAAAGTAGTTTCACTATTCATTTTTACCATTCCGTAGTTACCATTTTCATTTTGGAGCTCTGAACCTGATTTTTCCCTCGAACTTCAGCTATTGATTGTGATCATTTATATGGACGGATTTCGTTGCTGTT
The DNA here is from genome assembly GCA_034641835.2 of Pinus albicaulis. NCBI lineage: Eukaryota > Viridiplantae > Streptophyta > Pinopsida > Pinales > Pinaceae > Pinus > Pinus albicaulis. Next base: position 270,576,205 of record CM076578.1, read on the forward strand.
TGATCCAGGTTAGTGCCATGAACCTCCTCTTTCCTTTAGTATTCATTTCATTCCCAAATTATGCAAATTGTTTAGGGTTTTAAGTCCCCTAGGGTAAATTCTACCCAAAAAGAGGGCAACGCACCCCTTAATATCGAAACCTGCATTGCATAGCAAGTAAAATGAAGGCTACTTGCATACACAATGCACCATCTCTTCTTAGGGAGTGCGTTGGGCGCAATCTATATTTTTGTTTCTCACATTATGCCCAAAATTTTCCTAACTTTTTGCAATGAATGGAATCTAATGGTTCTTATGGTTGTATTTCAGGTTTCCATCGGATTACAATGACGATTACATGGAGGGAAAGAGAACATGAAGAACAAGATATGATTTCCCTAACTGATCCGGGTACAGTAAGAGCCCTAAGATAGTGTGGACTGCTAAAGTACTTCAGGTTGTTAGGGATGAGGAAACAAATAGAACTATTAGAGTTCTTACTTCGATCATGGGATCCATCTATCGAGGCATTTCATATTAAAAACCTTGTGGTTCCCATAACAGTCAAGGATGTATACTTTCTTACAGGTTTGTTGAGGATAGGCTTGCCCATTTCGCTCTCAGGGTCTGTTGTTGGAGGAGAGACAGTGAGAGATTATGTTTTGCAACATTTTTATCCAGGGGCAAAGCCAAGAAAATATGGAAAGATAAACATCTAGGATGTTAGAGATTTTCCTTTAAGAACTATCCTTTTCATGATCGCAAAAATTGTCGGCACCATTACACTACATGTAGCGAATAGATCGTATATGTAGTACGTGCTAGAGTGTATGGAGCCAATAGTCTTCAACTGTTCTGAAGTTGTTCCTTCTCAGATAAAGGAACAATTGAACAAAGCAAAGGGAGGAAGGAAGAAGAATTTCAGTAATGGTTTGATCCTTATATCCTTTGCTTTAGAACGAATTCCGCTGATGCAACCACAACGTGTGACATTGGATGTGTCTAATCCTAGAGATCCACTGATGCAGAGATGGGTAGAACTCATGGGTAGGCATGCTGGCCAATCTACCATTGTGTTCTCGACTGCGTTCTTCGTCTGGTTTCGGCGACAGATTGTCGCCATCGATGAGTATGCATATGCAGGAGTTGATTTCCGAGGAGATCCAGATTTAACATTACCAGAAGGCGCTCAGTGGGGTGCAATGGGTAAGAATGTTTTGACCATGTTTTTTGATTTTCCTAAGGTTTATACAATTTTTTTGTATTTTTGATGTTTTCCCAAGACTAAACTAAATGTTTGATGTAATGCAGATGTTGGTCGTATTCAACCAGTAGAGGAACCTGAGCGCAAAGCAGATGCACCATCAGAGAGGGATGTCGGGAGAGCAGTCCTTCAGGATCTTCACATGGTTGAGACTTTGGCTGAGCTTCAGTAGCACATAGAGGGTTTAACCTTCGGGATTCCGGATTTCCGGATCAAACAGTTACCCATGCAACTACAGCGACACACTATTGGGGTTCCTAACCACTGGATGTGATTACTACATAGGATAGCTAGATCTATAGCATGTTACCACGAGCACCACTAGTTTACTTATGAAATTTTGCATATATTTTGAGGTCAGATGACCAATGTGTCTTGGGCACAAATTTTATAAAAACCTATAACTATCTATCTATATGATTTCAGTGTTTTCCTATGTTTATTGTGCAATCCTATTTAATGATGTGAATGTTTTCTTTACATATGTTGCAAATGTCTGTCTAAAACTTGATTAGCTAAAGAATTAGTCAATGTGTTCAAATTTTTGTAAATGTGTTCATATTGAATAAAATCAAAATGTATTTCCAAAAGTCGAAATATTAAGAACAATCTAAGTAGTGTTGGATTTCTAACAGTATAGACACTAGTAAGTTGTAATACCACAAGTTGTGAGTCTAAAAGTTTGATCAACGCGCATATACTCAGTGATCTTGTTCATTGATATACCAATACAAATCCCTTGAAAACTCACTAACTCACCGTTCAGAGCGAAAGTGGCCCACGCTACAGAGGATAGATTTTGCGTACTACGACTAGCACCATCAGCATATCCAACAAAGGGTTTTGAATATTTAGACATCTGCGATGAAATATAAAGTGGATTACTAACGTCAAGAAAACTCTAAAAAAAAATTAAGATAGTGAATGCAAATCAATAGCATATATATACAATATAATACAAAAAAATACTATGCTCATGATTAAGAATAGTAATGTTTCAAATACAACCCATTTCTAGGCTGCACCAACAGAATTCCATTGTAATCAAACAACTCATAGGCTCCCTTAGAAAGAACACTTTTGAAAATATAGGGGACATGCCATAATGGCTCAAACTTTCCTGTACTTATTATATCAGCTTCTTGATCATAAAGAAGGACCAAGTCGCCCTCTGAGAAAATGCGAGGCTGGGCATTTTTGTCGTATTGCACCTTTATACGTCTCTTATGTGCTTCATTGGCCAATTGGGATTCATGACGCATTTCATCAAGATGGATGAGGTTAAGGAGACGCACTTATTCTTCTGAGGTGTCAGGTAACAAGTCGATTGCGAGTTTCAACGACGGTATTTCACATTGGATTTGTAAGATAGCTTCCAGACCATACACCAATTGAAAAGGAGTAAAGCCAGTCGCATTTCTCACTGAGGTTCGATATGCCCACAAGGCGGAGTACAGGATTAAATGCCAATTTTTTTTATGAACTCCTATCATTCATTTAAGCATACGTTTAAGAATCTTGTTGATAGCTTCAACTTGTCCATTTGATTGTGGATAATAAGGAGTAGAATTATCATGTGACAATCCTAATTTGGCAGTCAATTTAGTCATCATATGGTTGCAAAAATGCTTCCCATGATCTGTAACTATAGCCTGTGGGACCTCAAACCGTGCAATAACATGATTAAAGAAAAACAATGCAGTTGTCTGTCCTATGTTGTTGAATGTAGGCATCGCTTCGGCCCATTTAGTAAAATAGTCGACTGCAACAATAATATAACCATGCCCCCCAGACGAATGAGGGTTACAAGTCATGAAGTCAATACCCCATTTTGAAAATGGTCCCATAGAGACAACAGGATGCATTGGCACTGGCGGTTTATGGATTTTACGATAAAAAATCTGGCATGCATGGCAACTTCTGACCGCGAGGATGCAGTCTCAAAAAATAGTAGGCCAAAAGTAACCAGTGCAGAGTATCTTATACACAGTAGCGTATCCAAATAAATGTCCACCACAAGCCCTAGCATGACAATCATTTAACACTTTTTCGACCTCCTCATGAGTGAGGCACCTCCTTAAAATGGTATTGACACCACGACAATAAAGTGTATTGCCGACGATAAGATAATCTTTGGCTTGGTATCGAATACATCTTTGTCAAGAGCGACAGGTATCAAGTCGAAAAGTTTGAGTTTGGAGATAAATGATGAAATCCCCATACCAAGGATCAAATGATCCAATCAGAAACAGAGACTCATCAGGAATTGATGGTTCCGACAAAGTTGCAGTACTATCAAAGGGAAGGTCACAGAGAAGCTTAGCCAAAACTAAAGACTTATTTGACTTGGATTTGATGAATTCCAAATCAAATTCCTGCAAAATGACAATCCATTTTGAATATTTTCCCCCAAGAAATTGACGTGATAAGATATAAGTCATGGGGTTGCAATCCGAAACAATAGTGGTTTTTCGGAGCAGGATGTAGTGGTGAAATCTTTGGACAGCTTGAAAAGCTACCAAGGCAAGCTTTTCTACGTATGAATACTTAACTTCCATATCATTAAGTTCACGACTCAAATTATAGATCGGATTTTCAATTCCATCTTCTACTTGGACCAAAACCATAGCAATGGTCTTTTCAGCTGCGACGATATATACGAAATAATCATTTTTCTAATTAGGGGGATACATTAATGACGCTTGGACAAGAGTATCCTTGACAGCATCAAAAGAATCTTGCGCAACTTGATCCCAATGGAAGGGAACCCCCTTTCTCAAGAGTCGAGTAAATCATTTAGCCATTTCGGCGTAGTTTTGAATGAACCTTCTTAGGAAGTTAGCCTTTCCTTGAAGTTTCTGTATCTGAAGTAAATTTGATGGCGCAGAAAAATCAAGAATGGCCTGAACTTTCAATGGGTCTATTCTAATTCCTTCTTTTGAGACTACAAATCCAAGCAAACGACCAGAACCAACACAAAACACACATTTATGTGGATTGAGGCGTATTTTTTAGTGTCGGCAGACTAAGAAAATGGCTCTCAAGTGCATTGAGTGATCAGTCTGATTTCGTGAATGCGCTGGTAAATCATCTAGATAAGGTTGAACAATGTGCTTGATGTCATTGAAAGCATAGTCCATTTCTCTCTGAAAGCATAGTCCATTGCTCTCTCCTATAAGCGAATGTGCCCTAGGGACAGATGAATGTTGTCTTATGTTGATCCTCTGGGTGGATATTGATTTGATTGTAGCCGGAAAATCCATCCATGAATGAAAAGATTTCGCATCCAGAACAATCGTCAATAATCTGGTCGATAAAGGGAGTAGGATAGTTGTCTTTTGGACAAGCAATATTTACATCCCGATAATCGACGCACACTCTAATGTTTCCTTGATTTTTCATTACAGGAACGATATTGGAAACCCATTTAGTAAGCGGAACAAGGTAAATGAAACCAGCACGCAAAATTTTTTCAACTTTTGCTTTGATGGCAGTGGCTTTCTTTGGATGAATAGGACGAAGTCGTTGACGCACCAGTTTGACATCGGGATACATATTAATAGTGTGTTCAATAATACTAGTATCTATGCCCTACATTTCCTCGTAAGACCAAGCAAATACATCACGGAATTCATGAAATAGAGAGCGATATGATTCAAGTTCTGATGGAGAACAAGATACACCGACATGAATATTTTCTACAATGCCAGGTTTGGTCGAAATATCAATAGAAATGGCTTCTTCAATATTTGACAGATTTCACTCAGAATCGATTGCATTAATAGGTAAAGAATTGGAAAGGAAATTTTTGATTGATGGGTGATATAGTTCACTAAGATAGTTTTATTCATAATTAGGAAGATGGGAATGATGATTATAATCTTCCCATGGTTCTCCTTCTGACATCATGACTTCCAAAATATTCTCATCTGTCAAGAATTTTTAGGAAAAAGGATTAGAGGGAGTACCAAAATCTAAGGAATGATCAACCCAAACACTCGACGATGCTGATTTCAGATTTTCCACCCAAGCCAGAAATGCCAGCTCAATAGGGCTAGGTGGCAAAAATTAATCCAACATAGTAATTTCAAAATCCACCGTACTCTCCCTTAAGCCAGATAGAGTGGAAAAGATCATGTTGCAGGTCTCTATACTTGCAATTTTTGCCGATGTCTCGGGCAGCGGTAATGTAAATGTTCCCATGAGAGTGGAATCCTTTAAGAGTCCTACACCAATGTTCTGAAGTTCTAGTTGGGGTATGTGAACAAACGGAATGCTTCCAGTTACCTACAAAGCGGAGGCAAAGAAGGATAATTGATTAATCACTGTGATAGTACCTTTATGTGGAAAGGTGATCATTCTAAAATATGTAGAAACAATTGCAGTCATTGCATATACCCATGGCCTTCCAAGTAGAATATTATAGTCAAGGGGTCTGTCAACAACCTCGACATCAACATTCATTGTTTTTCCCCTTAGTTCAACATGCAGGTTATTAATTATACCACAAGGTTTATATGTACGTCCATCAAAATTCTTCAACATCGTTGATGATTGTGATAAGCACGACGAGCCAAGTGACTTCCAACAATTTAGAGACATAATGCATGTAGATGCTCCCTCATCAATTATAGTGCGATGAACAAGGTGATTGAGAACATTTACTTGTATGGAGAATGCCAATTCTGCTGGTAGTTGCGGCACATAGCCCTTATGATTAAAGACAACAAGATTAGAATCAGTCGGATCAATTCCACAAATAGCAGACAATAAAGCCTATTTTTGGGAGGGACAATTTTGTAATACCTCAAGAGCAGACATAGTTGAAGGGGATTGAGCCAAATATTCAACTATATTATAATGTTGTGCAGCTCTTGATTGAGGATTATATGTCGATTTGTGAATTACTCCCTTTGGTGGCTTTATTGTCAATTCAGGAATAGCAGTAGGCGGTACTGATTCCGTAGAAGGATTCGTTATCGAGGTAGTAGGTTGATCAGTGGCATGACTACCATAATATTTATTATGTGTTGACGCCAAAATATCTGTTGAAGGTTTTGTGGATAACATTAACACTTGGGAACTAGGAGCTGGATCCGTAGCAACTGTGTTTGTGTCCAGATTTGGAAAGGGGTCTATCAGCACAGCTAACACATGGGAAGTCTTGATGATTTTTGAGACTTCAGTGCAGCGAGGACAATCCCTAACAAATTTTTCCTCATTACAGATTATGCATGGATAACGAGGTTTCCTAGGTCCATATGATTGATCAGATGATCTTTCCCGCAGGTTAGAAGTTTTCTTTTTCTTAGATTTCCCCTTTTTCTTAGTTCCGAGTTGCTTGTCACTTTTGCCCTTGTCAAACGACAAGACATTAATTTCGAAATAAGGTGCAGGATCAGATTCAGTAGTGTGATGTGTGCTTGCAGTGCCAATCAAGCCATCTCCGGCATGAGAGGCCTTTAATTGAGGAGGAACAATAAAATTAGATCTCAGCGCGTTAGGAATTTTTTCATAGAGCGTGCCAAACTGAGTGTAAATCAAGTCTAAATATTGGGCACGAGTGATAACCTGCTCTTCTTTGATGACACCACCCTTAGCCACATCCTCAGTTATAGATGGTAATAGGGACTTAATGAACCATTCAGCAAGGATCTGATCTGGAACAAATGTCTTAACCATTCTATGACGACGACGCCACTCATGAATATGATCAGAGATGGGAGTAGCATTAGTCTATTTGAAATTCATCAAGAGTTCTGTTCCAGTTTCATATCTAATTGGTAATTGGAAATGAGTCAAAAATATAGTAGCTAGGGCAGTGGAATTATCAAAATAAGCTCTAGGTAATTCAATGTACCATTTTGTAGCCGGACCTATGAGCGTACGCTGGAAAAGACGTAGTCGAACATAATCATCATTCTGGGAGTTTGATGAACACCATAAATGATAAGTCATGACATAAGTCGACGGATCATCTCCAGGGTTTCCATTGAACTTAGGAATATCCGAGGGTAATTTGTGAGGTATCACTGGCCACCAAGAAGCATAGCTAATTGGATCATTAGTTAGCCGATTTAAATCTGGTAACTCTAAAGTTGTAACAAAGGGCAACTGTCTATTACGGTCAGGTTGAGCATAGCCAGGATAAGATGGAATTGCTTGAGCAACAGGCCTTTGAGCACCAGCATAAGGAATTTGTTGTTGGTAACCCAGATAGGGGTTATTTTGATAATCAAACGCTTGAGGATTCTGTTAACCAAAACCTGGATATGGTACTTGTTGAAATGAAGTTTGAGGCATTTACGCCTATGGCTACCAAGGGGTCTGTCCACTAATGTTATAACCAAAATTAGGATAACTTGGATTCGGTTGATAAGTATAACTAGGTTGTGGTTGTGACATCCCATAAAATGGTAAACCAACTTGTGAATAAATAATTCCGGATACTAAATGTTGTAAATTAACCGAAGGATTTGGAGTCTGTGGACCAAACATTTGATGATATTGAGTTGAAGGACCTGCTTGATAAGGTTGTTGTACAACATTTTGATTCTGTAACAGGGGTAAATATGTATTAACAAGTTGAAATGATGTGGGTGTAACAGGTTGAACTGGTTGATACGATTGTATAACCATTTGTGGTTGGATAGGCAGAGTGGGCTGCCATTGACAAACATTCATTTCGACATTAGGTTGACCAAAAAGCGACGGAGTAATGTCATATTGGGTGACCAAAGGTTGCCCCCCTGCATGAGGAAGATAATAAGATGGAAAATATTGCTCTCCAAATGCTTGGAGTCCAGTTGATATGGTACTTGAAGGAATAGACCCAGAAGGACAGGCTTGATATTTCCCTAAAGATGTATATAAAGAATCAAGCCTTTCAGTACTCACTATAGGATTACCAGTTAAAATACTAGAATATGACATTGGTAAAGACCATAGTTGTGAAGATGCACCAGAGAAAATTCCAGATAATGATTTGTAACCTAATGGGACCATAGGGCCACCATGAAAATATGACTCTAGTGAAGTTGCGAACATCGATGGGGTAGTGAGGGCAGGAGCTGATGTAATTGGAACAGATGGCCCAACCGAAGATGTTGGTTCAGGCATGGTTACTTGACCAAATGTATACCTTTTTAGATCGACGGGATTTTGAATGGGAACAGGATCAACAAAAGCAGATGGTGTCAATTGAGGAAAAGACTCGTACAGGTAAAGGTCCTCCCCAAAATGGGTTGGAGTTAAAGGTGTCTCGTCTGTTGGGATTTCTTCAATCGCAATTAAACCAGGTGGAAGTATTTCACTGTCAGGCCCAAAGTATATTTCAGGTGGTTGACTGTGTGATATAGGAGATTCAATAGCTACAAATATTTGTGGGATGACCAAGGTAGGAACAACTTTTGGTTGTTTGACTTCAGGATTCAGATGTTTTAGCAAAGAAGAGATAGGATTTGGATCAATTTCTAGTTGAACAACGTCGGGTCCAGGAGGTATGATCTCACTGATTGGATGGATCATGACCACGGGTAGCTGTGAAGACTCCGTTTCGAAAACAGTAGACGAACCAGGATGTGTAGAAACAACTTGAGCTAACTCTAGTTATGGGAAGATGATGTTTCACCAGAGGTACAAATTGTACTTGATTCGGCAGATCGTGATCGCCTTCGCCTACCAAAAGTAACTTCTGGTGGTAAAGGTGGTTTTAAAGCTAATCTACGCGAACGACGGGGAAAAGGATTTTTTTCTTCCATAATTACTGATTTATTTTAACCAAAAACAAATAAACAAAATAAAAGGGTAATGCTAGGCAAAAGGGTTTACCAAGAAACTGTGAACTGCAGAATACCTCTTGGTGAACCAAGAAGTACGGGCAGGCAATCTCCCCGAATGTTGTGTTCGGTGTATCACAATTTACAAGGCGGCTGACTCGGTTCAGTATGTATAGATAGCACCTAAAATTTTTCCTCCCAAATATACTTGAAGGTACGTGGAGGCCCAAGTCCATATTAGTGTTGTCTGATGCGAAACCACACAGTGAGAGCACCGCTTTATAATTATCGTACTGTAACACTGCCTGATATACCCAAAAGTACGTGGACGAGCTACGATATACTTACGTACGTGGAGTGAGGTATCACACTCGGAATGTATCGCAGACAAGTTAACGACAGCTGCTATGTTTTACGACACTGGAACACGTCTCTAGCCTAGACCTTATAAATGTAATCGTTATGGTTCTAATGCTTTGATAGGTAAATTGAGATTAATTTTATGTTGATCTTGTTTAAAAATTTTCCTTTCAAAGGTTCACCGCGATGATGTATTGGAAATTCCTAAAATGCAACTAAGAATGATAAGAAATCTTTCACTTTTAGTTTTTCAATGAAAATCCTAGCTACTAGAGGGAAAGAGCAATCAATTTGCAAGAAAACAAATCAAAGAACACAAACTAAATGCATATTTCCTAATTGTTCCTTTTGCAAATCACACAAACCACTACATGCAAATGCATATTTTTCTTTTCAGTTCCTTTAATGTTATGAATGCAGAAAAGAAACTAAGTGCACTAAATCAACAAAAACAAATGCCTTTTACTTTTGAGAAATGAGGAATATAAACAAAAATTTCTCTTTTGAAGGGAAAATGAGGAATTAAACAACAATTTCTCCTATCAGGAAACAAAGAATTTACGAAAATTTCCTTTTTCAAAAGCAAATGGATCTAATGCGACAATAAAAACACTTTGAAATCAATTCGTCAATGATAAAGAAAAATTCTTTAAACAAACATTGAACAAATTATTCTTTCAAAGGAGGAAGAAGTAGATGAATTCACTGGTCAATATGAGGCTCAGGCTTTCAAAACACATCAGCAAACAAATAGAAACAAATTTCAAAGAAAAATTCAAGGGAATTTGGATGGTTTCAAGAGGAAACGCAGTCTCTAAAGAGAGACGATGCTTTGCAACACAGGCCTGAAAGGGAGACAGTGCTATGCAAAGCACTATGTCCTGCCCAAGAGTACATTGGGTGCGGTGTAAAAGGAAAAACACAGTTGTTTAACACACTTCTTTTGCAATTTTAGTTTTCAAAAAGCCTAATCTTTGTGAGTAACAACTACTGGGTGAATAAACAGAGAAAATTAGAGGCTAAAACACCTAGGATAAAGAGTAATCTCCCTAGTGGAGTCGCCAATTTGTTATGTGGAATTATGAATTACGGATAAATCATTCTTCCCTAGACAGGTGCTAATATAGAACAACAGGTCAAATAATTTACGACTATCTTTCCTAACTATAAACATACACACAAAATGAAACAAGAAACCTACTTGGAGTCCAAGCGCTTCTAAAATCTCCTTCTGTCGCTTTTGTTGTAGCTTCAAATTCCAGCCGGCTGTGAAAAATATTTCTTGCAAGAATGAACACTAAATAATAAGAGATATCAATAAAACAGATGTCTATTCAAGTTATTTAGCTAAATCAATAAAGCATAAACCATATACATCAACTAAGAAATCAAGATATTGAAAATCAAAGCTTATACATATGCATATAGGGAAAAATAAGCAGTAATATTTATTGATGATAGAAAGGGAGGTTACAACCCAGTGATTGATTTGTTTTCACCATCTCCAACAGCATCCCATCCTCATCACAATGCAGATATATCTAGAAATATGTCACTCAAATCAATCTCCTCAATTGAAATTCCACCAAATTTTCTCTACACAAATTCTTTCTTCTCAAACGCTAAGATCTGTGCTCAATTTATAGACGAGCTGAAGGTAGTTTTACAATCAATGACTTTCCAATAATAAGCAAGACATGTTCCCAATATTGTAGATGTCAACTGGACATATGGATTCAAATTTTGACACATGTGAACTCTTCTAGAGGGCACTGGCCAAGTGGAGATTCCGGAACAATGAGAATTTCGCTCCCAATGTGACCAACGCACCCTTGGATGTCAGGAAGTGCTTTGTAGAGCAGCCTTGCATGGGGCTACCTACATATGAAATTCACTTAGTCCCTTTAGAGGCAGCGTTGGTGAGCTCTCATATGATATATTATAAACTTCAAACTTTGGAAACCTTTGCAGATGAAAGTCTTTGATTGATTTGTCTTGTTCTTTGTCTTAGGGCATGTAGCAATTGAAATGATAGGGGATGATAGACCCTATTAAATGGTCCTGGAGATGATGCCCAGTTAACCAGGTCATTGGGAATGGTGCCCAAATTGACCTATAACATTCATGTAGCTTTTCCTGGTGGAGTACGCTATGTTGAGATATCAACACTCCATGCTTGCGGTGGCCGCAGTTTATATTGCACAATGTACCTTGAAAGGAATTCCATATTGGAATGTAAGTATTGAATGAAACTTTGGGAATCTGCCAAGATGATGGTGCATTATCATCAGAAGTCATGGGAAGGGAAGCTTACAAATGTTCAAAGGAAATACTTTGCCTCTAAATATGAACGTGTAGCCAAGATAGAACCAACTATCTTTATTAGAGACATGGTCCTCTAGGATACTGATAGATTAACAATCATTTTATAGCATGGTTTACTAACTATGCAAGCTCATGTCATGTCTTTTATTAGGTTTTTATTTTATGCATACGTATTGTAGTTGGAGTTCATATGCTAAATTAAGCTTTGAAGTGATCATGATGACATCCTAATACTTTGATGGACAAGAAGAGCATTGGCTTAAGTTTATTACCATCAGGATTTCCAATAACTACTGAAACAAATAAATTGATGGTGTCTCAAGGGTTGGCTCAAAGCACTGGATCTTCCTCTGACCCTCAAGCTACTTGTGGTATATCTGGTGGAGCACCTAGTAGCAGGGATAGTAGCAATTTGAATACACAAAATGGATCCATTGTATCGAGTACAGGTAGAGGGCCGACCATAGCACCAAGTTCTCTGTTGCCTACTGATGTTTCTGTTGTATTACAAAGTCCCTATTGGATTCGTATAATTTATCGCAAGAATTTTGCAGTTGATATGTGCTGCTTTGCTAGTGATCAAGTATGGTTGTAACCAGCTATGCCACCTAAGGGTGGTGCTCCTGAAAGAGACTCAATGCTCTATCCACAATTTTAGCAAGTTATTGTGAGGTATGTTTATGCCACATTAAATACTCTGGAAACTCATCTTAATCCACATTAGGGGTCCCATGAACTTCAGATAATTCAAGTGTGAATGTTGGGCAGTCTCCCGTCGACAGTGCCAATTAAGTAGGCACCGTTTCTCCTAGAATTTCTCAAGTAGCACCATTAACCCGAAGGGATGACACTATGTTAAATAGAGTAAATAACATAAAAAATGCATTGGAAACGCAATGTCTAGCGGCACATAAAGTGGGAATGACTTTGGTTGAGTTTCCTAGGACTGAAGGAACTATTCTTCCAATGGATGAGGATGAAGAGAGGTCTATTTAATGATAGTGGTTATGGAGGTGGTTGGGTCCCTCTTGCTTCTCTTTAAAAAAAATTACGCGGCATTTTGAAGTATCTTAGAATTCTATGGTCATTTTACTAGTTACTAGACATTTTGCGCTTGAATTTGAAAGCAGATGGAGAATTGGTTGATTACTTATTCTGTGATCCAACTTTGATTTTTCGTGTCAGAGGCCATGTGTATGAAGTAAGTTTTCCTGATTTAGGAGGACAAAATAAACTTCCAATTCAACTTCGTATTCAAGGTATAAGTGTGGAGAATTGTAACCTGTACACGCTAGCGCAGCAGCAACAACAACCACTACCATGAAAGCAAACAAATAACCAAGATGAACTAAAATTTTAGGAAACTGATGAACTGTGTGACTTTTTTTAGGAAGGGCCATGAGTATGAAGTAAGTTTTCCTGATTTAGGAGGACAAAATAAAATTCCAATTCAACTTCATATGCAAGGTCTGAGTGTGGAGAATTATAACTTGTACACACTAGTGCAGTAGCAACACCAACCACTACCACGAAAGCAAACAAATAGCCAAGATGAACTAAACTCTCAGGAAATTGGTGAACTATGTGACTTTTTTAGCAAGCTAGTTGTATCAGAACCATATGATGCATTTAAAATTGCTTCCTTTGTCACTTTTTTATTTATGCCAATATGATTTCTTCGAGAATTTTTAAAGCTCGTTGCATGGAAGCAGGGGATAGCTCAAGATCAGGTTGCTGATACAGTTCCCTCAGAAAGGCCCTGTGTTGAATTATGCTTAGACAGTCACTTACGGATGAATTATTACGCAGCAATGTCTCTAGAAAATGCAGATTTGGATTTTTCAAATAAAGCAGTCAGTGCTCTGTCAAAGAGAAACATTCATTATGATCTCCCACATAATGAAGTGGATTTTGAGCTCATTTTTTTCCTTGATCTTGCTTATTTTTCTCGTGTAGAGGATGCTAGCGGTGCAGGTGGGTTGCTTCAATGTGTTTCCTTAAGATTGAAATATGCTTTTGGTGAAAATATAAACATGTCTCTTCTAAGCATGGAAGGTAGTCATCATGGATGTGCCAATGGGCCTTGTACTGAGGATTGGGAGTGCTATAAACAAAGAGTAGCTAAAGCAGTGAAAATTGTTGGACGTGGAAGTGGAGTTTGTGGGAGTTCAATGGATGTTAGTCAAGGAAGACTGCAAGCTATGGTTGAAACATTACAACATTATTTTCAATCTTCTTTTCTTCATCTCTGATAGGGTGCAACCAGTAACACCTTCTGTAGGTGGCTTCACAACTTGAGTTTTTACTATTATACTATTGACCTATCCCTAGCTTCTTTCCTATTGTCCACACAATCTAGTGGATTTTTGGTTTACTATAGTCCCTGATCCTGCTTCTGTTCGTGATGTAAATGTTGGCAATGCAGCTTGGTTTCTTCACCGTGTTCTTGGAAGGTTTAAATATGCATTTGGTGAAAATCCTAATTTATTTTTTAGTGGAGCTTGCTATAAGTGAAAGTGGAGCAGGTGGGAGTTCAGTGGAAATTTGTTAAGGAAAATGGAAGTTGTAGCTGAAACTTCCAACACTCCTAGCGATCTTCTTTGATTCAGCTCCAAAAGGTGTAAATAGTAACGCTCCCTTTAGGTGGATTCAGAGCTTGAGCTCTTATTATTTTACTATAGCCCTGTTTGTGGCTTCTTCATCTTCATCATGCACCATTTGGTGAACTGTGGATAATGTCGCAGAGTCTACTTCTGTGAAAAGGCTTGACAAAAGATGAAGGATCTTTGGCAGAAACAATCCATCTGCATGAACATACTGTTACATAATGCATTCTAATTTTGTTCCATATAATATCTCCTATTTATAGCATGGTCAAATATTTCAGATGCATCTTTGACTAACAACAACTGCATTCTTTTAACCAAATTGTTGGCAATGTGAACTTTCCTGCAAATGTGTTCCTGTACAGAAAAATGATTCACTTTGGCCTGTAAGTTGACTTTGATGTGTATTAGACAATCCTTCTGTCTCCTGTGTGATTTACGTTCTTTATGAAATTCTGTATCTATTACAAGTCAAATATTCTTGTCAAAGTTGTACTATTCCTTGTATCTTCATAATATTTAGTAGATGACTGTCATGTGAAAATCTAGTAACGACTAATAGACATGGAAACTCACCAACTATCACGGCTATGATTGCAAGAAGAGCTGCCAGACTACCATAGGAGATCTTGATGGACATGTTACTTTGAAAATAAATCTGATAACAAAGAGGTTTGGGAAATAAAATTTGAGCATTATAAAAATAATAATATCTTCAAATACTTGTCATGTTTATATCAAACATATTTTTTAGAGAAACTATGTATTGATTTCTATAAATGTTGAAAAAATGAGACATGGGTTTCAAGTGTCTGTCCGTCTTTCTGTCTATGCTCTGTGAAGTTTGAAATAATTCTTTTGTTTTCATGAGAATAATTGTGCAACAGTATGACTGAACACTTCTGGAGTCAAAGGGAATTGATTAGAATTTTTTACTCAATGGTGCTGCAGAAAATGGTGTCCCGGAATGTTGGGAAAATGATAAATAAAATCCCTAATTTATAAATACAGTACTTATGCGAAAAAGATAAATAGGATCACTAATTTATGGTGTCCAAGGATAGTGGAAAATTATAATGATAAATAGGATCACTAAATTATAAATATGTCACTTGATGGTCATGAGGAATCTTAAGCATCTCAATAAGAAGTCCTTAAAATGGTAAAATTTTATGTCTTAAAAGTAGTCCCTGGGAAACCATTGGAGAGGTGATGAATGTTTTTAAAATGCACGGGTGATTTCTTTTTATCAACTGAATCCTAGACTTCATGCTTGAGCCTCTATTGAGCTATAACAAGGAACATAAACCCTTGGAATTTCTTGCGTAGAAACCCTTGCTCATCGTAGACCATTTGACCCAATGACTTGGAACTAGTGTCTTTATTATGCTTTTGGAAATCTCTAAGGGGCTATTGAGATAGGATCTTGGAAGGTGAGTTTATCATGCTTGGTTTTGTCATGATGGTAGCTTTTGTAGTGGCATTGAATGGGGCTTGCTTGGTCTCTTGGACAGTTGCTTGTAGCTTCTTCAATGCCTCCTCCTTTGTTGTCAAACCTTGGTAACTAAGTAGTCATTTCGGTGAACCTCTCTTCTTAACAATTACCTAGCTAAATGAATTTGCTTCATAATTGCAAGAGTTGCAAGATGTTCTTGTATAATTCTTACCTCATGTTGGTGAAATAGTTTTGGCATTTGGCTAGTTCTTTTTCCATCTCATGTGCTTTTTGCATCTAATATCAACTTTCCTCTTAGATCTATCTATTTAAGTCTCTTAAGTCTTCAAGCCTTTCCCCATTCAAATCTTTTCCCATGCTAGGTGTCCTTCAACTCAAAGTGCTAAGAAGCCTTGACATTAAGAAGTTTTGAGGCATCTTAATTTTAACTGTGGTAACAACTAAATTCGGATTATAGTAGCATCAAAAAATTGGACTTAGGAACTTCATGTTACTTGGAGTCTTGAGACAGTTCTTTTGGAGTATCACTCAGAGACTATTTGGAGCATTCCCAAAGTCATCATCTATAACAGTCACTAAACATTTTAGAAGCAACATTTGGATTTGACACAAAGAATTCTTTGGAGAAGTATTGTTGAAGTTTATTGAAGCACTTCCTTTAGAACATCCTTGTTGAAGATTATAGAAGCATCATTTGGATAGTCTCATTAAAAATAAAAAACTTTGGATTAGTCTTGGAAATTCGTTAAGGAAACTGCACGTGTGGCTGAAACTTCCAGCACTCCTAGCGATCTCCTTTGCTTCAGCTCCAAAAGGTGTAAATGGTAACACTCTATTTAGGTGGCTTCACAGCTTGAGTTCTTATTATTTTACTATAACCTTGTTTGTGGCTTCTTCATCTTCATCATGCACCATTCGGTGAACTGTAGATAATGTTGTAGAGTCTACTTTTGTGAAAAGGCTTGACAAAAGAGGAAGGATCTTTGGTAGAAACAATCCATCCACCTGAAGATACCGTTACATAATGCATTCTAATTTTGTTCCATCTAATATATCCTATTTATAGCATGGTAAAATATTTCGAATGCAACTTTGACTAACAACAACTGCATTCTTTTAGCCAAATTTTCGGCAATGCGAACTTTCCTACAACCTTGTTCCTGTACAGAAAAATGATTCACTTTGGCCTGTAAGTTGATTTTGATGTGTATTAGACAATCCTAATTCATCAATCTTCTATTACTACCTGATAACGACACTGGTAGGTGGTGATCATGATATGTTAAGATGGTTTGATCTCTTTATCTATCAGAAAAAGAAGTGAGCATGCACATCCTCCTCCACTGGAGTGATTAGGGATCAAATTTAATATTTAATAAATCTCTGTAACCAAAAGATACATACACAAATTCTGGAGGGACAATTGGTGTAGGACCAACTTCTTCTCACTCATGTTACAAGTTGCAAACACCTAACTAAGCAAAGGTATTTCACAGCTGTTGGACTTGTGTTTTTAAGTCAGACCAGTTTGGTAGGCTCAGGATATGAGGAGAATTGGTTGTAAATTCAACAACCAAAGCGTTGTTAGTAGTTGAATAGCTTCCACTCCGCTAGTTGTGATTTGAGATAATAACAATAATGATTCAAAGTAACTATTTTCATAATTTAAAAAAACCATCCAATCAACCTTAAAACCAATACCCTGTCATGTAAACAAGTTCTATCAAACAACTTTTTAAAACATCGCTTTAATATTTCATTTTGTAGGACCAAATTGCAAAACCCATTACCATGAAATCATTAAAACAAAAATCCCAAACATAAGACATTCCAGAAATCTTGAGAAAAACTCTTAGAGAGTGCATAATTTAATCAAAGCTCTAGTAAATTTCCCTTCATCATAAACTCTAATAGAATGTTATTTATTAGAATATAACTAATCTCCAACAAAATAAAAGTAGCAGGGGTTTCCACATATAATCCCATTAGCAGGAAATCATTAAAAGAAAAAACACAAACATGTGACATTCAGGACAGCTTGAGAAACATTCTTTGAGAATGCTTAATTTAATCAAACCTTAATTAAATTTTCCCCTTATTCCAAACTCTAACAGAGTGCCATGCATTAGAATATATTTAACCTGAAACTGATCTGAAACAAAATAAAAAAAGCAGCAATTTCCATGAATATCAATTGGGATTTTGTAATTATAACAACCAACTGCCATGTAAACCTAAGAAAACCAGAGAGGGCACTAATCAAAGCTAGCCTAGCATGGATACGACCATAGGTTAATGAATAGAAACCAATAGAAGTGGAGACAAATGTATAATACTAACCAATTCGGTGACAGGAACGGGAAACCCATGTTGGGTGTAGCCTTGCGTTAGTGCTTTGGCATCACCGCAGGCCTGAAAAAGAAATGCATAGGTATTGAAATCGGCCGAGATTCCTTTCTGGTGCATTTGATGGAGTACACCCAGAGCTTCGTTCCACTGGCCTCGCTTGCACTTGCTGCAAGATGTTGATGATGCAGGTATCGAGGTCAACAGCGGTACCAATTCTGAATCAATGTGTTTTGTGGGCATTTTCATGGCAATCCTCCTTGGCAGGAAAATGAAATTCCAAATGAAAAAGGGCAATGTGAAAAAAATATTATTTGAATATAATAAATATTTTAATTTTTTTTAAGTTATTAAAAGTTATAAATGTTTTGATGTTTTTCAAAAAGAAAGGCAATTGTATTTGTAAGTTATTTTGTTTTCTCCAAGATAGTGTTAATAAAAAATAGATGTTAATAACCAACCTAACACATCACCAACCTAAGTTGACCACCTTGACAAAATATTGGTTTTTTCA
Source organism: Pinus albicaulis (assembly GCA_034641835.2). Lineage (NCBI taxonomy): Eukaryota > Viridiplantae > Streptophyta > Pinopsida > Pinales > Pinaceae > Pinus > Pinus albicaulis. The sequence goes on from CM076578.1 coordinate 270,594,833, forward strand.
ATGAACTAAAATGCCTTTAATGAACACAACCAAATGTGCATGATGTTGAACAAGTAAACCAACATGACATACCTTTAACAATAGTAACAATGTGTGCAATTTGTGGATTGAGAAAACCAAACTAACATACCTATGATAATCGGAATCGACCATACATGCCTATTGTGATCAACCCTTCACGAATTCCGTTGATTTCGTGCAAAATTAAGCATGTCATGCAACTCTTAGATTAACTTTGATACATATACAAATTAAGTTTGTATTTACTTGTTAGAATTGTGTTAAAGTGTTTCCCCTTTAAATGTCACAAGTTTGAATCCAAGGGAAATTAAGGTATGTATACCTCCATGGATTAAATAGTTAAATCATTGCATGAAAGGCATCAATTGTCCCACGAACAAGGGAATCTCACATGCCAATTTAGCATCTATCTATATTATAACTTTATATTAAATACTATTATTATTTTCTTGTGTTAATATGAGTGCTTTTAATATTTAATATACAGTTAAGTAGATTACCCCTTGACTAATTAGTGAAGTATTTAATATTGGATGAGAGAGTTGTAAGGTTGAAATTTCTATACCTTGTGTTAATTTGGGTATTTGTATCATTTCAATGCAAAATTGGATTTCATACATATCCATGGATCCATTAAAGCCATTTACACATGCCAACCAAAGACATTCAATAGTTGGGTTAGAACTAGTGGTTGGGAGGAGTTCATTATCATATGCATCCAAGGGTTTCCATACTAGAGAAATTAGGGTATGTGTTTGATTTATGGGCTAATGTTTGAATGATATGAGGAGATGAGTTAGTGCAAGTCCTTCTTATGGTAAGGCCTTGCACCTCTTCCTTTATTTCTTAAAGTAAACTTGAAAGAAGTGATTACAAATATATGATACATATAATGTGCAAACCGTTCACAACATCACGACATTGAACATTTACACGAGATGCAACTTATTTCATGTTCAATATAGTTTTTCCTTTAAAAAGGAAATATATGGTACCATGATATAATATATTGATTCACCAACATTGACCACCAAACAAATGACCTAAACGAAAAATGTTATGTATGGTGAATATCATCCACCATAAACTATGATTTTTAGCCACTCTGACACCCCTAAGTTTATGGTCACTCATTGAACATGACTCCAAGAGTTGTTTCGAGCTTCTTAAACTTATTATTTCCCAAAAGACTGACAAGGATGCCTCATTACTGTAGCATTTTTTTCTGTGTCTTTCATCAAATTCTCTACAACCACGTTTTTATGTTATCCTCAATTAACATTTCAATTCCACATGTTTTATTATTGCGTGTTTTAAAGCGTTTCCTTCATTCTCATGGCAGACACAGAGTCGCATTCATGGGTTCTTCTGTGTTTTGGGGACCATCTCATTACTTGTAGTGGTTTCTCTCTAAATCAACACATGGCAAGAGCGGTATGATCAACCAAAACATATTAGCACCTAAAAGGCCATTGATTTCGAGTTAATCCCTACCCTACACCATGGAAAAAATTTTGGTTTGAAAATTTTTTGTCAATGAATAACATCATTGTGAGTAAAAAGGTAATTCAGTTTGGCTTGGCATCTGCTTGCTGCATTAGGGGGTTTAATGGGTTAGGGGTTAAGGGTTTAGAGGTTTAGGGTCTAGGGGTTAAATGGGTTAGGGGTTTAGAGGTTTAGGGGGTTAGGGGATTTAGCAGTTAAGGATTTTATGGGTTAGGGTATAGGGGTTAATGGGGTTAATTTTAGGGGGTTAAATGGGTTAGAGTTTTACGGGTTTAGGGGGTTAAATGGGTTAGGGGTCTAGAATTATGGTTTAAGGGGTGAGGGGTTTAGGGTTTAGAGGTTTAGGGTTTAGGGGGTTAAATGGGTTAGGGGTTTAGGGTTTTTGGGGGTTAAATGGCTTAGGGTTTATGGGTTTAGGGGTTAGGGGTTAAGGGTTTACGAGTTAAATGGGTTAGGGGTTGGGAATTAGTGTTCAAGGGGTTAGGGGTTAAGATGATAGTTTCGTTGGTCTCTATTTGTGCACAATAGTTCTTTATTCTTTGTGTCTCAATGTAACAATTTTGTAGGTACTGTTGCTTGTTGCCATGTCTTCTCTATTTATTAATTTCTAGGATTTGTTAGCCGTTTCTTTACGTTTATCGATGAAAATGTCTATTGCAATTAAACCAAATGTATGTTCAATCTCCAGTTTCAAACTCAACCACAGTTTTTTCACACAATTTAAGTCTGGAGAATGGACATTTGATAAAGTCTCAATAACCACACTACACCTCATGACTGCTACAGAAAAGCTTAAGTTCGAGTGTCCCACATTCATGAGAAAGTTGATGATTATACTCTTGCTCCACCTGATTGTGTCTTGGAAATACCCTTGTTTGTTGCAAAAACATCCTAATGTTGTTGACCTTGTCCCTTAACAGACCAAGGAAACAGATGAGACTGAGAGGAATGGAAAGCACTACAAAGTTGGAGAGAGTACAAAATACTAGGATGATTTAAAGGATAAGCTTGAAGAATGTAATAGTGATGAAACAACTGAAAGTTTTCCTAAACAAACAGTTGATAATGTGAAACCTTCTTCTGTACCAGTCAAGCAAGACTACATTCATGTGAGAGCAAGAAGAGGCCAAGCAACCGATAGGAATAGCTTGGCAGTGAGGGTATGGTTCACTCTTTTTAATGAAATATTTGATCTACATTTTGTATTTCAAAGATTAACCGTTTCAATCTTGCCAACAAGGGAGAATTAACCCGATCGTAGGTCCCAACTAATCCTCCTCTCATTTGGAATGGATAATCCCAAGGAGTTTTAAGGACTCTTAAATAGTTGTTAGTTCCCAAATCCACCTGAAATTTGAAGGAAGAAAAGCTTGGGATAACCACAAACCAAGCTCAACCTCGTAGCTAGCCCTACGAGGACAGGAGAGGGCTCTCTCCGGGTCTATCTCGGCAAAAGGTCTTCAAAAGGGGCTGAGATGACTTATAATGGATACTGATTTTAGGCTAGTAAATAGATAGGAAGGTTTGATTTAAATTTTTTGGGTTTTTGTTGGAAAAATGGGAAAAACAATTTTGGGCTCGGGGATGAGGCCAGATCTTTGCAGAATTCGAATTGGGGCAAGGTAGGCAGTAGTCTTGATGCTTTTGATTATGTGTATGGATGGATCAAAATGACAAGGAGCTGAAGAGGGCAAGGGAGAACAAGGATCCTCTCCAAACTGGCGAAAACATATAAAACTAAACAAATTCAAAGGCAGAGCACTGGAATCAATGGATTCTACCTCATTTACTCATTCATTTAGTTTCGGAAGCAAAAGAAGGCATACATTAAACATTAAAGAACTTACAAATAACTGAGAGAACACACCATCAAAACTGAAAGCCACAAGAATCCCAACAGGTGCTGCAAAACCTCTGATCTTTCCTTAGCCAAAATGTAGAAAATATGTACAATAGTGTGCCAAACTTTCCCAAGAGTCCAACCCTGAAAGTGTCTCAGAAAATACAATAAATAGACAAGTCTAACCCCTTCCCATGCCTCTAGGGGTCAATCTCATGCTTCTAGGAGCATTTTTAACCAATTCTAAACAAAGAGCTAAAATCTAGGCAGCCAAACAACTTGCCTCTATAAGCTAGGAAACTGATCCATTCACTTGATTTTCACTTTTTTGTGAATGAATCATCTAGAACAAGTAAATACATGCCAAAATTACATCATGTTTATCAAATTACATCAAGCTGGGTCAAAAATTACATCAAGAGGTGAAACTAGTCCAAACTGGCCGAATTTCTGAGCTGGAAGGTGAAAAATAGGCTAATTTCCTCTATGCGCCGCGCGCCAAAGCTCTATGCGCCACGCGCCTTTGGACCTACTTTTGGAGCACTTCCCAAAGTCAAAATAAATCTCATGATAGCTTTTTGGAAAGCTCTAGATGTCTGCTATCCAACCCAAGTGGAATTTTTCAATTTAGAGCTCATTTTCCTCTCCAAAACTTCATTCTCCCAAAAGTACTTCCTGTTGGTGCAAAAGGTGGCAGAAAGGTGATTTTCATGGTGTTTTTGGCCCTTTTGATCATCCAAAACTTGATGAAATGCTTCAGCCATTTCTGAGCATGCATAACTTACCATGAAAAATCCAAAAATACAAATTTTTCCTCCAAAAAGTGTCCCAATCATAAGCGCGCGTCGGGACGCGCTACGCGTTGGGCGGAAAAACCTGTTTTGAGACCAAAATTTTCAAAAATGACAAAAACTTCTCCAAATTTGCTGAAATTTGGAGCGAAGATCCCCCATCATGCCTCATGCTCAGCCAATGAAGCCTCGGCCAAGATACGGAGTGGATCAGGCCTCTTTCGCCGTTTCAGTGCTTTGCTCAACCTTGCCTTCAGGATCTTCATTTTAGCTTTGCAAACGTGAGTACGGGCCCAATAATGATTTTTCATATGACGGAGCATGTCTTTGTCTCTATTGGCCTTCGCCAACAACTTCTCCAGATGAATGTTAACATGCGTGAGGCAGGTCTCTCGATCAACCGGTGTCATGTCACCTGGTCTCTTCCGGGCCAATGCACGGTCTTCCCGGATTTGCCGCAACTCTATGAGCATGTGTTGATGACGAAGGCGAGACCCCTTCCACACCATGTGGAGATAGTACTCGCGCTGCTGATGAAGTTAACGAGACCCCTTCCACCCCGGGTGGAGATAGTACTCGTCGTGATGCTGCAAACAAGGCTCTGGCGCCTCTCTGATATGTAACGGCCACTTTTATGAGATCTCCTTGACACATTTAGCTCTGCGGTTGATGAATCACTGTCCTGCTCATACCCCTGCTCATAAGGTGAATCTGTCTCTGACATGGTGTTGAAATGTGTTTGTCAACTGTATGCTTGGTTGGTTGGGAAATGAGCAAATTGGTGTATTTGTTTCAATGCCCAAACGTGTCACACATATATATCAAGATGCTATAATAAAAACCACAGTGGGAAAAGAACTATCAAGTGAGTTTGAACATGAAGACAGCCACTGCTTGACTGTATGGGGATTTTACAAATGAATAGGAATGAGTGTAGTGATGGGGGGGGTAGTTATTAGGAGCAAGAGTGAAAATAAAATGGCAACATATATATGAGTCAAATGAAATCAAGGACAAAGATATAGTCCTTGCATTGTTTGACAATTAGGCTTTGTCAATGGAGGGATGTGGGAATAAGTAATAGGGTTTGGGAACTCAAAACATGGGAACAACATGGTATTAGGGATATGGGATAGTGAATATAGGAGAGGGACTGTGGTGTAATATTGTGACAAGTATGATATTCAATAGCAAGAGCATGTATGTCAATGAAATAAGTTTTGAAACACCAACTTCCACGTTTTGAAGGACCTCCCTTTAAACCCTAAGAGCAGATTGTGAAGTGGATATAGGGTTATCACCGTTAACACTTGATCTTTGGTCCCAAACACCAAACACATCTTCAAATCAATGAACAAAGGTTTTTTTTATCTTACTTGGAGCAAAATTGACGAAACCAATACAAAAATCTGGAAGCAATGGAAAAAATTTGAGTCTCAGCTCTATGCGCCGTGCCAGTGTAATTTTACACTGAAAAATTTTTCTCTACGCGCCGCGCGTCCTCCAATGCGCTGCACGCCATCCCAACGCGCCGCGCGCTGATCCAACACACAATTTGGCTTTTCAAACACTGTTTTTATTTCCAACTGATTTCTTAATGTTTCCTCTTGGCTCCTTGATTTTTTTTGGCATGGAAAATGAATTTTTGAACTCCAGACATATCTTGTATGGCATGAACTTCAATTTTTGATTTGGCAAACTCTCTTTCTACCTTTGCAAACTTTGACACTTTCACATTTAACTCTGTCTTGCACTCAAATCTTCACAATCAAACTCATAATCAACACCAACACGAGTTATGAGAAATAGAGTGAATTTGACCTACTCAAACATGGAAAAACCAAGCAAATTTGATGTTGGAGAGAAATGGAATTTTTTTTTGTGTTTCAGCTCAATGCGCCGCGCCATAAATAACGCATTTTGCAAGAGGCTTTTGGAGGCCTTCCTGGTGTCCAAATTGGGCATGTGATAGCTCGTTGGAAAGCATATGAAGTATAAATTCCACCATAACTAGAATTTTTCAATTTGGAGTTCATTTACCCTGTAAAAAATCAAATCTTCCAACACCACTTCCTGCAGGTGCATCAATTCTCCTGAGGCAACGGTATTCTTGACATTTCTCCAAAACCATTACACCTGTGTAAAAATTGAAGGAGGTTTTTCTTCGTTGGCATGTGGTGTACAAAAACCTCTCTCTATTTTCCAAAATTCATCTTTTATTGCTCTGAAACATCATTTGAGTGAAACTTATCCCAATGTGTGAAACAAGGGATTTGTCGAAATGAAGCGAAATGAAGGGGATAAGGGGCTTCTAAATTCTTGGGGAAATTTTGGGAAGTAGGGAGGGATGTTAGGAAGGAGGGGAAAGTGGAATCTCAGAGATTGAGTGAGGGGAAGGGGTCCAAAAGGGAAAAACACAGGCCTAGCCTAGAAAATTGCCAAGTTGTGGCAAGAAACTAGGGTTTGTGCAAAAATGAGGAATTTGAGGGATCTCAGTGATGGGAAGTGTTTAATAAGGTAAATTAATGATAGGGGAAGGTGTATGAACATCAGGATACAAGTTTTTCTAATGATTTGACCATCCAAGAGAAATTACCTCCAAAACCCTGGGAGAGGGAAATGGACCTTACCTAGGCACAACTGAAGCATGAACAAGGTGTAAAATGATCCATTGGAACCTAACATGATGATGAAAACCCTCTGAATGATGGTACACTCAGCTGAATGGTGACATGGACCGACATTTGGACAACTTTGACAAGAGTAAAAGCAAACCCTAGACCTAATGCCCAGTGACCAAATTTTTCTTGAAGACTCATTGAAATGACAAAATTTGACCTTGACATCTTAAAATCACTTTGTAAGAGCATTTTTTATCAACGGAAAGTTGCAAAGGCCGACACTAACAAGGGGTTAAGGGAATAATGACTTAGTGGTTAACGGATTAGGGATTAGGGGCTTAGGGCTTAGGGATTAGGGATTAGGGGCTTAGGGCTTAGGGTTAGGGATTACGGGAATAATGAGTTAGTGGTTAAGGGGTTAAGGATTCAGGGGTTAGGGGTTAGGGGAATAATGAGTTAGAGGTTAAGGGATCAGGGATTGGGCTTAGGGGAATAATGAGTTAGTGATTAAGGGGTTATGGATTGAATGGTTACGGGTTAGGGTATTCAAGCACGTTTAGGGGTTAGGGGAATAATGAGTTAGTGGTTAAGGGATTAGGGATTGGGGGCTTATGGGTTAGGGGATTTATTTATAAGAAGCAGTGAAATAAAGTTGCTGGTTATGGGATTATATTAGGGGTAAGGGGATTTATCAGTTAAAGATTTTACCAAGTTAGGGGTCATAGTATGAATATTTAATCGAAGGTGCTAAAAAATACTCACTTTAGCTACGCAAATAACGTATAGCCCAATAAATAAGAGATGGTCATGAACATCTTCGCACGGTAAAGCACTGATCAAGAAAAATGTTGCAAGAATCTAGATCTATGCTTAAAAAGACATTAAGCAGTAAAAATAAGGTTTTGCTCCATGCATCCAATAGACAAGACAAGAATAATATTTTTTAAAGAATTTTATATTAATGGCACCTGGGAGGAAAACAAGAAAGGTGTTTCCAATTCTCCTCAATGGGATGGGTTCTTGGAAGTCCTCAGCACTTCAGATCTAGAATTTCTCTCTCTTGTTGGTGTAGAAAACCCAGACAAACATATAACTCAAAGAGAGCTCACAAAGTAAATAATGGAAAATATGACAATGATATGGCTCAAAGTCAAACCAAGAGTGTAGATCCAGAGTGATCTAAGATGCAACAAAAGGTGAAGAATGGTAGGAAAAACCCTTCTATTTATAACAAAATATTGGGTCATTCTAGATCTTGGTGCATGATTAAAATAATATTAACCAAGTCTAGATCCACCTTTTATGGAATATTTTATTATATTTGTTGGAGGGGAAAAGTATTTGACTTGGGTCAAATCCCTTTATTTGTAAATAATAAATAAATAAATGATTTATTTATCATTTTAAGGAAGTGGTTGAATGATAATTGAATAAATAATGATTTATTCAATTATTTATAAATGATTTAGTCAAATTTAACAAGGAATATTATTTAAATAAGGTTTAAATAATTATTCCTAGAAAGTAATAAGATAAATAAGGATTTATCTAATTAATTTCCTTGTTTTTGGTTAAATATGACCCGGAATAATAATTAAATTATTGTTTAATTAATTATTCCATGAGGAAAATCAAACAAATATAGATTTGTTTAATATTTCCCCTTCGGGTTTCTTGTTTAGACTATAAACAACCTAATAAATGTGTTTTATTAAGTTATTTTACATAGTGAAAGCAATTTTACTTAGGGTAAAATTGGTCTTACATGGTGTACTTGGGTCCATCTAATGGTAATAGGTTAGATGACCAAAAAATGGTGTACAGTGGGTGAGGGGTTAGTGGGTTATGGGTTGAGAGTTACTAGCTTCACATTGGAAATTCATGTGAAAATTAATTGAGCATCAGAGTTTAGAGGTGGTGAAACGATAAGGAAATGGAAGATGAGGGAGCCCAACATTAGACTCCTAAATATGGTTTGGTGTTGGTTCTGATGGTGTCCTATGAATAGGAAGCGTAAACGTCACATGAAGGTTTACGGAGGGAGTGACTTGTGTGTGCTTGTCGTCGGAATTTGGTGGTGTGGTGTGTTCAATCGGTCCCTGCTGCTCAGTTTCTTATCCATTGACTACGTCTGGGTTGAGGATAGGAAGTTGAAGGGAAGTGATATCACTCGTTTCCATTTTTATTGGCTTTCAGTGAGCCTATTTTTTCATGATAAGAGAGGAAGCTAGAATTTATAGTCCAGGAAACCTCGAGGGTGGTGGCAGAAAACTAGTTTCTTTTCCAAATTTTGTGCCCTCCAGAATTGGTGTGACGATGTTTGATGGATTGGTGTGTGGTCTCTATGTGGATAATTTGGAGGCTGGTCACTACCTTGGGGGAAGTTACACTTAGGCGTTGGCTACTTTGTCATCATATGTTGTTCAATTTCCTGTGTTGGTTTGGTGGGTGATGGTATTTGGTTTTGCTGGTGGTGGAAGTATTTATCTGGTAGTGGGAGGTGTCTCTGTGCTTCCTTATGGTGGTGGGAGACGAACTTTGGCTCCTTCGCTAGTGGTGTTTGTTTTCTATAGTGGGGGGTCTAGTCTCTCGACTCTGCACATAGCGGCGTTCCTCGACCTTGGAAAATTATGCAGCCCCTGGAGTAGTGTGGGTGTTCTTCCTCCCCTATCATCCATGGCCCTGTGGGGGTGGTAGACTCAGAAATAATCATGGTGGCTCCACGCCAAGGTGGAAAGACTTCGGGGCGTGTGTGACTTGAGAGTGTGGGTGTGACTCGCTAGTGTGGGTGCACATGGGGGTGGTGGAGGAGGTAAGTGGGGGGATAATAGAGGTGGGGTTTTGAGGGTTCAAAATAAGAGTCATCAGGGCGGAGGAGGCCATGGTGGCAAGGAGAATCATGGGTTTGATTGATTTGAGGTAAATGAGGAGAAAGTTATCCAACATTGTTGCCTAGAGAATGGTCGTGCACTTATCAACAACTTGATGGAAAGAGTGGACACAACTGAGAAATTGTGTTGTGAGGAGCATGCAAAGAAGATGGCAACATTGGACTAAATGCACTATTTATAGTTCCAAGTCTGGGAGCGACTGGTAGTTGTTTGGTGAGGCCAAAATCAACTCACAGAGAAAGTAGAATAGCTGGAGACTTGGTTGGCACACTTTGAAGGGCATAGTCAGTGTGACTTCTGTCCTCCACCACATCTAGGAACAACCCAAGACAACCCTGCATCCATCACGTTGGTCGACTAGTATGCTATTTGATGTTCTTTATGTTTTATATGTGTTTTGGTGTCTCTAGCCCAACCATTTATGGACAATGTCCCTAGTCCCTCTTTTGCATTTTTTTGCATCTGGTGCAAATTTTTGTCAACAAACCAAGTCGAGATGAGACCACCTTCTTTGTAACTGGCTATATGTACTCCTTTTCTCCTACATGAATATAACATTGACTTAAAAACAAACAAAGGTTCATACATCATTAAAAAATTAATTAAGTTTCATACTTAAATTAACAAATGTTCATACCTAATTACTAAATAGGTCTATATTAAATATATATTGTAGGTTTGTCTATTTAGTATTTATCAAATGTAAATATGATGAATTAATACTAGATTTAAATGAACTCACATGTTTAACATAAGAAATGTTATATGTATCTAGTTATTAAATGTAAATATGAAGATTTAACCTTAGATTTAAAACAACTCACACTTTTAACATAAATCAAAGAAGTTTAAAAATTAAACTTTATGGCCAAATATTAGATATAAATATAAATATAAATATAAATACAAATTTGGCTAACTAATTAATATTACCTTTACTAAAATTATAATGAAGGCATTAGTGTAAATATGATCTATGATACATGCAATTATGTCAACTGTAGATGAATCCATTTGCACTGTTAAACTTTAGAGACCAAAGGGTATTCATAATTTTAACACTGTAAATTCAGAGACCCCTTTGTCTCTAAATTTTAACACTACAAATGGATTTAAAGGCACCTATAGTGAAATGTAACACTTCTGTACCAAAATTGCAATTTTCCATATATGGAGTGACACAGTTAAAAATTATTGACATAAATGACTAATTCATATACTTGTTGTACTTGTTATTTCGCCATATTTTTATTCTTGGACTATAATAGTCATTTCCATTAATCATTATTAATTATCTAGTCATATATTTTAATCTTAGACTAAATTAGTCATTTAAGTTAGTCACTTTTAGTTTAGTCACTTATTATCTAGTCATATATTTTATCCCAAGACTAAATTAGTCATTTAAGTTAGTCGCTTTTAGTTTAGTCACTTATTATCTAGTTGTATATTATATTCCAGAATAAATTAGTCATTTGATTTAAATAATTTTGGATTCAGTCACTCTCAATTACTCAAATTTAGTAATTCTTAGACTAGCTAGGTATTGGCATTTTTTAGTCTCTAGTCATTAATTTCATCATTTTTTCTACTAGTGGTTGTAAAGCATCTAACGAACAACATAGTGGCAGCCAGAGGAGCGGTTATGTGAAAAGGTTCTTGAGAGGCAAGGTAATACCTAACTGCATCACTCCAGTACTAGTCGTAGATTTCATTTGCATATAAACGTGGAAGGCTCACACACAGGCAGCGTACAAAGTTTAAAGATAATGCATACGGCGGATCCGACAAGATCTAACACATTAATCATTAAATCAATAGCCATGTGCTAACGAGATATAGTCAGGGATTTGAGAATACGAATGTTGCTCACCATAATGAACATGTTTGGGGGGTTGACAAACAATGAAAATTATATGTATTATATGAATAATGGCAAGGTTTAATATTAGTGAATGGCAGAGACAAAGGAAAATTATCATTGTGCTTAAATTAATTTGCAAGGGTTTGACAACCCAAAACCTTTTAGTTAAACAATGATTAATGTATTGTCTTTAAGATGATTATGAGGACTTGTAACCAGTAATATTTTTTATGATATAAGGTAATAATGTGATTGGACATTACAGGTGGTATCAGAGTAGCATTCACAATTGGGACCAAAAATGGGTCACCTAAATAACAATTGATGTGTGTAAATGTGCACAAAATTGAAAGGAAGGATTAATTAGAGAAATGAGGAGGGGGCTTGTGCATCCAACACCCGCCCAAAAATTAGGGGGAGAAATTCACCCCCAACCTAATCAAGAAATAGATCGAGAGATGTGGGTATAGACAACTATGAACCAACATGGCCAAACTAACATATTATTTGGAAGAACAACAACAACAAACCAACGGACTCACGGATATTATCTGATAGTTACAATAAGAAATGGTCTTGAGTTAAAAGTGATAATGAGAGGTTCTTTATGAGGTAGGAGAAGATCCTTAAAAAGCCTCTTAGATAAATAGAATCAAGGGGTAAATCAACCAACTAACCAGTAACAGAGCACCCAGCCCAAGGGTGAGAAGAAAAAAACAACAAAATGCAACAACTTAGAAGCATCAGGAAGCAATGGAGTAATAAACATAAATCTTATAATGAATTAGAGTCGGGAAATGTCAGCGATGACAAGAAATAAATAAACATAAGGTAGAACTGCAAGGTGAATTCTGAAAGATTAAACCTCCCACATTCGATGGAGAAGCTGAAGAAGTAGCTGAAGCATGGATAATAAACATGAACAAATAATTTCAAGTCTACGAGTATAGCAGTAAACTAAAAGCCCGTTTAGCCATTTATCAATTGCGAGAAAAATCTACCTTGTGGTGGGAAGAAGTTAAAAATGTGTGAAGTATTGAAGATCAGAATGTGACCTAGGACGAATTCCAGCAGTACTTTAAAGATAAATATCTCACAAAGCGTTTTTATGATGAAAAAGCTCAGGAGTTTCATGACTTGAGGTTAGGACAACTATCCATGGAATAATTTTTAACTAAGTTTACGTCATTACTGGGATATGTGCCATATCTGAGGGAAGAAAAGGCAAAAGTACAATGATTTCTGAGGAGTTTGCTTGCTCATATGAAGGATAAAATCGAATTTGTAAACCCAAATACCATGGATGATGTGATTTGAAAGGCACGTATGTGCTATTAGCAATCCAAGGTAAAAGGAGAAGTTGGACGAAGTTAGCTGCCTAAGAAAGGGGTAGAGAAGTAATTCCAATTTTAAAAGCAACAGATCTGGTAATTTTAAGGGTGCAGCCAGAAATTCAACAAATAGGCAGTCATCCAGAAATCAACAGAGAACTAAGTGGCCAGCAAAGGAACGACCCATTGAAGCATCCAGTAGACCAGATCATGGACAGACCTAGAAAATTTCATTGCAATGTTGGGGATGCGGTGAGGCACATTATCATAAGAACCACCCTCACCGTGGAAGGAACAAAACTGCAGCAAATGTGCAAGAAGCATCCAATGTGGGGGACATGGCCCGAAACATATCCAGAATCAACGCTACACTTGAAGATCAGTAAGCGAATTACCAACCAACCATGATAGTACTGGAAGGTAAGTTGTACTCCCACCATGTATCTATTTTGGCTAATCCTAGTGCTAGTTTAAGCTACGTAAATCCTAGGATTGTGGAAAAATGTGACTTACAAAGCCAGAAGTTCAAAAATCCTTGGTTAGTACCCTTGGTTAGTACGGTTGGCTACTGGAGCAAAGCGAAGAGTCAATGCCAAATTTTCCAACTGTCCTCTGGAAGTTGGAAACTAGCATAGTAAGGTTGAATTAAATATTCTACCTTTAGGTTCCTACGATATACTACTGGGGATGGACTTATTGGAAGTGCATTGGTCATTAGTGGACTGCAAGGATAAAATTATTTATTACAAGGTGGAAGATGAAACATGTCTAGAGTTGCAAGGAATTAAGAAGCCACTTCAGTTGCGTCCTATTACATTGTCTCAGCTGGGAAAATGCATTAGGAAGGGGTGAGAAATCTATGCAATCCAAGTAGTATTTGCTAACTCTAAAGATAAGACTCCTATGATGGAAAAAATCCCAGGGGTGCAGGATTTTATGGATGTATTTCCAGAAAACATACCAAGACTGCCACCTATAGAAATTATACAAACATATGTGTATCAATGGATTCAATCCGATCTAACAATGTACTAAATCTAGATACTGAATCGCTTCTACAAATCAATTGCGGAAATTAAATACAATTGCCAATCACATGAAGCAAAGAAAGAATCAAATCAAACCACAACACAGATAATTTCCCGAGGAAAGCTTGTTGCTTAAAACCCCTCTATCTTCTATTGTATATTAACATTGGAATCATAAAACACTTACAATGCACTCTTCTCACAAGAGTCTCTTGCACTCTGCTAGCTGTCACACATTGTCTTGGACAAAACTGGCCAACACTTAGCCAATTCTCAGCCTCTAAACAACCTGCCTTGCTTGCAAAATTTCTAATGAATGCAATCCCTATTTTTTATGAATTTTGGCCTTCCTAAACTGCATAAGGATCATGGCCACTCCAATGGATGTCTGGTTGCATGCAAGCAACCTACTAATCACACAACTGATAGTTAACCTCCCTTTCACCTTTGTCTCAACTGGCTCTCCACTGGAACTGACATGCATGAAGCTATTAATAGTAAATCATCAGTTGCATGGCAGATCACTGATTGTGAGTTAAATATGATTTAGTTCACTTGGTCTCTCACTAGTGCAACAAAAAATTACAACTAGTTCAACTAACTCTAACTCACTTAACTGAGTTAACTGATTACACATGCATTAAACTAATGCACCAACTGCAATTCGAACTCCATAACTAATAGAATTACTCTGCATGTCTCACCAACCACCCTCAACTAGAAATTCATGAGCTAGTTGAGTTTATCACACTCAGTTAACTATTACATGTGATTATGAGATAAGATTACATTTTATTGTCCAATTTAATTAAGGGAAAATTAAATTAGACACTGCACCAAATTTAGGCCACACTAGTGTAGGTGCTGCTAGGACCTATTGGTCCCACACTAGTGTAGGTGTTGTAATACTCCCTCTCAACAAGAAATGGACTCTCTACCACTTCGATCCTGCCTCTATGGTATTCCAATTTTCTCTTGGTGAGCACCTTCATCAAAATATTTGCATCATGATATTCCATGGGAATGTACTGAAGTAACATAATGCGCCTCTAAACACAATCTCTGAGATGGTGGTACTGGATGTCTATGTGCTTGGACCTATCATGAAACACAGGATTAACCAAGAGTTTAATGCAACTCTAATTATCACAATGTATCACTGACTGATCCATCTGAGAACCAAACAAACCAACCAGGATCTTTCTCATCCATATGGCCTCACATGCAGCTTGACTTGCTGTCATGTACTCTGCCTCGGCTGAACTGAGTGCCACGGATTGTTACTTCCTGTTTTACCAAGAAACTGCAATCAATCCCATGCTGAAGATCCCTCCTGATGTACTCTTTCTGTCTGATGGTCTGCCTTCCCAATATGCATCCATGAAGCCTTGAAGCTTCACTCCCTTTGTACGTCTATACCATAATCCATACTCTGTAATGCCCCTGATATATCTCAAGACATGCTTCCCCGCCTTCCAAAATATCTTGGTCGGCTTAACCATATCTTGACTCAGCTGGTTAACTCCGTAGCAAATATCTGGTCTGGTGTTCAACAAGTACATTAGTGAACCTACTAGCTGC
Organism: Pinus albicaulis; assembly: GCA_034641835.2. NCBI lineage: Eukaryota > Viridiplantae > Streptophyta > Pinopsida > Pinales > Pinaceae > Pinus > Pinus albicaulis. The sequence goes on from CM076578.1 coordinate 270,610,307, forward strand.
CTGTAGACAGCAGCATCCACTACTTCTCCTGAAGTAGCATCCTCTTTCCTCCAACTTCCTGGAAAAGGAGTGTCCATGGGTTTATAGCTCTCCATGTGAAACTTACCCAGTATCTCTTTGGCATACTTGCCTTGAGAAAAAAAAATTTCACCATCCCGTTTCCATATTTCCAAACCAAGGAAATAGTGGAGGAGTCCCATGTCCTTCATTTTGAACTCCCTTACAAGATCCTCCTTACATGAGTTTATCAGTTGCTCATCACCTATCAAAATAATATCATCAACATATTTTACGATAATCAAGAGCTTACCATCAACCAAAATCTGGTACAGGTTTTCATTCGCTTCACTTTTGGTGAAGCCTAATCCGGTGAAATAGTTGTCAATCCGAGTGTACCAAGCACGAGGTGCTTGCTTCAACCCCTATAGTTCTCTCTTGAGACGACACACATGTGACTCACTGTCAAAGATCTTGAAACCTTTTGGCTGCTCTATGTACACTTCCTCCTCAATAACTCCATTAAGAAACATAGTTTTCACATCCATCTGATGAATGCGCCACCCCATCTACGCTGAGAGTGCAAGGATATATCTAATGGAAGAGTACCTCGCGACTGGTGTGAAAGTCTCATCATATTTTATCCCCTTAACTTGTGAGAATCCTCAAGCCACAAATATGGCCTTGCACTTCTCCACACTCCCATCAGTAGCTTGCTTCACCTTATATATCCATCTAGATTCAACCATTGATTTGTCGACTGGTCTTGGGACAATCTCCCATGCATTGTTATTGATGATGGAGTCATACTCCTCTACCATAGCATCAACCCAAATTGGTTGCTGCACTGCCTCCTGAAAGGAAGATGGTTTTGTCACAATACAATTTCTCATATGATCCATGTATCTAGTAAACCTGTCTAGAGACTGTCTCTATCTGCGCAATGAAGCAGGGGCTCCTATATTCTCTGCTACATCAAGTCTCAATCTATCATCTTCCGTGGTGCGCCTTCTACCATTTCTGGTGGATGGCTCTGCATGAGTGTTTTCTGCCACTCCGTGATCCTCCGCATGTGGCTGCTCCACATCTTAAGGTTCATTATTTGGAACCAATAGTTCCTCCTATGCATGCAAATCCAGCTCCCTCTCAAGGGACAATCGCATGGCTTTCTCCTCATCAAGTTTTATATCCCATCGCCCAAAAGTCATTCTATTGTTTAGAAAATACACCCGATAGTTGTGGGGAGTTTCAGTGTACCCCACAAATATCCCAATCTCAGTTTTTGGTTCTAGCTTCTTCCTGGCATTTTTGGTCACATGCACATAAATAGATGAGCCAAAAATATTAAAATGTGAAATATCAGGTTTCTTACCAGTAAAAGCCTCTTCTGGTGTACTCATGCCAAGTATTCGATGAGGAAAATGGTTTTGCACAAATACTGTTGTGTTGCATGCCTCCGCCCACAAATGAAACGGTAGGCCCTGATCATGCAACATCGCTCGTGCTGCACCCACAATTGTTCTATTCTTTATTTCTGCGACCCCATTCTGCTGTGGGTTATGAGGCACAATCAACTCTCTCTGAATTCCTTCTGTGCTGCAGAATTTCTTGAATTTATTTGAGATGTACTCACCACCATTGTTGCTCTTAAGAGCCTTCACATGCTTCCCCGTGTCTTTCTCCACTAGTGTTTTGAACTCAAGAAACTTTGAGAACGTCTGGTCTTTATTTTGCATGAATCAGATCCAACACTTTCGAGAAAATTCATCAAAAAATATCACATAGTACTTATGCTTTGTTGTCAAAGCAGTAGAGAATGGTCCACACATGTCTGAGTGAACTCTCTCAAGGATTTCCGAAGCTCGGTTCTCCTTCTCATGAAAAGTGGCCTTTGCATACTTCCCCATCCCTTGCATGTGTCTAACTACGCAAGTGTACCCTTGGGAAGACCCATAGAAATCTACTGCATGACCTTCAAGGCTCTGTGGTGAAGATGGCCCAATCTCCTCTGCCATAAATCACCCTCATCCCGGCTCACCACTTTGTCTGCCTTACCCATCAATGCTGTGCAACCATATACATCAAGTTTATAGAGATTCTTAACTCAAATCCAAATCTTCTTGGCTTGTCTTGTTGTATTGTGTCGCATGAAATATTTTCCCTCAATGAAAACAACATCATGGCCTCTATCCTCCAACATTGCAACTGAGACTAAATTTTTATTCAAGCCTGGTACATGCATTACATATTTTAATTGAAAGGGTTTACCTGAATGTCTCTGGAAGGTAATGGTACCAATCCTGGTAGCACTGTACTGCCTGCCAGCACCCATTTCGATATGCATCTGGAGATCCTTCTCCTCCAAGCTACTGGAAAATTCTTTGTCTCCCGTCATGTGAAAGGATGCACCACTATCCAAGTACCACACCGATCCCATTGCACTTGACACCATGCATGCAATGAGTGAGAAGTCAAGCTCAAATTACAAGGCCAAAGCCTCACCAGCTGTAGATCCTGAAGCCTTCTTGTTCTTCTTCTTTTGTGGACAATTAATGGCCTAATGTCCATGCTCGTGACAATGAAAAAATTTCATTCTGGACATGCCACACTTCTTGCCGTATTTACCAGACTCAGATTTGGAATGGAATTTCTTTCCTTTACCCTTCTTTGCCTTGGCAGCCAAAGAAAAATCTTCTTCATCATTATTCTTAGATGAAGAACCATCCCTGGTATTCCGTCTGGATTCTTCTTGCACCAAATCCGACCAAAGTTGTTCCCAATCTGGCAGATTTTCCCTTCCATTGACAGAGTCCTGATAACTATGCCAACACTTGGGAATTCCTAGAAGAGCTAGGCTCACCAAGTCATCATCAGTGATAGTAATGCCGAAACTCCAAAGCTCATCCTGGCATTGGACAAACTTTGTTAAATATTTCGACATGGTTTCGACTTTCTCCATTTTGATCTTCTTGAGTTTATCCTTCAGTGCCAATTTTCTATGATCATTGCTGCTCTGAAATAGATATGTCAAAGCTTTCCACAATGAATATGGTGTCGCTTTGCCATGGATACTTGAGACAATATGGTCTCGTACTCCCTCCAATAAGGTCCTCCTCACCTTTGCAACCTTCTTTTGCCAAGAATCAAGATTTGCAGCATTTGTTATAACGGGTTTGGGAACATCATTGTCAATGAATTCTTTCAACCCATTGTCCTCCAGTACTGCCTCCATCCTGTCTTTCCAAGAAATATAGTTAGAGCTTCCCTCGAGTACATACTCCAATCTCAAGCCATTAAAATCCATTTCGATCCTGAATCGCCTGTAGCACCAAGAATGTCTTCTGCAAAGTTGAATTCTAATCAGTCACAAACTCAACTTCTCCTCCACTATAGTGATTTCCTGTGCTCTAATACCATGTAGAAATTATACAAACATATTTATATCAATGGATTGAATATGATCTAACAATGTACTAAAGCTAGATACTGAATCGCTTTTGCAAATCAATTGTGGAAATTAAACACAATCATCAATGACATGAAGCAAAGAAAGAATCAAATCAAACCACAACATAGATAATTTCCTGGGGAAAGATTGCTGCTCAAAACCCCTCTATCTTCTATTGTATATTAACCATGGAATTATGTAACAATTGCAATGCACTCTTCTCACAAGAGTCTCCTACACTCTACTAACTGTCTCACATTGTCCTGGACAAAACTGGCCAAACTTAGCCAATTCTTAGCCTCTAAATAGCTTTCCTTGCTTGCGCAATTCCTGATGAATGCAATCCCTATTGTTTAGGAATTTTGGTCTTCCTAAATTGTGCAAGGATCATGGGCACTCCAATGGATGTCTGGTTGCATGCAAGAAACCTATTAATCACACAACCGATAGTTAACCTCCCTTTCACCTTTTTCTCAACTGGGTCTCCACTGGAACTGACATGCATGCAACTATTAATTGTAAATCTTCAATTGCATGGAAGATCATTGATTTTGAATTAAATATGATTTAATTCACTTGATATCTCACTAGTGCAACAAACAATTGCAACTAGTTCAACTGACTCTAACTCACTTAACTGAGTTAATTGATTACACATGCATTAAACTAATGCACCAACTGCAATTCGAACTCCACAACTAATAGAATTACTCTACATGCCTCACCAACCACCCCCAACCCTAAATTCATGAGATAACTGAGTTTATCACACTCAGTTAACTATTACAAGTGATTATGAGATAAGATTACATTTTATTGTCCAATTTAATTAAGGGAAAATTAAATTAGACACTGCACCAAATTTAGCCCACACTAGTCTAGGTGCTGTTAGGACCTATTGGTCCCACACTAGAGTAGGTGCTGCAATTTCTTGTTGGACTTCAACACCACCTAATTGGGAAATATATTTCACCATCGAACTAATTTCAGGGGTAGCACCGGTATCGCGTGCACCATACTGAATGAGTGTGCTTGAATTGACAAAATTGAAAATGCAATTACAAGAATTGCTAGATAAGGGATATATTCGTCCTAATGTGTCACCTTAGGGGGCATCGGTGTTGTTTGTGAAGAAGAAATATGGTAGAAATATGGTACAATGTGAATGTGCATGGACTACAAAAAACTTAACAAATTAATTGTTAAGAACAAATACCCACTGCCTCTAATCGATGATCTTTTCGATCAGGTAAAAGGGGAAACTGTCTTTTCAAAGATAGATCTAATATCTGGGTATCATCAGATACAAATAAAATATGAAGACATTTATAAAACATATTTTCTAACCAGGTATGAGCACTATGAATTTGTGGTTTTACCGTTTGGATTGACCAATGCACCAACAACATTCATGAGTTTGTGCATGGCATATTTCACCCATATTTGGATACATTTGTCCTGATTTGTATAGATGATATATTAATCTATTCAAAAAATATGGAGGAACACAAGGAGCATTTGCGTATAGTGCTGAAAATGTTAAGAGACCATCAATTGTATGCCAAATTCAGCAAGTATGATTTTTATAAAGGGAAAATCCAGTATTTAGGCCATGTCATTTCAGCTAAAGGAATAGCGGTAGACCCTGAAAAGATAAAGAGTATCATGGAATATAGGGTGCCTAAGAACGTAGCAGACATTCTGATCCAGGTGGATATTGGTGGCCACCTACCTATTCCACTTGGGGCCCCACCATTTTTTCTTTTAGTTTTTCAGTTTCCTTAGTTATAGAACAGTTTACTATTTTTAGTAGTGTTTTGGGTCCTGAACTTTCAGAACTATTTTGAGGCCCTAAACGACGTTTTTTGGGAAAATCAGGAGCAACATGGGTCCATAGACCGATGTTTCTCACTCAAAAATTGTAGTCCTCGGTCGGATATTTCTAGAGAGGTATTGAGCATGTCAAACAGAGATTTTATGTCAAAGTTACATCCCCGAGAAGTGAATGTACCAATTTACCCAAACTAGGCCCTTAGTTTTGGTGCTTCATCTCCTAGGGTTAGGTTTTTGGATGTTTAGGGTTTTCCATTGTTTCTCAATAATAAATAGGCCCTTGAGCATCATAGTAACACAGTTCAGAGGCCTGTAGCCACCACATCTCTTCTCAGAAATAAGCTACCAGCACCCTAGCTAGTTTATTTCCATTCTGTCTGCAACCAAATTTCAGTTCTCTGATATTAATGAAATGAAGTGTTATTTCTGCTTCAATTTTTATTTATGGTTATATGTGTATTTTGTTGTGTTCATGCATAAATTCGGATCACATTCAATCATTTATGGGATTGATTGGTTATTATAGGCAGTTTATAGAGGGATTTTCAAAAATTGCATTTCCCATAACCTCCTTGCAGCGAAAAGGACGAGTATTTAAATGGAATAGTGAATGCCAATCTAGTTTTGAACAATTAAAACAATTGATGACCAGAACTCCTGTTTTGAAAGTGGCAGATCCAAATTTAGAATTTGATGTTTGCACCGACGCTAGAAAAGGAGTAGGAGCAGTGTTGTCACAAGATGGAAAAGTTTTGGCATATGAATCAAGAAATTTGAAAGATCATGAACAACAATACTCTGCATATGATCTGGAATTGATCGCAGTAGTGCATGCACTCAAAATATGGAGGCACTACTTATTGGGAAAGAATTTTGTTTTGAAAACTGACCATAGCAGCTTCACCAACTATTTTAGACAAGCTGACTTAAATGTTCGCCAGGCTAGGTGGAATGTGTTCCTAAGTGAATTTGACTTTGAAATGCAGCACATTAAGGGAAAAGAAAATCGGATAGCCAATGCATTAAGCAGAAAGCTGCATTAAGTATATGAATTATACTTTAATCATGTGGAATTCAAATTTCAGGAACATGTGAAGGAGGCTATAGCAAAAGATCCTGAATATCAATTTCTATGGCAACAAACACAAGCTGCAGAAGATCCAGGGAAGCAATCAGATTATACCATCAATAGTGAACAACTGTTGATCTTCCGAGGAAAGATATATATTCCTAATCAACTGAGTTTAAAAGAGTTGATTCTAGATGAGTATCATCGGAGTTCATATTCTGGACACCTTGGCTATTAGAAAATGATAACAACCATAAGAAAATATTATTTCTGGCCTGGGATGCACAAAAACATCGTTGAATATTTAACTAAATGTTTGGTATGTCAGCAGGTTAAATTTGAGCATCAACACCCAGCCGAGTTATTCCAACCCATACCAGTACCGCAATGGAAATGGGAAGTTATATTGCTAGATTTTATTGTTGGCTTACCAAGGTCAAAGAGACACAATGACTCTATAATGGTAGTTGTCGATCGATTAAGCAAAGCAGCTCATTTTATTCCGATACAGTCCAATATTAAAATCGTCTAGATTGCTGACATCTTCATGAGAGAAATATTCAGATTACATGGCATTCCGAAAACATTCATCTCAAACAAAGATGTGAAGTTTACTTCAGCCTTTTGGAAGGCATTGTTTACCGGGCTAGGCAAACAAGTCCATTTTAGCACGACATACTATCCTCAAACGGATGGGAAAACGGAATGGGTAAACCAGAACCGGAGGACATGCTACGAATGTATGTAATGCAGCAACCCATGAAATCGGAAGATTATCTGCATCTGGTGGAATTTTCATATAACAACGCATATCAAGAATCACTCAAGATGAGTCTTTTTGAAGCTTTATATGGTAGGCAGTGCCGAAACCCTATTAATTGGAGCCGTCTAGAAACAAAGCTAATGCTTAGACTATAAATGCTGGCTGAAATGGAGTAAGAAGTTAAGAAGATCAGACAAAATTTTAAATATGCCCAAGATCAATAGAAGGTGTATGCGGATCGGAAAAGGACATATCAGGAGTTCCAAGTGGGTGATCACGTTTATGTGAGAATTAGACCCAACAAGAGCACATTAAGGTGGACCACCTGTGCCAAGTTGGCCCCTCGATTCTATGGACCCTTTGAAATTTTGGAAAGGGTGGGGCCAGTCGCCTACCGGCTAGATTTATCGGGACACATACAAGTGCACAATGTGTTTCATGTTTATGTACTAAAGAGATACATACATGATCCGAAGCATGTAATTCATTGGCAGAACATTCAGGTAGGAATGGAATTGGAATTAAATATCTAAGGAAGGTAAATGACTATTTACTAATTGAAAATTTTTCATGGTTGCAGGTCGAACTAGACGGCGAATTCCTAGTAGGAGCACTTTAGCCCGGAGGAGCTGACTTGGGAAAATGAAAACTTTGTATGAGAGGCATATACAAAACAGTTTACTGGAATGACATAACACCGAGGACAATGTTTATCTTAAGCGGGGGAAGATGTAACACCCAATTTTATTGTCATTTAACTTTAAGACATTTTTTAGATAATTGTTTATTTTAAATTACTGGGATTAACATGTATGCTAATCAAGTTATGAACTAAAAATTTTATTTTGAATAAATAATTAGTTATGGAATATTTCCATAAGTCTGATGGAAAAGAGCTTTCCAAGATTCCAAAGTGTTGATTAAGTAGTTACTGACAGTTACCTTTCCTCTTGGAATAAAAGGAAAATCCTAGAGGAGGAAAGGTGTTTTGTGCAGGTGAAGAGAAATAGCTAAGGGATGAAAGGAGTGAGTATCCAGAGCTGGAGGAAAACCATTGGAACTCTACTACCTGTTTTAGGAGACGAGACTGGACAGGAGTCTCGAGGTCCATCTCCTTGAAAACACTGCTTGAATTGCTACTTTGGTGAGGAGCACGGGGGGAGCTAAGGACGTCATTGCCTTGCTCAAGCTTGGGCGGATGCCATCATAACTAATTATTGAGATAAGTAAATTAGATTGAAAAGAAAACTAATTCCTTTATGTATCTCAGTCTTATTATTTTTAATAGAATTTTCAAAGAATGTGGAAATCTAACGCAGAACTCTGGTATGAAATTAATTGAATTAAAAGAGTAGTAATGAATTCTAAGAATGTATAATCAAACAGTATTTATTTGCTTTCTGTAATTATTACTGTAAATGATTTTTTCTTGACGAAAGAGTATTAGAAAGTTCATAGGTAAACCTGACTGGAAATTGGGAAATTCTCTACTAGGATTGGACAGTTAGTCCATTTGGGAGAAATTTCCCCAAATTAGACAGCCTGCCCTGTAGAAGGAATAAATTATACACGGACAGAGGATGTAACCTCATGAGGTGGTCCAGACACCTATGGATAAAATTATTACAGTAATAGAAAGAAAAACAAGATTTAAAGAAACTAACTGTTATAATAAACAAAAGTATTCCAATTTGTATGTCGAACATTTCAATAAGTTAACAGAGAAGATCTATTAAAATTCCAGAAATACATCAATATCTGTCCCGTCTATTGCTACATGAAAACATAATCTTGTTCATGTTCTGAAGAAGATGAACATAAGTAAATGTAGAACTCTGAGCTCAGAAAAATTAAGAAAACAGTGAGCTTAAAAATCTGAGAAACATAATTAAGGTGGATCTAGCAAGAAACACCGCAAGTATTTAACTACAAATTATTTATTATCTTCTTGAAAAGAATAGAGGACTCAAATAAAAAGACACAACGAAAGACCAAAATTTACATATTTAAGTACAGTGAAAATATTGTAAAGATGAGACGATACGCATGTCACAGATAGAGCCGAATAGAACAAAAGGCTCGGGACCGAAAATAAATATAACCATAATTTCATTATCAGAGAACGCCTATGCATATAAACGTATATGTATATAAACATCTGAAACATTCATGGAAAGTGTAAAGAAAAACACCAAACTGGTAGCAGAAACCCTCATGACATCTGATAGTGTCTGGAGGGTCGATTATCTATAAGAAACCCTTCACAGTCGTGAAGAAAACAAGTCTCATATGAAACCCTTCACAGCCGTGAAGAAAACAAGTCCCGTATGAAACTCTTCACAACCGTGAAGAAAACATGTCGAGAAAAACTGTAATAAAACTAAAATGCATAACTATAACAGTGGAAAAATCCTTAGGGGTATAATTACAATATTTGCGAAGAACAAACAGTCAAAACCCTTGTTGAACACAACAGGGCCAAAATGATAATTTTAGTAGCAATCTCACTTTCAACCGAACCCACGAAGGGTGGAGGACAAACTGAAACCCTCAATAACTCGAAAGAGTAACAAAATTACTAAATCCTTAAAACTGAGCATGAGACGGAGGAATTAAGTTAACCGGAGCAATGTATTGCACCTGTGAATGAGAGAAAAATACGTCAGTGGAATATGCCGCTGATGGTTTGTTGATAAAATAGAGCAGAAGCGAAGGGGTTTACCTGTACAAGCAGGCAATGGTGAAAGTAGTACCAGAAACGAGAACACCAATAGAAAATGTGAACTGTAGCAGAAGATTACAAGAAATCATAACTTCCTTACCTTAAATTCATGTGGGTAGCGAGCTCCTCGCGCCTGCATTAACACATAACTAATAAGAATCTTGAAGCGAAGCAAATGTTGTTACAAAGAAGAAAAAATAAATCATGTGGTCGAGACTGTGATCATACCTTTGATGGGGTCTGTGAAGTAAATCCTCCTGACCAAGTATCTGAGCGAAGGAAACAAATATGAGCCAGGGTTCTACCAAAGCCCTCAGTTTGTGAACAACTAAACCAGGAATACGATAGTCCTTATTTCTTTCTGTTTGCATCGTTAAGGAAGCTTTAAAACTCAACAACAAGGAAGAGTGGAGCAAAATGAACTTACTGGGTAAATGCACAAGGGTCGTTGCCCTACTCACGTCGATATCGCCAGAGAAACAACGAGAAATTCGTCAAAGTTGCAGAGCGCCAACAGACAAAACAACAAAACAATGAGGGAGGCAGTTAGGGTTCGGGGGGTAGGGTAATACCCTAACCACCCCAGCATCCCTACTAGTCGTATATTTCATATGCATATCGACGACGGAGAGGCTCACACCTAGAGGCTTAATCGTACAAGTGTAAATATTATGCACATGGAGAATCTGGTGGGATCTAACACATTAATCATTAAATCAATAATATGTGCCAATGGATACAGTCATAGTTTTTGAGAATCCTGAATGTACCAAATCAATAATGAACATATAGTAAACCTTTGACAACATATTCGGGGGGTTGATAAACAATGCAAATTATATGTATTATATGAATAATGGCAAGGTTTAATATTAGTGAATGGTGGAGATAAAGGAAACTTATCATTGTGCTTAAATTAATTTGCAAGGGTTTGACAACCCAAAACCTTTTAGTTAAACAATGATTAATGTATTGTCTTTAAGATGATTAAGGACTTAATAGCCAATAGTAATTTTTTTTTGTGATGTAAAGTAATAATGTGTTTGGACATTACATTTCCTTGCTTAGTAAATTACTGACTAATTAAATATTTACAACACCTGGGGTGTCACAATTTCTTTATGCCCGAATCTCAAGGCTTCAACCTTTAATGTATCCTCCAAGCTTCCCACCCTATCCTCTCCTCTGCTACCTACCTTTGTGAAGCTTCAATTTAAATTGTGTAATATGTTTGCTCACTTGATTTTGAATTTAAGTTACTTTCTAAATATTCAATTTAGATGAAAGAAGAATTGTATAACTATACATGTGCTTACTATATTTTGATTTTAAATTTATTTTCTAAATATCTACATTTTCTATCTAGATTTTAGAAATTCATTTACACATATTTCTCCAATAATTTAAATGCATTTTTTCCTTACCTTCTTATATTTGTAAATATATATTCTTATATGAAAAAAGAATTGGTGTGCAATACACACGCTCACTTGATTTTCACCATTCAATCTACGTAAATCAAGATGGTAAATTCATTTTTGACTTTAACTGTTTTAAATCAAGAATTGGTTGAAAACCGAATTCTTGAATCGGTTGAGAACAAATAGGTGATGCATCCAGCGTTTTGGGGGATAATTTCTCATGCTCTGCAATGAACTTCTCAGGCACTCTGCGTCGCTTTTCACCTTGTATGTCCTTCATACTTGTTTTCCACGCCATTTTCGTTTACACCGAAGCTCAAACCACAGTCAATTGTTACAGGTGAGAACAATTGCGAGAGTTTTAGGTTTCCTTTCGATTGGGGGTGTTCCATTCCAGTTCGAACATGGAGCTTAGTTTCCGGAAAGATGATAGGGTTCGAGCTCACTACAATGCTCAGTTTCAGGAGCTTGTAGGTGAAGCCAGAGGCGGTGAGTTGAACTTTGATCACCACATGCAAAGGAGGAAGGAGCTATGCTCCTCTTTGTCATCTTCGTTCTACCCTTCAAGCTGGAATTGAACTTGAATGTTGCGGTTATTGGTTATAAGGCCACCGTGGAGTCTGCTGCAACAATAACAATCATGAAGACTATAGTATCATGGAAATGCTGTCAAGAAGATGATGGCTTCATGGAAATATATGAAAGGAAAAATGTGAAAGAGAACCCTGGTTGCATTGTTCAAATGGAATATTTGCATAAAAAGATAAGTATATTTCTTTATTTAAAATAATTTCAGAGTTTATTCATGCAGAATTATCTTTCCAAAAAAAAAATCACTGGTATGTGAAAAACTATAAGAATCTAGATTGTTCTTTTGGAAACATTTACTAGATTCTTGTGCAATGAAAAGAGATTAATTTTGTTTTAATTTTGGAAGATAAGTTACAACATTAATCTACTTAAAAATTTTACACTATTATTTAGATAGTGGGTAGTCACTATTACGATATTTTGGGAAGAGTTAAGTAGTTTAAACCTTGAAAATATTTAATGAGTTCAAGGATAAGATGAGAATTTCACCAAAATAACTCTTGAAATTTTATGTATATGGAGAACTTATGTTAGTTCTCTTAGTAAATAAAATATGTGAGATACAAACAAGATTTATCAACTGTTGATATTACACTAGTAAATTAGTTATTCAACAAATCCATGGATAGTTTCATAAAAACCATGGGTAGTTTTTCCATGGTGTTGACAAAGATTAAATATAGATGGTGCTAATTCCTTTTATTTGATAATAGTCGATTGGGAAGAGAGTCGACTGCCAAGATAACAATTTTGGCTAAATTTATTTATGACATAATCTCTTTCTTTGTGAGTTGAACTAGTGAGTTGAAATATATAGTTCATTTATTTTACAATTTATTCTCATATCAAGATGGGTAAATATATGAGAAAATAATTCAAGGGAAATAAGTTGAGATTTTTCCTTCTTAAGGTGAAAATATGTTTTGGTGGACATATTGAGATTAAGGCTTTGGTAACCTTATATGGAGATGTTTGAAATGCATGCATATTTAAAATAGGCTTGTGTTTATTGTGTGAATTTATTTCATGCATATTTGGATAAATATGCATGTTTTCATATTCTCTATGCATTGTATTTAATGCATTTAGATAGGAATTTTTAATTAAAAGATGATTAACCACGTGATTTTGTGGTTATTTCCTAAAAATAATCCTTGTTGTCTTTTCTTGAAAAGACTCTTACTTTAATATTTTAGAAAGATAATGTTATTAGAAAGATAGAATGGTGAAAGGGAAACTTATTGGCGGGTTTTTGGAAAAGAATCCATGTTATCTTTCTTGAGAAGATCTCTATTATGTTATTCCTTGCTATTATGCCAATCTTTTACATAATAGTTAAGAGTGGTAGTATACTAAGAATTTGTAAAAAGAATTCATGTTGTTTTAAAAGATTGCTATTATGATAATCTTTATTTTACATGAAAATAGTAATTTCATGATGATAGAAATCTAAGAAGGGAATAAGTGTCTCCTACAGTAAAGGAAGAGCTATCTCTCTTGCATGCACAAAGAGGGAGAGTTATCTCTCTTGCATGCACAAAGAATAGCCATTATGTTATAGAAGCATGCTCTTTGCATGTATAAAGAAATATTGAGCTATCTTACTATTTAGGAAAATATGTGAGTACATTTATGATATCAAAACTAATATGTTAGTTATGTTAGTTCTTTTGGAATAAGGTCATGCATAGGCATGCAACCTATGTATTAACTTTTATTGAAGAATATGTTGAGATTTTCTGTTTTGGATAAAATAGGCAAAATCTCAGTAGGTGACAAAAATTAGGAATTTGTTGCTAGATTAGCTCCAGGTTGTTGGGAGAGAGTTAATGCATCCTAAATTTGATGTGAGAGGATTTATGAGGCAGTTAGATTCTCCGTGCTAAAATGTGTATCCAGCACTATGGTTTGCGTGTGAGCTTTGTAATCTCCCTCGTTTCGATTACTAAAGAATCGCGATGCCTATGTTGTGACAGCCCAGATTGGCTGGGTGAACCATGCTAAACCCTCGTGTTTTTCAGGCATGATTTATTTTGTCATAGGCGTGTTTTTGTTCGTCAGGCAATCTTGGCTCTAACAATTGTATCGTAGCTATGTTGAGTGCGTGTAATTGTTGAAGTCAGCTGCATACCGCCGCGTGGAGGTCGTTTGTTCCACCTGCGTGGAGGTCGAATGGTGTATTCGCTGAATGGCACGCAAAATTGTTAGTGCGTTGAAATGCCAATAGACTAGAACTCGCGTGGAGGTGAATCGGCCAACAGACCAGAACTGCCATTAGCGCCGTAAGTCATTGACAAACACAGCAAGTCGTTGAGGGGAGTCGAAAAGATAAAAAGGGGAGTCGCTGCTCCGTGAGGTAGACAGGTATCGCTGCTCCGTGAGTTATATATATATCAAATGCTGTTTGAAGGAAAAAAAAAAGGGGGTCGATTTATTTTATTAGAAATCGTTTTGTGTTTCTGAAGTGGTTTAATTAAAACGATTTTCTGAAGCAGTCGATCAAAAAGAAAAAATCGATTTTAAAAGGTTTTAAGAATAAATCGATTTTTTTTTTAATTGAAGAATAAATCGATTCATTGGAATGCTCACTTTGAAATTTGTAAAATCGATTTGTATTGGCTTTATTTTAAGTCATGATTTAAGTCGATGATATTACCATTTGCACTTGGTATTTTGAAGTGGTATTTTTTAAAAAAGAATAAAATCGATTTTTTGAGATTTAGATGAGGAAATTTATATGGAACAACCGGAAGGGTTTGTTCAGCATCGCAATAAGAAATTTGTCTGCAGGCTCAAGAAGTCATTGTATGGTCTGAAGCAGTCACCTCGACAGTGGTACAAGAAATTTGATTCTTTCATGTTGAGTCAAAATTATATAAGAAGTGAATATGATCATTGTGTTTACTTTAAGCAGTTAAGTAATGGCATGTTCATTATCTTAGTGTTGTATGTTGACGATATGCTTTTAGCAAGCAAAATCATTGAAGAAATCAACAGGTTGAAGACTCAGATGGCAAGGACATTTGATATGAAAGATCTAGGAGCAGCAAGACAGATTTTGGGCATGGAGATTTTCAGAGACAGGAGCAATGGTAAGTTGTGGCTATCACAACAGAAGTATGTTGAGAAGATACTTTTGAGGTTTGGTATGAATAATGTGAAGCCTGTGTCAGTCCCTTTCGCTTCCCATTTCAAGCTTTCTTCGGGTTTATGTCCTAATACATATGAAGAAAAGGATTATATGTCTCGAATTCCATATGCCAATGTAGTAGGATGTTTGATGTATGCGATGGTTTGTACTCGACCAGATATTTCACATGCAGTTGGGGTTGTCAGCAGGTACATGGAAAATCCGGTTAAAGAACACTGGTCAGCAGTGAAATGGGTGCTTCGGTATTTGAGAGGCACAAGTAGTTATTGTATCACTTACAATAAGAGCAGTGAATATGTTTGTGGATATGTTGATTCCGATTTTTCAGGTGATTTGGATAAGAGAAGGTCAACTTCAGGGTACGTCTTTACTCTTGCAGGTGGAGCTATTAGCTGGATGTCAAAGCTACAGAACATTGTTGCTTTATCCACTACTGAAGCAGAATACATTGCTGCTTCTCATGCTTGCAAAGAGGTGGTTTGGTTGAAAGGTTTGCTTGGTGAGTTTGGTAGGCTACAGGACAACATCAGGTTACTTTGTGATAGTCAAAGTGCAATACATTTGGCTAAGAATCCGGCCTATCATAGTAAATCAAAGCATATTCCAATTAAGTACCATTTTGTAAGACAAGTTATCACTGAAAGGGGAGTCTCTCTTGAAAAGGTGCATACAAAGGAAAACTGTGCAGACATGTTCACGAAACCAGTTTTGTTAGAGAAGCTACGTTGGTGTTTGGCTTCTCTTGGCTTGCAGAAAAGATAAAATAATAATAACAGGGCATCAGGCTAATTGTTGTCAAGGTGGAGATTGTTGAGATTTTCTGTTTTAAATAAAATAGGCAAAAATCTCAATGTGTGACAACAATAGGAATTTGTTGCTAGATTAGCTCCAGGTTGTTGGGAGAGAGTTAATGCATCCTAAATTTGATGTGAGAGGATTTATGAGGCAGTTAGATTCTCCTTGCTATAAAACAGGTATCCATACGGATGGTTTGAGTGTGTGAGAGTTTGTAATCTCCTGTTTGATTAATAAAGAATTGCCGATGCCTATGTTTGGTGGACGTAGCCCAGATTGGTTGGGTGAACCATAATGCTAAACTCGTGTTTCTCAGGGCATGATTTATTTTGTCGTGTATATGTTTTGTCTGTCGTGGGCAATCTTGGCTCTAAAAATAATATACATATTTGTATGAATATAGCTTGTAGTATTAAAACTACATTTAATATGATTATTAGTATAATCTTGAAAATGAGACATGTATTTATACTCTTCATCGCGTATTTTTACATATGTTTACATGCTCACTAGTGTAGAGACTTTCTTTGGAAAGACTCGTGAAGGAGGTTATGTGCTTTGTTGTGTAAGTACTCCTTAGCGAGAGTCTTTTGGAATTCGGTATGCATTTGCATGCATGGAAGGAACAAGTTGTTATGTTAGATGTAGCCCTTGTCTTGCAGGAATGTGTGCTTATGCAATGGAAGCATGAGTTATTGTGATGATTTATAACCAGCACATATGAGGTATGTGTTGCTAAAGAGAAAATGTCAGGGTGCTTTACCTGTTTTTTCATGAATATACATGAGTACAGATATGTGAAATGATTGATTAATACTTTGTGAATCTTGACATCATTTTATGTTGGAAGCATCATAGCAGGGAATGATGATGACAGTTACAAAGGTATATTATGCTTGTCATGTACAAAGGAAAATTATGCTTGTCCTGATGGCAGGAAAATGATTAATGTTCATACAGATGAGTGCAAGTTGCAGGAAGGTCCAATGTACGATGTTCCATTGTAGGTGCATCCATGCCACGAAGATGTGAAGATCTGAAGATACGAAGACCAGAGGGAAAATGGTATCATATTTACTGTAATGGCTTTAAGCTAGATACTTGCATAATTCCTTGTAAGATTATATAAACGATGGTTAAGGGATGGTCTCCCTTATAATCCATTGAGTGATGGGCTGAACACTTTCACGAGCGTTTAATAATAAAATTAAACGTTTGCTGGTTTTCACCCTACGGGGTTTCCAGGGTATATTGGTGTTCAATTATGTGATTGATTATTGTGTCAAGATGATGATGTGGATTCCCTTTCTTGTTGTGATATTTATAATGTCAAGTAGGTGATGACTATATGAGTAATGAGATGAATGGATGGTTACATCATATAGTGTTAAGTTAATATACTGTAATGGAGGCTGTTAAGGGTTAAGGAGTTTACTATTCTTATTTATAAAATTACGCTGTGAACTGTTTATGTAATGATGAGTAACTTGTATAAAAAAATTTAACTCCTTACATTTCCCTGTGAAGTTAATGGTGTATGTTGTAACACTTGATTTAGATTTAGATTTTAAAATCATGGTCTAAATATTCACAATTTAGTGGCTATATTTTACAAATTTATTTACACATATTTTCACAATTTAGTGGCTATATTTTACAAATTTATTTACACATATTTCCCCAATAATTTAAATGATATTTTTTTCTCACATTCTTATATTTGTAAATATATTATTTTATCTCAAACTTTTGTTCATTTATTTAAATGATGTTTTTACTCACATCTTATATCTACAAATATATTTTCCTATCTTAAATAGTTGTTCTTTCTTTTTATCGATATACAATTACCATCACCATAAATACATCCAAATTTATAATATAATAGTGTATGTTAATCTTTTAATTATCTTCTATCCCTTATTAAGATTTGGTTTAAATTTTAATTTAATAATAAACCACATTAGTTAATTCAAAATAAAAATATTAATAAATTATTTAAAATAAAAATATTGAGAAAATTTATAATATTATTTTTTATAAAAACAATTTCATTACCTTTTAAACCGAACATGTTTAAATTTCCTATGAAACTTCTTGGAAATTTCTATATTGATGATGCATAGAATAAACGCGGAAAATCAAGTTGTAAAAAAGTAAAATCACTTCACGTGTTGGTGGGCCATAGAGTAAAAGTAGTGGACGATATTGGTGGACGTCGTACCTCTTCGTGCGTTTGTCGGCAAGAATTGAAAATTTGTCAAACTCGTGAGAAATATCTCATAAAGTGGCAGAGCGCACCAGGAATAGTTAACTGCATGGTCCAATATTACATGACATACATGCCATCTCTCTTCTGCACCGCACCTTTAAATACGCGTCTTGGTCAATTTTCCAAACATTTAGATTGAATTAAAATAAAGCAAAATCTTTAAAATAAAATAAAAAAAATTCATTTACAAACTCAAATTATTCCTAAAATTTTAGAAAATTCGAAGTGGACTCTCAAGTATTCCACCAATGATCCAAGTTGAAGGTGTTTTTTCTCAAGTGGAAGAGTATATATTATTTATTGAATTATTCAATGATGGAAAAGTTGAAAAAGTGATAGTAATTTAATAAATTAGAGTAAATTACATATACATTTCAAAAAATATATTTTAATATAATAAACTAGAGTAAAATACATATACATATAAATTTCAATAAATAGGTTTTAAGCAAAATAATGCTCTTCTAATTACTTAAAATGTTAAATTTAACAAATTACTAAATATAAAAGTTGAAATTTCAATAAAAGTAATAATAAATATATTTTGTAATTTCAAATATAACCTTTTACTAACACACACATATATATATATCCATGTTTTAGTTTTAAGAATGGCAATATAAAATTTTGGACATTATCACAAAACCAAACATTTTTGTAAACCAATGTATAAAAAATGTAATTTATATATCTATATAATGCATAAACACTACATTTTGTATTCATATTCTCAGCATAAGTCAATACCACCTTTAAGAATGACAATATAAAATTTGGACATTACCACAAAACCAAACATTTTTGTAAATCAATGTATAAAAAAATATAATTTATATATCTATCTAATGCATGACCACTACATTTTGTGTTCATATTCTAAGCCTACGTCAATACCACCTAAACATAACAGTTATGTTTATTTTAAATATCATCAAAAGCAATAAAATTGAAAATCTTAAAACTTTTATTGGAGGGTGATAATTTTATTAAAATATTATCAAAGTAATAAAAATACTCTACTTGCATGGTAATAAACATAACTATACATAACTATTTAGTATGACTATATTTACTGCTTACTATTTAAAAGTAAAGATTTTTATGATTTGCAATTTTCCAAAATTTTTAAATGAGAGAAAGTAAAATCACTCATCAATACTACTCAGTGTACTATCTTTTATTTTAATCATAATACTAATTATTCACTTTATCTTTCATAAAAAAAAATGATTTTTAAATCTAAAAAATTGGAGGTCCTGTCCTCATCCCTCACATCCACAAGCTTTTCAATCAAGCAGTCAAGCAAGGGTTCTTTAAACCTTAGACTCAAAGCCTCATTATTCCTATTTTTAAAAGTGGGGATACAAATAACCCCTCTAACTATCGGACAATTTATGATTAGCCCTCTCTTAGCCAAGTTATATGGTATTATTTTGGACAAGAAGATGAGCATATGGCTTGAGTGAAGGTAAGCGGGCTAAAGGCCAAGCGGGTTTTAGAAGGCAACACTCAACAACAAACCACCTCGTTACGCTTAGGATCATTGTGGAGAAATGTCGTAATAATAAATCCAATATCTTTTGTTGCTTTGTGGACTTTAGAAAGGCTTTCGATATGGTTCCTAGAAATAACCTATGGAAAAGATTAGAAGAGCTAAAGGTTCCTTTCGAGTTGAAAGCTGCAACTATAAGGTTATACGAGAACGTAATTGCCAAGTTTAAGAGCAATGAGAGGTGGTCGAAAGATATCAAGTGTAATATCAGAGTTAAACAAGGTTGCCCCCTCTCCCCTACCTTATTTGGCATTTACATCGACAAGCTTGAAGGTTGTTTAGAGGAAGCAGGCTGTGCTGGCACGATCTTAGCTGGAATAGTCATCATCCTTCTTCTTTACGCTGACGATATTGTTCTTCTGGAAAGGTGCCCTTATGATCTTGATAAGCAACTAAGACTTCTTAAGGATTTCTGCTCTACCATGGGTATGACTGTTAGCACTGACAAAACAAAAGTTATGATTATTAAATCCAAGAAGGACACTTATGCTAATTTTGTGTATGACAATAGCAACTTGGAGGAAGTGTCTTCTTACAAGTACCTAGGAATTGATATTCATCACAAGCTCAACTGGAACTATAGCATTGAGAAAAGGATTAATGGAGGGTGGAAAGCTTATTTTGGTCTTGAAAATAACTGTAAAGAGACAAACCTTGTGATGTGGGATAAAAAGAAGCTCCTCTTTGAAACTTTAGTCACTCTTGTTATCTTGTATGGATGTCAGGTTTGGGGTTGCAGCATCTCTAGAGAATCCTGGAGAAAGATTGAGTAAATCCAAAAGTGTTTTATAACGTATAGCCTCAAAATTAAAGTGTTTTAAAGTTACATTACTCTTTATTATTGAAATAATATTTACATAAAAATATTAAATTATTTAAAATAAAGATATTAATAAATTTTATACTATTATTTTTATAAATAAAAATAAAAACAATTTCGTTAATTTTTAAACGGAATATGTTAAAATTTCCTACGAAACATATGAGAGATTTCAATATTGATGATGCATAGAATAAACACGGAAAATCAGTTAGTAAAAAAGTAAATTCCATTGAGGCCAGCATGGAATCTTCGCTCTTCACGTGCTGGTGGGCCCTAAAGTAAAAGTAGTGCGTTTGTACCTTTTTCATGTCTTTGGTCGAGAGAGGAATATCGAGTTGCGTGCAGTGTCAGCTTGTAGTCTTCCCTCTTCACGTGTTGGTGGGTCATACAGTAAAAGTAGTGGACGATATTTGTGGACCTCGTACCTCTGCGCGCGTGTGTCCGCAAGAAATTTGAAAAATTGTCAAACGCGTAGAGAAAGATCTTAGAAAGTGGCAGAGCGCGCCGGTTATATTATACCGCATCTCTCATCCGCACTTTTAAATCTCGCGTCTATGGTATCCAAACCATCATTGCTCAACGCGTCCACTGCATTTTTAAACGGCATTCGCCTGCATTTCGACATAAACTTTGAATTCCATTGAAGCTTCTTGCATCTTCTTATTATTATCATCCTGTTTATCAGTTCATACATTTCCGGATTTCAGTATCAATGGCAAATCTGATTCTGTCCGCTGCTGCTTCCTCTTCCATGGCCTCCTCTTCTGCCTCCACTTCTTGTACTTATCGGGACGTGTTTGTTAACCATCGCGGTCCCGATGGTGAAAAGGCCGCCAGATATCTGTACCGACACCTTACTTCCAAGGGATTAAGGAGAGTCTTTTTGGACAAGGAAGAGATGGAGAAGGCACAAAGCATTCCTCGCCAGATAATAGAGGCTATCGGTGGTGCGTCTCTTCACATTGCTATTTTTTCACCAAGGTACGCCGAATCTAGGTGGTGCTTGGACGAACTTGTCCTCATGGGACAGTCAGGGAAACCCATTCTTCCTGTTTTTTACAAAGTTAACCCTTCTGTGGTTCGTCATAATGTCAAAGACGGAGCATACGCTGATGCCCTGCGAGTCCTTGCAAAGAAAACTACACCTCATCCTGAAACTGGTGAAGAGAAGCCACGCTACAGCGCCGACACTATTCATCAATGGAGAGCCGCGCTTTCTTCGGTAGCGGATTCAAGCGGTTTCGAGATTAGGTGAGCTGCATCTCCTCCTCGTCTGCCTTAACATCCGTCTTTTTTTTCATTTGTTGGATTGATATACTTACGTAAGCGTTTCTCACTTGCTTTATTTACTCAATTCAGGGACGAGGACGACGAACTTGAGCAACTGGACAATGTAGTGGAACAAGTTCTGAAAATGGTTCCAAAGCCATTGCTGCGTGTGGCAGACTACCCAACTGGGTTGGATCTCAAAGTAGATGAATTTGAAAATTTTGAAAAGAAGGTCCTATCCAATCAGGAGCGCTGCAAGGTTGTGGGCATTGTGGGTGTGGGTGGCGTTGGGAAAACTACCCTAGCGAAAAAATTGTTCAACCTTCGGAGATCAGATTACAGTAAATCCTCTTTTTTATTTGATGTAAGACAAAATCCTATAACTGTTTTGCAGACGAAGCTCTTAGAAGACTTCATAGGTGAAAATAATTGGAAAATTAAGAGTAGTGATGAAGGGTCAGGGATGCTTAGAGAGTACCTCTCCTCTTCCTCTTTTCATAGTCTTATAGTTTTAGATGATATAGATGATGCATCTCAATTGCGTGCACTTTTGCCAATGAGGGATAACCTTAGCCGTGAGAGCTTGATTTTGGTTACCTCCAGGGACAAGCATGTCCTCAGAAGCTCAGGAGTGTTAGAGTACTCAATTTATTATCTGAAAGGATTGAGTGAACCACATTCCGAAGAGCTCTTCTGCTGCTATGCCTTGAATCAGCGATTTCCATCACCAGATTTTGAAGGTCTGGTAAAACGATTTGTAAAATCGTGCGATGGATTGCCATTGTCGCTCAAAGTATTCGGGGCGCTTGTTTCTGGACAGGAAGAATGTTACTGGGAACAGACACTGGATGAACTTGAAAAGATACTGCCTGGAACCGAGATACACAAGAGTCTTAAAATAACTTACGACAAGCTCAGTTCAGATGATCAACAAATATTTTTAGACATTGCTTCCTTTTTCATAGGAGAAGAAAGAGATCGTGCCATCAGAATATGGGGTTCGCGGGGGATTGTAAATCTACAGGACAAGTGTCTGTTTGAACTGGACGCGGAAAATAAAATTAGAATCCATGATCACTTTCGTGATCTGGCAAGAAATATTGCGCAAGGATTAGGGATCCGTCGTCTTTGGGAGCAATCGACCAAGGACATTGATGTTTTGCTGGAGCAATCGTCACGTGTAAGTGCTTCAATCTTTCAAACCCTTGGATTCAGATTTACTTTGAATTTTCAAAGTTTCTGTATTCACAAGAAATATATTTGTTTTTTCGAAGAAAGATCAACAACTGTGATATAATTGTATGCTTTTCATATGTGAGCAGGAAATGACCGAAGTTCGCGGGATTAGGATGCTTGGTTGTAATTATCCGAACGAGTCGTCGACGACGTGGAGTTTAGATGGAATGGCAAAGCCAGGGTGCAACAGGCGGAGGGATGATTGTGGCATTTTGAATTTGCAGTTTGTTGTAATTAAAGAGCGTTATTATTTAGAACGCATATTGGAGAAAGCGCGGTCACCAAATCTCAGATGGCTCCGCTGGTCACATAATTGTCCATGCTCTTGCCTGCCTTCTTGGATACCCATGGAGAACTTGAGAGTTTTAGAAGTAGCAGGGGGAACCGTCGTTTCGCTGTGGGTGGAGGAATCTCGGGTATGCTTATTTTTCTTTTGTAACTTCATTTCATTTTGTACGCCAAAATAATCATTTACATCTTTCTGAAACCTGAAACGCCAAACATTGCAGGCTCCTCTTCAGTTGCGAGAACTACATATCAGGGCTTTTGCCTCATTTTCAAACTTTCCCAAGTCCATAGGACAGCTCCAGTACCTTGAAAAAATCAGCATACGTGGCACGGGTTCAGCCTCGCTCAAAAGTTTGCCGGAAGAATTTTGTGAACTGCGCTCCTTGAAATACTTACGCTTAGATAGGTGCAGGAAAATGATCTCGCTGCCTAATTCTTTTGGAAGGCTAACAAACCTCCAGCACATTGATTTGAGAGGGGCAATCAGTTTGCAGATGCTTCCAGAATCTTTTGGCGCTTTAACTCGACTCAAAAGTCTAGAATTGAGTAATTGCGACAAGCTGACCCTCTCCAGCGCCATGCTTGGAAATATTACAACCCTGGAATACTTGAATATCTCAAACTGTAGAACTGTGACAGAATTGCCCCCCCAGATCGAACATCAACGGTCCTTGAAAGAATTACACATGGATGGAGCGAACTTTAAAGAATTGCCCAACTGGATTGGGAATCTATGCAATTTAGAAGCTCTCTCAATAGGTAACGATTCCTTGGAAGTGCTGCCTCCTCTTTTGCTGTCTAACCTCAGGAGCTTGAAAATTTTGTTTATCTCTGGAGCGCCTAGATTGAAATACTTGCCCAATCACTTTCCACCGTTGTCTCATTTGGAAAATTTGCATATCAGCAAGTGTGGGATAAAATACTTACCACAACATCTTCTGAAGATGAACAATCTTCTACATTTAAAGGTGGAGTATTGTCCATTGCTGGAACTGCCATTTGGAAAAATTGAAGAAGAAAGAGAAACGGCTAGAGAGTTGAAGTCCTTCCATGATGATGGCAACTGCATGCTCGCGCTCAAGGAGATATATCTGTCTGTTACAGAAATATCGGAGGTATTCTTTCCAAGGTGTGTTTGCCCAAACCTTCAACACCTGACGTTGACGGAATGTGAAAAATTGACACAAATAGGAGGGCTTTGTGGTTTATCAAAACTTAAAACACTGGACATTGGTGACTGTGTAAGAGTAGAGGAGCTGCCAAATCTTGAGATGTTGACATCTTTGGAGAGATTGAGAGCTACTCGATGCAAAAGGTTGAGGAGAATTCCGGGGTTGGGACAGCTCAAAAAGCTCAGGAGCCTAGATGTTTGGGGATGCAAAGAGATGCTAGAGTTGTCCGGCCCAAAACATTTAATGTTGTTGGAGGAACTTGATGCTCGTGAGGAACTACGGTGGGGTGAGGGTGAGGGTGAGGGTGAGGGTGAGGTTAAACACCGTTGTTGGAGGAACTACGGTGGGGTGAGGGTGAGGTTAAACAACTGCGCCAACGACAACGATTGAAGAAAGGCCTACACTTGGAGGGCGAGCCTTCTTATCCCATTTGGGTGTTCTGGTAGGAAATGCCCATTGTCAAATTAAAGCTGTAAATCATCGTGTTGGGGGGATTTCCCGCTTGGGCGCATTAATGGGTCTATGGCAGCTGAAATAAGGGTGGCCGACTTGGAGTACGCTGAGAACGCTGATTTCATTCCACATCATTGCAGAGGAAATATAAATAACGCTGATTTCATTCCACATCATTTCATTTTGAGTCTTTCTCCGGCGACCATTCTGTTCTCCGGCTCCCCCGATGGTGGACCCCGCGACTCCAACCTCTGAAGGCAGCAAAGGGCAAACGGAAGACTCCTCCAAACGGCGATGAGCGCCTCCTCCACCACGGCTCATCTTGCGCAGCTCCTCCCTGCAATGCGCCACCCCCACGACGCCGGCCACCTATGCAATGCAGATGGTGGAAAAGACGTGAACGTATAATGCATTCAATGCTGGGCTCCTCCCAAAATATTTCAAAATTAGTCTTCGCGCGCGTTTCAGTTTACCTTCTGTTGTTTCTTGGAGGAAGCTGTGAGTGACCCTGTTTCATTATTTTTTCTGAGCGCGGCCTCTACCTTCTGGTGTTTCTTCGTGGCAAGCTGTGAGTGACTGCTCCTACCATCGGCGGTTTGGCATCGCATATTGGGTTTCAACCCCCCTGCAAAAAGGAAGAAATCTCCCGTTTTCATTCAGTCTTCCATCATACTATTAGATTCGACTATGGTCGTGTGTCTGTTCGTTTCTGCCTGTAAGTGGGCATCGGTATTAATTGTGCATACATATACAGTCATACAGTCGGATGGATTGTAATTCTCATTGGCACAATTGGATGGTTATCTTGGTCTTATAATGGGCAAGAGCAATAAATAAAGCTGCTTTCACTTTGCAGGAAGGCGTAGCTGTAGAAATTGCCGAGGCTGTTGTTGGAGCCCTGAAAGGTGAGCTTGCAGCAACAGCGGTTGATGCACCTATGGTTCCTGCCGAGGTAAACTATATGAACTCCTTTCATATCTGTTCTTCTCTTTTTCTTTATGGTTTCATTACTTGATGGTTATTTTGATGAAATTCTTTTTTGCTGTGTTTATTACATGTTTTACATTCAATGTCTGTTATTGCTTGCTAGTTATAGGAGCTGCTTTCAATTTTTCTTCAGTTTCTCCTCTACATTTGGAACTGTTTAGTAGGGTTCTCATGTGTACTTTGCTTGTTTACTATGCTTTCTGGAAGCTATTGATTAGGTTACTTATAAAGGTCGTGAAAAATTGTGGAAAGATATATGCATTTTGAAAACTTTTGCCTGCAGAAACTTTCAGAGTGCACCATACTTCTTAAGAGCAAAGTACTTTCTAGCTTTTGCTATGAGGAGTGTGATATTAACATCTGTTTGCATATTCACAAACTCATCTATCGCGTTTTTCTTAATGTTCTGTATCAGGTTCTTTCGGAGCTTGCTCCTTTTATCACATTGGCAGAAAAGCTTGGAAGGCTTGCTGTGCAGTTAGTAGCAGGAGGAAGTGGTGTGAAATCAGTGAAGGTGACCTATTCCTCTGCAAGGGCTGGTGATGACTTGGACACAAGAGTGCTTCGTGCCATGATTACCAAAGGAATCATCGAACCTATCTCTAGTGCTTTTGTGAACCTGGTCAATGCAGACTTTATAGCGAGGCAAAGGGGTTTGCGAATAAGCGAAGAAAGGGTAGTGTTTGATGGTTCTCCTCAAGAACCATTATTTGTTGGAGAGACAGAGGATTCAATCACACAAATAACACCAATATATTTCACACGAACGAACAATTAGCTGCTGCTCTTCTATTAATCACAAAACTCTGAATCATAAAACTCTCTTACTCTCTTGAAAACAATGAACCCATGACGGGTATTTAATCTAATTGACATGCAAACACTCTCACACATAACTGGACTTAATCAACTGTCTAACTCGCTCACCAAGTATAACTGAAACTCAACTCAACTAACTCCACTTAACTGTTTGTCTAAATTCTGCATGAGGAAGTAATTATATATTTTAACACTCCCCCTTAATTACGACCTCTAAACTAAAACATAACTCATGACAACTCAAACATGCCTGCTGGTCTATGTCTCAGCTAGGCTTACAACACCCAAGTTTCTTTTGTGAAACTGAAACAAGTCTACTGCTAATGGCTTTGTAAATATATCAGCCATTTGATCATTCGTTCTACAAGGCTTCAAGTGAACTTCTCCATTGTTCACTAATTCTCGAATAAAATGATATCGAGTATCAATATGCTTGCTCTTTTGATGAAACACACTATTCTTGGATAGTGCAATTGCTGATGTGTTGTCACAGTATATCGCTGTTGATCCTTGTTGTTTCTGCTTGAGTCCATCCAATACTCTTCTTAACCATACTGCTTGACATGTTGCTAAAGTCGCTGCTACATATTCTGCTTCTGCTGATGATAATGTCACAATAGGCTGCTTCTTAGATTCCCATGCTATCATACCTGAACTGAGATGGAACACATAATCGGATGTGCTCTTCCGATCATCCAAACTTCCTGCAAAATCACTATCTATATATCGAATCAATTATTTATTTTTTGTACTTGCATACATTATGCCATAATATCTGGTTCCTGCTATGTATCTCAAAATTCTTTTTCCAACACTCCAATGTGTGTCTTTTGGAGTCTCCATGAATCTGGAAATCAGAATCACTCCCTGCATAATATCTGGTCTTGTAGCTATGAGATACATGAGGCTGCCAACCAATATTTTGAATAGAGTTGGATTGACATCTGCCCCTTCATCATCCTTACTCAACTTTGTACCTGTTGCAACTGGTGTAGGTACAGGTTTGGAATTATCCATCCTGAATCTTTTCAGCAAATCTGTTGCATACTTATTTTGACAAATAAAAATGCCTTTTTCAGATTGCTCAACTTCAATACCAAGAAAATATTTCATGAGACCCAGATCTGTCATCTCAAATTCTTTCATCATGGCTGCTTTAAATTCATCTATTTCAAGATCACCTGTAAAAATCATATCATCAACATATAAGCAAACTATCAAAATTTGTCCATGCTCATTTACCTTTGTGTATAAGGTAGGCTCAATGCTGCTTCTGCAAAATCCATTCTTGATCATATAACTGTCGATTCTGCTATACCATGCTCTAGGTGCTTGCTTCAGTCCATATAGCGCTTTCTTCAATCTGTAAACTTTGTCTTCTTGTCCTTCAACTTCATAACCTGGAGGCTGCTGCACATAAATTTCTTCTTCTAAAATTCCATTCAAGAAGGCTGATTTGACATCCATCTGATACACTTTCCACTTGTTCTGAGCTGCTGTCGCTAGGACTGCTCTTACAGTATCCAATCTGGCGACCGGAGAAAAAGTTTCTCCAAAGTCTATTCCCGGTTGCTGCGAGAATCCTTTAGCTACAAGTCTTGCTTTAAATCTGTCAATCTCACCTTTCTCATTCACTTTAGTCTTGTACACCCACTTCACACCAATGAGATTTTTATCTTTTGGTAAATCAACCAAATCCCATGTATCATTCTTTTCAATGGAATTCATCTCTTCATCCATGGCTTGCACCCAATTGTCATCTCGGATTGCTTCTTCAAACGAAGAAGGTTGGAATGCCAACAATGCAAAATTGGAACTAACATCCAAATCATCATAAATATCCTTCAAACTTCTCATCTTTTTCTTACCTGATTCGCTGCTTGGAGAATTCTGATCTGTGGATCTGCTTGAAGATCCATGCTGCTCTGAAAATCTGGGAGTCCTTGCTGGTGTGACTCTGTTTGGTGTCTGTTCTTTTGGTTCTTGCTGTTCCTCTTCTTCTACAAGATCATCCTCCATCAATGGTGTTTGAGCATCGATTAGTGTGTCTACAGTCCCATTCCATGACTCTTGTTCTTTGAACACAACATCTCTGCTAATGATTGTCTTCTTTGTGACAGGGTTATACAGTTTGTAAGCTTTTGATTGCTCACTATAACCAGTAAATATACATTTTTCACTTTGATCATCTAATTTGCCTCTTATTTGCTTAGGCACATGTGCATAGGCTACACATCCAAAAACTCTGAAATGAGAAACACTGCAAGACATACCTGACCATGCTGCTTCTGGAACTCTGTTCGTCACGCTCTTTGTAGGAGATCTGTTTATCACATAAACAACACATGCAACTGCTTCTGCCCAATACTCATTAGACAAGTGTCTTCCTTTCAACATGCTCCTTGTCATGTTCATGATTGTTCGATTCTTCCTCTCTGCTACACCATTCTGCTGTGGTGTGTATCTGGTCGTAAACTGTCTTCTGATTCCATGTTGTTTACAGTACTCATGGAATGCCTTCGAATCATATTCGCCACCACGATCAGATCTCAATACCTTGATCTGTCGATCACTTTGGTTCTCCACCAAAGCTTTGAACTCTTTGAATTTCGCAAAGGTTTCAGACTTCTGCTTCAAAAAGTAAACCCAAGTCTTCCTACTGTAATCATCAATAAAGGTGAGGAAGTAACAACTTCCACCAATTGACTGTGTCCTCATAGGTCCACACAAGTCGGTATGCACCAATTCAAGTGGTTTCTTTGCTCTGTAAGAAACTCCTTTCGGGAAACTTTCACGGTGTTGCTTGCCTAAGATGCAACACTCACATGTGCTAGCAGGTTCTTTGATGGGAGGTAGACCTCTCACCATATGTTTCTGCTGCAATAATTTTAAACCGGAAAAATGCAAGTGTCCAAACCGAAAGTGCCATAACCAGTATGCATCAGAACATGCAGTTGTAAAAGAACTAACCTGATCATTGTAGTTCATAATGAGAGGAAAGAGTCTGTTCCTCGTCATCTCCACCTTTGCAATCAGCTGCTTGCTTGGGGATTTGTCATAAATAACACATTGTTGCCCCTGAAAGATAACTTTGTATCCTTTCTGCATCAGTTGGCCAACACTAATCAGATTGTGTTTGAGCCCAGGGACATAGTATACCTCTGATATGGTCTTTGGCTCCCCCTGCTTGGTCACAATGTTGACCACTCCTTTGCCATCTACAGCCACAGTCTTGTCAGTCCCCAACTTGACCTCTGTCTGCACTGTGACATCCAAATTAGCAACCAAATCCTTATTGCCCGTCATGTGGTTACTGCAACCACTGTCTAATAGCCAGACCTTATCAGACGGTGCATGCATGGTGTTGCATGCTAGAAACATAGAGTCAGTATTTTCTGTACTAACATTAGCTCTCTGATTGCCTTGATCTGCAATCTTCTTCCTACAATCACGAGCATAATGTCCAAATCTATTGCAGTAATAGCACTTTACCTTAGATTTGTCAGACCTTTGATTGTTATGAAAGCTTATGCTGCTGCTTCTTCCACTTTGATGCTCATGATCAGTTCGGCCATCTCTGTGACCGCCATAGTTGTTGCCACGTCCTCTGCCTCTCGATCGACTTTTGCCTCGACCTCTTGAAATATAGACTTGACTTTGGAAGGCTGTTTCCAAAGTGGAATCCTTATTTCTGTCTATCCTTGCCTCATGTGATAGAAGAGATCCCATCAACTCATCAATTGTGAGTTTTTCCAAGTCCTTTGCTTCTTCTATGGCTGCTACCACAACATCAAATTTGGTAGACAGGGATCGAAGAACCTTCTCAATCACTGTTCGATCTTGAACATCTTCGCCATATATTTTTAACTGATTGACGATAGACATGACCCTATTCATGAAATCAATGTCCTCTGTCTCCTTCATCTGCAGACTTTCAAAGTCTCTCCTAGTGTTCTGCAATTTAACAATGTTAACTTTAGCCATACCTTGATAGCTTGTCGCCAAGGTGTCCCATGCCTCCTTTGCTGACGAGGTTATCATGATCTTCTGGAACACGGCTCGATCTACTCCTTGCTGGATTAGAAGCAATGCTTGCGCATTCTTCCGCTTATCTTTCTTCCACTGGTCCCTCTCTGCATTACTGAGGGCTCGTTCTTCTGCCTCATCTTGAGGTTCTGCAAACCCGTACTTGACATGATCCCAAACATCATGGGCTTTGAGCATAGTCTCCATCTTAATGGCCCACATATCGTAGTATTTCCCATTGAAAGATGGAATTTGTGGCTGAAAATTTGATGTGGCCATCTTGCCCAAAAAAAAATTGTGTCTGACAAAAAATTCTTTCAATAAAACACTAAGTCCTCCTTTTTTTTTATATAGTAAATCTTTTATATAAAAAAAATTTATATATAAAAAAAATCTTCTTTCAAAAAACAACTTTCTCTTTTCAAAAAACACCCTTTATGTGAAAATTCCTTTTAAAATATCATAAGGAAGTCTTATGTAATAAACTCCTTTTGTTTTAATAAAAGGATGAGAGCGGACTTTTTAAAACGTGTAACAAAAAACCCTTTTTGAAAAACACTCACGTGCTTTGTACCCACGTACTTTGAAAAACGTTAATCGATGTAGCTTTGAAAAAGCTCACGGATCGGCTGTGTCGGCGTGTGCATCGTCGCCGCGCGTTGAATTTTTTTTCTATTGAACGGGTTCCGCACCCCCGAAAAATGGAAGCTGCGTTCTAGTTAAAGCACTTTTTATGAAGACGGTACAGAGTCTAAACCGTTTTTGCCCGATTTCGTAAGATTATAAGTGCACTTGACTCCTTTTGGAAGTTGCGGTGGGTCCTTGTAATGCACCTTTAAATGTGTGTCTGAATGGTAAAAATTTTTTTTTGTGTAAATTTTTTTGTCTTTGCTCTTGGCACAGCACGGGCTGCGCACTTACGGATCTCTGATCCTTCCTCAGCTCCGATACCAATTTGTTGGAGAGACAGAGGATTAAATCACACAAATAACACGAATATATTTCACACACGAACAATGAGCTGCTACTCTTCTATTAATCATAAAACTCTGAATAATAAAACTCTCTTACTCTCTTGAAAACAATGAACCCATGACGGGTATTTAATCTAATTGACATGCAAACACTCTCACACATAACTGGACTTAATCAACTGTCTAACTCGCGCACCAAGTATAACTGAAACTCAACTCAACTAACTAACTCCACTTAACTGCATGAGGAAGTAATTATATATTTTAACAGAGATGATCAGGTACAAATTGCGGATTTGGAATCCAAGTTTGCTAGTGCTATCTCAGAAAGTGGATATATTAAGGTGGAAGGTAAGGTTAAGGATGGAACTCCCCATCTTTCTAAGGTCGGGGCCTTCAGTGTTGATGTCAGTCTCGAGGGAAGTGTCATTCTTTGCAGACAAACTGATCAACCCGGCATGATTGGGACAGTTGGTAATATTCTAGGCGAGGAGAATGTCAACGTGAACTTTATGAGTGTTGGGAGGATTGTGGGTGAGTCATCTATGTTTTGGAGTTTTCATTGTTAAGTTTCATAGGAAACTATCAAAAAAAAATCTTTTGAAATAGTTGGTATTCATGTAAATAACATATTTACTATCAATTACTATCCATCATATTTTAAGCAAATATTTGTATAACACTTACCACAGTGGTTACTATCCACCATTATTTATGTTTTCTTCAGCACTTTATTAAGTAGGAGCAAAAAATATAAATGTGATGACTTTTTAGTAGTTACTATCCATCAAAATTTATTAAAGTCTTTGCCCCTTGGTAATCAATTAATTTTTTTCTTTTGGTTAGCATATTTGATAAATAAAACACAATCCTTTAAAATTAAATAGATTAGCAAAAATTAATATTTCAATTAATATTATTGAAATTGTAAATAAAATTGTTTCACTCTACCTCAATATATGTACAATAAAATTAAATCAATAATTCATATAAAAAAAGTTGAAATTTTAAAAATATATATAGATTAATCAATTTATTATCCCATCAAATAATTGTAAGTTCCTTATTTTTTTTAAATTAAAAAATTGTATTTTTTATAAGCTTTTTAAGTATGAATATTTTAATGGCAGAGATATAATTTTAATATTTAGAAACAAAATATATATAATGTAATTAAAAGTATTAAAATTTAGCTTTATATATTAAAAAAATATATTTAAACATGAATATTTATTATTATTGATTATTAATTATCAATAATAATAGTAGGTTTGAATATTGGCCATGATATATATGAGTTGATTTAGTTAAATGATAAATTATTAATTCTCAAGTATATTACTTGCGGTTAAAATAGATATTAAACTACTTATTAAAATGGTTGATAGCCAGGTTTTAAGTGCACTAAGATATCAACTTTTACTAAATTGCATATAGCTTCATGGGATGGAATGGCAAATAAACTCATAAGAAGGAAAATCGTTCAAAACAATAGCATTATTAGCCCAATATTACATGAAATGAGTGTTCAAAGAATTGTAATTATGTACAATATGATTATTAACAAAAACCATTCAGTAAAACCCTTTACAACCTGCAGGGGTTTTATCAAAAATATCTTAAATACCTCCGAGGTATTAGTTTCCCAGACTTCGTCAAGACTCAAATTATATCTTACTTATGAAATGGAAATTTGATTACTAAAATATTGCTTGTAACTTTAAGTTTTATGTAGATTTGAGAAATATCATTTTTTTATATGTAAATTAAAAAAAAAAACTAGAAAATAAGTTTGAAATAGTTATTGTTAAAAGAAGAAATCATAATAAGTTACTAGTCTATCAATAGCATCCAAAACCTAGAAACCGTTAAAAACCAAAATATCTAAAACCCTAAATATATGAGTGATATTATATTTTATTTCAAAGTTTTATTTGTGTTTAAAAACTATAAAATAGTGTGAAATATATGTTAACTT
Source organism: Pinus albicaulis (assembly GCA_034641835.2). Classification (NCBI taxonomy): domain Eukaryota; kingdom Viridiplantae; phylum Streptophyta; class Pinopsida; order Pinales; family Pinaceae; genus Pinus; species Pinus albicaulis. Next base: position 270,643,946 of record CM076578.1, read on the forward strand.
GCTTATATAATTAATAATTTTCCAATTTATAAAAACATTCAATTATTAAACAATCAATATATTAAAAATATATATAATTACATAGCTTGATTCTTTGCATCTTTTTATGTAATCTCATTTATGTTTATTTATTTTATATATACATATATTAATGTGAAAATATCATTTTTAAATATTTAAAAATACAATCTAGGATTAACTATACTTTTTTAGATCATATCCACACAAATATAATTATTAACATTTGTGTTAAAAACTACTCGTTCATATACATGTAAAAAATAATAATGATGGAACTTTAAAATAATATTTTCAAATTATTTATAGTATAAACAAATTAGATAATGTTTTACACAATATTCTCATGTTTTAATATTTGCTTAAAAACCATGCATTTATATAATCAATAAGTAAAAAATTAGTATAAATACTAATGCTTCTGTTTAATGATGGAACTTTAAAATAGTTTTTTTTTTTTCAAATTGTTTATAATTTAAACCATTTAAATCCTATTTTAAACATTATTTTCTTACAAATGCAATAATCATTTTCAAAGCACATACTAAGTCCAACTCTCTATAAAATTGATAAAGCTGAAATGTAAAAATATAAAAACATTAATAAAAAAAAAAGTGAGTTTACATTTCCACCATTATACACCTTATAATTTGTATAGCTATTAAGCATAGTATTCACATTAGATTTCAAGCTTAAAATTGATTAATATCTTAAGTGAAAGTTTCACTTATAAATGGTAAAAATTTCTATGATGAAGATGGATAGAAAAAAATCAATTGATATTATTAAACATACACATAAATTTCTATTTTTGATAAATATATATGGATTATGAACTATATGCTCATGGGTATGTTACACATATGCAATAAATTTCTATTTTTAATAAATATTTATGGATTATGAAATGTATGCTAATGGGTATGTAACTAACTCAAAAATTACACTACAATCTTTCTCAATTTTCTCTTTTACTAAATTGCATATAGCTTCATGGGATGGAATGGCAAATAAACTCATAAGAAGGAAAATCGTTCAAAACAATAGCATCATTAGCCCAATATTCCATGAAATGATTGTTCAAAGAATTGTAATTATTTACAATATGATTATTAACAAAAACCGTTCAGTAAAACCCTTCACAATCTGCAGGGGTTTTATCAAAAATATCTTAAATACCTCTGAGGTATTAGTTGCCCATACTTCGTCAATACTCAGCAACAAAATCAGGGCACTCATGGTTACACGGTCTTCATTTCGCTTTTGATAGCTTCAGCCAATTGGGTATAGGCTTCATCCAGGCTGTTTTCATTTCTAGAGACCACATGTCTGGAACAGAATCCTTAGTAGTCTCGAGCAAGCAGAATTTAACGACCTGCAAAAGATTGAGATCAAAACAAATCATCAGCATTTAAAAGGCAATTTAAAGTCTAAATGCTACATCATCATTTTTGGAAGTTGGATTTTTTTTAATTATAAATTTTAAACATTATAATTCTGATTTTAAAAATATTTTCTCTTACCATTATTCTTATTCTTATTTTTCTAAGAGGTAAATATTTTTTTTCTTTAAAACAATTAGGTTATTTTTTAAAAAATAAATAGATTTTTTCAAAAATAATTAGAGATTTCTTTGGAGTACTTATCACTAACAAAACTCGACTACTTATCTTTCTCTCACAAAGAGAATTTTATGGGAAAATATATACCACGAAAATCACTGTCAACTGATCAAATAGTTTACCTCGGCAGGAACCATAGGTGCATTAACCGATGTTGCTGCAAGCTCACCTTTCAGGGCTCCAACAACAGCCTCGGCAATTTCTACAGCTACGCCTTCCTGCAAAGTGAAAGCAGCGTTATTTATTGCTCTTGCCCATTATAAGACCAAGATAACCATCCAATTGTGCCAATGAGAATTACAATCCATCCGACTGTATGACTGTATATGTATGCACAATTAATACCGATGCCCGCTTACAGGCAGAAACGAACAAACACACGACCATAGTCGAATCTAATAGTATGATGGAAGACTGAATGAAAGCGTGAGATTTCTTCCTTTTGTAGGGGAGTTGAAACCCAATATGCGATGATGCCAAACCCCCGATGGTAGGAGCAGTCACTCACAACTTGCCATGAAGAAACACCAGAAGGTAGAGGCTGCGCTCAGAAAGAATAATGAAACAGGGTCACTCACAGCTTCCTCCAAGAAACAGCAGAAGGTAAACTGAAACGCGCGCGAAGACTAATTTTGAAGTATTTTGGGAGGAGCCCAGCATTGAATGCATTATATATTCACGTCTTTCCCACCATCTGCATTACATAGGTGGCCGGCGTCGTGGGGGTGGCGCATTGCGGGGAGGAGCTGCGCCAGACGAGCCGTGGTGGAGGAGGTGCTCATCGCCGTTTGGAGGAGTCTTCCGTTTGCCGTTTGCTGCCTTCGGAGGTTGGAGTCGCGGGGTCCACCATTAGGGGAGCTGGAGAACAGAATGGTCGCCGGAGGGGCGGATCAGGAGCTGTCACATCAGCTCCCGATTCGTCGAACGAAAGACTCCTCCATATAAATACTAGTGTTTGCACGGCACGCGACGGTGCAAAGGGAACGCCGAAGGCGTGCCAAAACCGCAGCGACTCCCGACGTCGATTGGACAACAGCACGGACAAAGATGAGAGTAGCAGGGTGGAATGGAGGGCTGCCAAGTGCCAATTTTTGACAGGGCAGAAGGGCGATAGGTGGAGCACAAAGATTGGCTGGGAGCACTGTTCATCCCAACAAAGCTCATAATAGGGACACCTTCGGCGTAATTATATTATAACAACCCTGGAATACTTGAATATCTCAGACTATAGAACTGTGACATAATTTCCCCCCCAGATCGAACATCAACGGTCCTTGAAAGAATTACACATGGTTGGAGTGAACTTTAAAGAATTTCCCAACTGGATTGGGAATCTATGCAATTTAGAAGCTCTCTCAATAGGTAACAATTCCTTGGAAGTGCTGCCTCCTCTTTTGCTGTCTAACCTCAGGAGCTTGAAAAAATTGTTTATCTCTGTAGCGCCTAGATTGAAATACTTGCCCAATCACTTTCGACCGTTGTTTCAGTTGGAAAATTTGCATATTTGGAATTGTGGGATATAATACTTACCACAACATCTTCTGAAGATGAACAATCTTCTACTTTTAAAGGTGGAGTATTGTCCGTTGCTGAAACTGCCATTTGGAAAAATTGAAGAAGAAAGAGAAACAGGTAGAGAGTTGAAGTCCTTCCATGATGATGGAAAATGCATGCTTGCGCTCAAGGATATATATCTGTCTGGTACAGAAATATCGGAGGTATTCTTTCCAAAGTGTGTTTGCCCAAACCTTCAACGCCTGATCTTGATAGAATGTAAGAAATTGACACAAATAGGAGGGCTTTGTGGTTTATCAAAACTTCAACATCTGGACATTCATGGGTGTGTAAGAGTAGAGGAGTTGCCAAATCTTGAGAGGTTGATATCTTTGGAGATATTGTATGCTTATGGATGCAAAAGGCTAAGGAGCATTCTGGGGTTGGAACAGCTCAAAAAGCTCAGGAGCCTAAACGTTTCGGGATGCGATGAGATGCTAGAGTTGTCCGGCGCAAGACATTTAATGTTGTTAAAGCAACTTTATGCTCGTGACTGTCCGAAACTACGGTGGGGTGAGGGTGAGGTTGAACACCTGTGCCAACGATTGAAGGAAGGCCTATGCTTGTAGAAATTTGATTTCAATGTACATCATGTTTATCAACATTTTTGGTTGTAACACATGCCACCAAGGGTTTCACCATTTCATGTTTTTAGTTAATACATAAAATAAGAATATGGAATTCAGGGAAGGCTTGGTTCAATGATGATAATGATGAATGATGACAACAATCACTGGTTTTCAAAATGAAAGAATCACCCTAAACATAATTCAAAATTAAATCTCATTTTTAAACTTTAGATTAGTAATCATAATACTCTGCAAGGAGTACCTCTATATATATATATATAAATATGTATGTATGGGGTGTCTGAAATTTAGGTAGGTGGTATATATCTGTGTATATATATATATATATATATATAAAATGAGGGGTGTCTGAAATTTAGGTGGTGGGTCTCTCATCCATGGTAAAGTCTGGCAATCTAAGTTTTCATGCTGACCTAATTCTTCCTATGAATTAGGCTATCATCACTGGACCTTTCCAATTCCGTGATAAGGAAAAATTTCTCATTGGGCTCATTGGTCACGCATGCGATCTTCAAGAGATTCTTAGTATGACAAATATGGAGCTTTCTGACAAAGGTGGATTTAATTAAATTACTATTAATTGTATATTAATATTAATTTAAATTTTATAATAATATTTTAATAATTATAAGAATATAAATTTAAAATTATTAAAAACATTTGAGAAATATAAATAATTTTAAAATTTTAATTAAAAAAATTATAAGAAATAATTATAAATTTTTGAGGAAAATATATTATATCAACCATAAACCATTAAGATATTTATACATATTTAACTTAAATTTTGAAAATTATGGAAAGTATATGAGAAAAATGTAATAATATATTTTTTTATTGAATTTTTATTTTAAATAGTTTTATGAAATTTCAAAGTTTATGAATGTTTGAGATAATATTTAAATATTTATAAAATGTTTTTATTTTAAAGAGCATATTTTAATATTTATTACAAAGTACTATGGTTTTACTTTGAAATATATGGAGTATGGGTAAATGTTTTGTAAAAAGTAAATTATCCACATCGAAGTCTATCAAATATAACTCCCTAAAAGAAATAGAGAATTTGTATATTTTATTTTACATTTACAAGTTCAAAATTGTTCAACTAAAACATGAATTCAAAATCTTAGTGTTCTTATTTTTAACACAAGGAAAAAAAACCTCTTTATTTATATGATCACTATGATTAACCCCTCTTTTAGCTAAGTCATAAGGGATTATATTGAAAAGAAAATAGCATATAGCTAATTGTTATGATAAAAGGTTAAACCATGGACCACCAAGTTTTATATAGGATTATTTAAAGTGAATATACTAATATCCATTTTGAGTTAAGGTTGCTATCACTACTACATGAAGGGCATTTTAAGACAACAGAAATCTTTTGTCTTAAAAATTTACTTTTTATTTTAGTCATTTTAAATTAAAATTTAATATCACTTGAATTATCTTGAATATAAAATTTAAGACAGAAGGGGTTTGAGACAAAAATTGTTTTAAGACAAAACTTTATATTTAAGACAAAAATAGTTTGAGACAAAAATATTTTAAGACAAATAATTTAAGACAAATGTTTTAAGACAAAACTTTATATTTAAGACAAAAACACTTTGAGACAAAAATATTTTAAGACAAAAACAATTCAAGACAAAAATATTTTAAGAGAAACTTTATATTTAAGACAAAAATCATTTGAGACAAAAATATGTTAAGACAAAAACAATTTAAGACAAAAATATTTTAAGACAAAACTTTATATTTAAGACAAAAACAACTTGAGACAAAAATATTTTAAGACAAAACTTTATATTAAGACAATGGCCACTTAAGGCAATGGAAATTAAGATGAAATTCATTTAAGGCAATTAACAATTAAGACAAAATCATATAAATTGAAGACAATATAATCTTACATGACTTGCAAAATTGACTCTGATAGTGCACCCTAAATCTGCCAGCGTGCACGCTACCACTGTCTCGCACCTATATCAAGGTTGCTATTTCACTTATCATTCACGTTATCTTATATAAATACAATAATTTATTGGGCTCTTCGTTTTGGTGGGGTAGCTGACTCTAAAGAACCCGACAACTTTTCCTGGCAAGATTTCTCAAACATCAATCCCTCTTATGTCCCTTCGATCTCTATTTATACGATTAGATACAACTTGTATGTTGTTGCATTTGACACTACTACAAGGAGGGGGATTTTAAGACAAAAATAATATTTTGTTTTAAAATTTTTGATACGAGGCGCTAGTAAAAAAGGAAAAAGTAAAGGATTAGGGGTTTGTCTTTATGTTGTTTATGGGTTCTTCGGGAAGCAGAGCGATGGAGGCCGAAAACAACTGATGGGATTTAGGGAAATGGAGGCTGACAACAAAGGTGCTTGGTGAGAGGAGCGACGACGACACTTTCGCCGAACATAGATAGGCAGTAACGTTGGAGTAATTTTCGGGGTCTCCATCAATAGTGCTTTAATTTTTGTTTTTTGACTGTTTCATTTATTTTGAATGCTACTTCTATTTTTTGGTTGCTGCTATCAGTACATTGTTGTGTTGAAACTTCTGACGGTCATCGACAACATGGATTAGATTCACCATCTCCACATCCCATCCTCATCAATGTAGATATTCCTAACAGGTCAATCAAATCAATATCCCTAAATTGAAATTCCACCAACATTTTCATACAAATTCTTCTTCTCAAACACTAAGACTGTGTTCAATTTATAGAGGAGGCTTGAAGGTAGTTTTACAAATAAAATGACTCTTTCCAATACAAAAGGCATATGTTCCCATACAGATATGAGTGGACACATGGAGCTCAAGTTTGATACATGTGAACTCTTCTAAAGGGCACTACCAAAGTGGAGATTCCTGGGAATACAATGAGATTCTTTCATTTCCAATGTAGACCAATACACTCCGTGGGATGTCAGAGTGGCCATAGAAGCCTTTGTAATGGGCTACGTGCATATACAATGCACTTAGTCCCTTTAGAGGCAGCGTTGATGAGCTCTTATATGATATATTATAAACTTCAAACTTTGGAAACCTTTGCAGATGAAAGTCTTTGATTGATTTGTCTTGTTCTTTGTCTTAGGGCATGTAGCAATTGAAATGATAGGGGATGATAGACCCTATTAAATGGTCCTGGAGATGATGCCCAGTTAACCAGGTCATTGGGAATGGTGCCCAAATTGACCTATAACATTCATGTAGCTTTTCCTGGTGGAGTACGCTATGTTGAGATATCAACACTCCATGCTTGCGGTGGCCGCAGTTTATATTGCACAATGTACCTTGAAAGGAATTCCATATTGGAATGTAAGTATTGAATGAAACTTTGGGAATCTGCCAAGATGATGGTGCATTATCATCAGAAGTCATGGGAAGGGAAGCTTACAAATGTTCAAAGGAAATACTTTGCCTCTAAATATGAACGTGTAGCCAAGATAGAACCAACTATCTTTATTAGAGACATGGTCCTCTAGGATACTGATAGATTAACAATCATTTTATAGCATGGTTTACTAACTATGCAAGCTCATGTCATGTCTTTTATTAGGTTTTTATTTTATGCATACGTATTGTAGTTGGAGTTCATATGCTAAATTAAGCTTTGAAGTGATCATGATGACATCCTAATACTTTGATGGACAAGAAGAGCATTGGCTTAAGTTTATTACCATCAGGATTTCCAATAACTACTGAAACAAATAAATTGATGGTGTCTCAAGGGTTGGCTCAAAGCACTGGATCTTCCTCTGACCCTCAAGCTACTTGTGGTATATCTGGTGGAGCACCTAGTAGCAGGGATAGTAGCAATTTGAATACACAAAATGGATCCATTGTATCGAGTACAGGTAGAGGGCCGACCATAGCACCAAGTTCTCTGTTGCCTACTGATGTTTCTGTTGTATTACAAAGTCCCTATTGGATTCGTATAATTTATCGCAAGAATTTTGCAGTTGATATGTGCTGCTTTGCTAGTGATCAAGTATGGTTGTAACCAGCTATGCCACCTAAGGGTGGTGCTCCTGAAAGAGACTCAATGCTCTATCCACAATTTTAGCAAGTTATTGTGAGGTATGTTTATGCCACATTAAATACTCTGGAAACTCATCTTAATCCACATTAGGGGTCCCATGAACTTCAGATAATTCAAGTGTGAATGTTGGGCAGTCTCCCGTCGACAGTGCCAATTAAGTAGGCACCGTTTCTCCTAGAATTTCTCAAGTAGCACCATTAACCCGAAGGGATGACACTATGTTAAATAGAGTAAATAACATAAAAAATGCATTGGAAACGCAATGTCTAGCGGCACATAAAGTGGGAATGACTTTGGTTGAGTTTCCTAGGACTGAAGGAACTATTCTTCCAATGGATGAGGATGAAGAGAGGTCTATTTAATGATAGTGGTTATGGAGGTGGTTGGGTCCCTCTTGCTTCTCTTTAAAAAAAATTACGCGGCATTTTGAAGTATCTTAGAATTCTATGGTCATTTTACTAGTTACTAGACATTTTGCGCTTGAATTTGAAAGCAGATGGAGAATTGGTTGATTACTTATTCTGTGATCCAACTTTGATTTTTCGTGTCAGAGGCCATGTGTATGAAGTAAGTTTTCCTGATTTAGGAGGACAAAATAAACTTCCAATTCAACTTCGTATTCAAGGTATAAGTGTGGAGAATTGTAACCTGTACACGCTAGCGCAGCAGCAACAACAACCACTACCATGAAAGCAAACAAATAACCAAGATGAACTAAAATTTTAGGAAACTGATGAACTGTGTGACTTTTTTTAGGAAGGGCCATGAGTATGAAGTAAGTTTTCCTGATTTAGGAGGACAAAATAAAATTCCAATTCAACTTCATATGCAAGGTCTGAGTGTGGAGAATTATAACTTGTACACACTAGTGCAGTAGCAACACCAACCACTACCACGAAAGCAAACAAATAGCCAAGATGAACTAAACTCTCAGGAAATTGGTGAACTATGTGACTTTTTTAGCAAGCTAGTTGTATCAGAACCATATGATGCATTTAAAATTGCTTCCTTTGTCACTTTTTTATTTATGCCAATATGATTTCTTCGAGAATTTTTAAAGCTCGTTGCATGGAAGCAGGGGATAGCTCAAGATCAGGTTGCTGATACAGTTCCCTCAGAAAGGCCCTGTGTTGAATTATGCTTAGACAGTCACTTACGGATGAATTATTACGCAGCAATGTCTCTAGAAAATGCAGATTTGGATTTTTCAAATAAAGCAGTCAGTGCTCTGTCAAAGAGAAACATTCATTATGATCTCCCACATAATGAAGTGGATTTTGAGCTCATTTTTTTCCTTGATCTTGCTTATTTTTCTCGTGTAGAGGATGCTAGCGGTGCAGGTGGGTTGCTTCAATGTGTTTCCTTAAGATTGAAATATGCTTTTGGTGAAAATATAAACATGTCTCTTCTAAGCATGGAAGGTAGTCATCATGGATGTGCCAATGGGCCTTGTACTGAGGATTGGGAGTGCTATAAACAAAGAGTAGCTAAAGCAGTGAAAATTGTTGGACGTGGAAGTGGAGTTTGTGGGAGTTCAATGGATGTTAGTCAAGGAAGACTGCAAGCTATGGTTGAAACATTACAACATTATTTTCAATCTTCTTTTCTTCATCTCTGATAGGGTGCAACCAGTAACACCTTCTGTAGGTGGCTTCACAACTTGAGTTTTTACTATTATACTATTGACCTATCCCTAGCTTCTTTCCTATTGTCCACACAATCTAGTGGATTTTTGGTTTACTATAGTCCCTGATCCTGCTTCTGTTCGTGATGTAAATGTTGGCAATGCAGCTTGGTTTCTTCACCGTGTTCTTGGAAGGTTTAAATATGCATTTGGTGAAAATCCTAATTTATTTTTTAGTGGAGCTTGCTATAAGTGAAAGTGGAGCAGGTGGGAGTTCAGTGGAAATTTGTTAAGGAAAATGGAAGTTGTAGCTGAAACTTCCAACACTCCTAGCGATCTTCTTTGATTCAGCTCCAAAAGGTGTAAATAGTAACGCTCCCTTTAGGTGGATTCAGAGCTTGAGCTCTTATTATTTTACTATAGCCCTGTTTGTGGCTTCTTCATCTTCATCATGCACCATTTGGTGAACTGTGGATAATGTCGCAGAGTCTACTTCTGTGAAAAGGCTTGACAAAAGATGAAGGATCTTTGGCAGAAACAATCCATCTGCATGAACATACTGTTACATAATGCATTCTAATTTTGTTCCATATAATATCTCCTATTTATAGCATGGTCAAATATTTCAGATGCATCTTTGACTAACAACAACTGCATTCTTTTAACCAAATTGTTGGCAATGTGAACTTTCCTGCAAATGTGTTCCTGTACAGAAAAATGATTCACTTTGGCCTGTAAGTTGACTTTGATGTGTATTAGACAATCCTTCTGTCTCCTGTGTGATTTACGTTCTTTATGAAATTCTGTATCTATTACAAGTCAAATATTCTTGTCAAAGTTGTACTATTCCTTGTATCTTCATAATATTTAGTAGATGACTGTCATGTGAAAATCTAGTAACGACTAATAGACATGGAAACTCACCAACTATCACGGCTATGATTGCAAGAAGAGCTGCCAGACTACCATAGGAGATCTTGATGGACATGTTACTTTGAAAATAAATCTGATAACAAAGAGGTTTGGGAAATAAAATTTGAGCATTATAAAAATAATAATATCTTCAAATACTTGTCATGTTTATATCAAACATATTTTTTAGAGAAACTATGTATTGATTTCTATAAATGTTGAAAAAATGAGACATGGGTTTCAAGTGTCTGTCCGTCTTTCTGTCTATGCTCTGTGAAGTTTGAAATAATTCTTTTGTTTTCATGAGAATAATTGTGCAACAGTATGACTGAACACTTCTGGAGTCAAAGGGAATTGATTAGAATTTTTTACTCAATGGTGCTGCAGAAAATGGTGTCCCGGAATGTTGGGAAAATGATAAATAAAATCCCTAATTTATAAATACAGTACTTATGCGAAAAAGATAAATAGGATCACTAATTTATGGTGTCCAAGGATAGTGGAAAATTATAATGATAAATAGGATCACTAAATTATAAATATGTCACTTGATGGTCATGAGGAATCTTAAGCATCTCAATAAGAAGTCCTTAAAATGGTAAAATTTTATGTCTTAAAAGTAGTCCCTGGGAAACCATTGGAGAGGTGATGAATGTTTTTAAAATGCACGGGTGATTTCTTTTTATCAACTGAATCCTAGACTTCATGCTTGAGCCTCTATTGAGCTATAACAAGGAACATAAACCCTTGGAATTTCTTGCGTAGAAACCCTTGCTCATCGTAGACCATTTGACCCAATGAATTGGAACGAGTGTCTTTATTCTGCTTTTGGAAATCTCTAAGGGGCTATTGAGATAGGATCTTGGAAGGTGAGTTTATCATGCTTGGTTTTTTCATGATGGTAGCTTTTGTAGTGGCATTGAATGGGGCTTGCTTGGTCTCTTGGACAGTTGCTTGTAGCTTCTTCAATGCCTCCTCCTTTGTTGTCAAACCTTGGTAACTAAGTAGTCATTTCGGTGAACCTCTCTTCTTAACAATTACCTAGCTAAATGAATTTGCTTCATAATTGCAAGAGTTGCAAGATGTTCTTGTATAATTCTTACCTCATGTTGGTGAAATAGTTTTGGCATTTGGCTAGTTCTTTTTCCATCTCATGTGCTTTTTGCATCTAATATCAACTTTCCTCTTAGATCTATCTATTTAAGTCTCTTAAGTCTTCAAGCCTTTCCCCATTCAAATCTTTTCCCATGCTAGGTGTCCTTCAACTCAAAGTGCTAAGAAGCCTTGACATTAAGAAGTTTTGAGGCATCTTAATTTTAACTGTGGTAACAACTAAATTCGGATTATAGTAGCATCAAAAAATTGGACTTAGGAACTTCATGTTACTTGGAGTCTTGAGACAGTTCTTTTGGAGTATCACTCAGAGACTATTTGGAGCATTCCCAAAGTCATCATCTATAACAGTCACTAAACATTTTAGAAGCAACATTTGGATTTGACACAAAGAATTCTTTGGAGAAGTATTGTTGAAGTTTATTGAAGCACTTCCTTTAGAACATCCTTGTTGAAGATTATAGAAGCATCATTTGGATAGTCTCATTAAAAATAAAAAACTTTGGATTAGTCTTGGAAATTCGTTAAGGAAACTGCACGTGTGGCTGAAACTTCCAGCACTCCTAGCGATCTCCTTTGCTTCAGCTCCAAAAGGTGTAAATGGTAACACTCTATTTAGGTGGCTTCACAGCTTGAGTTCTTATTATTTTACTATAACCTTGTTTGTGGCTTCTTCATCTTCATCATGCACCATTCGGTGAACTGTAGATAATGTTGTAGAGTCTACTTTTGTGAAAAGGCTTGACAAAAGAGGAAGGATCTTTGGTAGAAACAATCCATCCACCTGAAGATACCGTTACATAATGCATTCTAATTTTGTTCCATCTAATATATCCTATTTATAGCATGGTAAAATATTTCGAATGCAACTTTGACTAACAACAACTGCATTCTTTTAGCCAAATTTTCGGCAATGCGAACTTTCCTACAACCTTGTTCCTGTACAGAAAAATGATTCACTTTGGCCTGTAAGTTGATTTTGATGTGTATTAGACAATCCTAATTCATCAATCTTCTATTACTACCTGATAACGACACTGGTAGGTGGTGATCATGATATGTTAAGATGGTTTGATCTCTTTATCTATCAGAAAAAGAAGTGAGCATGCACATCCTCCTCCACTGGAGTGATTAGGGATCAAATTTAATATTTAATAAATCTCTGTAACCAAAAGATACATACACAAATTCTGGAGGGACAATTGGTGTAGGACCAACTTCTTCTCACTCATGTTACAAGTTGCAAACACCTAACTAAGCAAAGGTATTTCACAGCTGTTGGACTTGTGTTTTTAAGTCAGACCAGTTTGGTAGGCTCAGGATATGAGGAGAATTGGTTGTAAATTCAACAACCAAAGCGTTGTTAGTAGTTGAATAGTTTCCACTCCGCTAGTTGTGATTTGAGATAATAACAATAATGATTCAGAGTAACTATTTTCATAATTTAAAAAAACCATCCAATCAACCTTAAAACCAATACCCTGTCATGTAAACAAGTTCTATCAAACAAATTTTTAAAACATCACTTTAATATTTCATTTTGTAGGAGCAAATTGCAAAACCCATTACCATGAAATCATTAAAACAAAAATCCCAAACATACAACATTCCAGAAATCTTGAGAAAATCTCTTAGAGAGTGCATAATTTAATAAAATCTCTAGTAAATTTCCCTTCATCATAAACTCTAATAGAATGTTATTTATTAGAATATAACTAATCTCCAACAAAATAAAAGTAGCAGGGGTTTCCACATATAATCCCATTAGCAGGAAATCATTAAAAGAAAAAACACAAACATGTGACATTCAGGACAGCTTGAGAAACATTCTTTGAGAATGCTTAATTTAATCAAACCTTAATTAAATTTTCCCCTTATTCCAAACTCTAACAGAGTGCCATGCATTAGAATATATTTAACCTGAAACTGATCTGAAACAAAATAAAAAAAGCAGCAATTTCCATGAATATCAATTGGGATTTTGTAATTATAACAACCAACTGCCATGTAAACCTAAGAAAACCAGAGAGGGCACTAATCAAAGCTAGCCTAGCATGGATACGACCATAGGTTAATGAATAGAAACCAATAGAAGTGGAGACAAATGTATAATACTAACCAATTCGGTGACAGGAACGGGAAACCCATGTTGGGTGTAGCCTTGCGTTAGTGCTTTGGCATCACCGCAGGCCTGAAAAAGAAATGCATAGGTATTGAAATCGGCCGAGATTCCTTTCTGGTGCATTTGATGGAGTACACCCAGAGCTTCGTTCCACTGGCCTCGCTTGCACTTGCTGCAAGATGTTGATGATGCAGGTATCGAGGTCAACAGCGGTACCAATTCTGAATCAATGTGTTTTGTGGGCATTTTCATGGCAATCCTCCTTGGCAGGAAAATGAAATTCCAAATGAAAAAGGGCAATGTGAAAAAAATATTATTTGAATATAATAAATATTTTAATTTTTTTTAAGTTATTAAAAGTTATAAATGTTTTGATGTTTTTCAAAAAGAAAGGCAATTGTATTTGTAAGTTATTTTGTTTTCTCCAAGATAGTGTTAATAAAAAATAGATGTTAATAACCAACCTAACACATCACCAACCTAAGTTGACCACCTTGACAAAATATTGGTTTTTTCAATGAACTAAAATGCCTTTAATGAACACAACCAAATGTGCATGATGTTGAACAAGTAAACCAACATGACATACCTTTAATAATAGTAATAATGTGTGCAATTTGTGGATTGGGAAACCCAAACTAACATACCTATGATAATCAAAATCGACCATACATGCCTGTTGTGATCAACCCTTCACGAGTTCTATTGATTTCAAGCAAAATTAAGCATGTCATGCAACTCTTAGACTAACTTTGATACATATACAAATTAAGTTTGTATTTAATTGTTAGAATTGTGTTAAATTATTTCCCCTTTAAATGTCCCAAGTTTGAATCCAAGGGAAATTAAGGTATATATACCTCCATGGATTAAATAGTTAAATCATTACATGAAGGGCATCCATTTTCCCACGAACAAGGGGGTCTCACATGCCAATTTAGAATATACCTATATTATAACTTTATATTAAATACTATTATTACTTTCTTGTGTTAATATGAGTGCTTTTAATATTTAATATACAATTTAGTAGATTACCCCTTAACTAATTAGTGAAGTATTTAATATTGGATGAGAGAGTTGTAAGGTTGAAATTTCTATACCTTGTGTTAATTTGGGTATTTGTATCATTTCAATGCAAAATTGGATTTCATACATATCCATGGATCCATTAAAGCCATTTACACATGCCAACCAAAGACATTCAATAATTGGGTTAGAATTAGCGGTTGGGAGGAGTTCATTATCATATTCATCCAAGGGTTTCCATACTAGAGAAATTAGGGTATGTGTTTGATTTATGGGCTAATGTTTGAATGATATGAGGAGACGAGTTAGTGCAAGTCCTTCTTATGGTAAGGCCTTGCACCTCTTCATTTATTTCTTAAAGTAAACTTGAAATAAGTGATTACAAATATATGATACATATAATGTGCAAACCATTCACAACATCACGACATTAAACATTTACACGAGATGCAACTTATTTCATGTTCAATATATTTTTTCCTTTAAAAACGAAATATATGGTACCATGATATAATATATTGATTCACCAACATTGACCACCAAAAAAATGACCTAAACAACAAATATTATGTATGGTGAATGTCATCCACCATAAACTATGATTATTAGCCACTCTAACACCCCTAAGTTTATGGTCACTCATTGAACATGACCCCAAGAGTTGTTTCGAGCTTCTTAAGCTTATTCTTTCCCAAAAGACTGACAAGGATGCCTCATTACTGTAGCATTTTTTTCTGTGTCTTTCATCAAATTCTCTACAACCACATTTTTATGTTATCCTCAATTAACATTTCAATTCCACATGTTTTGTTATTACGTGTTTTAAAGGGTTTCCTTGATTCTCATGGCAGACACAGAGTCACATTCATGGGTCCTTCTGTGTTTTGGGGACCATCTCATTACTTGTAGTGGTTTCTCTCTAAATCAACACATGGCAAGCGCGGTATGATCAACCAAAACATATTATCACCTAAAAGGCCATTGATTTCGAGTTAATCCCTACCCTATGCCATGGAAAAAATTTTGGTTTGAATAAATTTTGTCAATGAATAACATCATTGTCAGTAAAAATGTAATTCGGTTTGGCTTGGCATCTGCTTGCTGCATTAGGGGGTTTAATGGGTTAGGGGTTAAGGGTTTAGAGGTTTAGGGTACAGGGTTTAAATGGGTTAGGGGTTTAGAGGTTTAGGGGGTTAGGGGATTTAGCAGTTAAGGATTTTATGGGTTAGGGGATAGGGGTTAATGGGGTTAAGTTTAGGGGGTTAAATGGGTTAGGGATTTATGGGTTTAGGGGGTTAAATGTGTTAGGGGTCTGGAATTAGGGTTTAAGGGGTGAGGGGTTTAGGGTTTATAGGTTTAGGGTTTAGGGGGTTAAATGGGTTAGGGGTTTAGGGTTTTCGGGGGTTAAATGGGTTAGGGGTTAAGGGTTTACGGGTTAAATGGGTTAGGGGTTGGGATTTAGTGTTCAAGGGGTTAGGGGTTAAGATGATAGTTTCGTTGGTCTCTATTTGTGCACAATAGTTCTTTATTCTTTGTGTCTCAAAATAACAATTTTGTAGGTATTATTGCTTGTTGCCATGTCTTCTCTATTTATTAATTTCTAGTATTTGTTAACCATTTCTTTACATTTATCGATGAAAATGTCTATTGCAATTAAACCAAATGTATGTTCAATCTCCAGTTTCAAACTCAGCCACAGTGTTGTCACACAATTTAAGTCCAGAGAATGGACATTTGATAAAGTCTCAATAACCACACTACACCTCATGACTGCTACAAAAAAGCTTAAGTTCGAGTGTCCCACATTCATGAGAAAGTTGATGATTATACTCTTGCTCCACCTAATTGTGTCCTGGAAATACCCTTGTTTGTTGCAAAAACATCCTAATGTTGTTGACCTTGTCCCTTAATAGACCAAGGAAATACATGAGACTAAGAGGAATGGAAAGCACTACAAAGTTGGAGAGAGTACAAAATACTAGGATGATTTAAAGGATAAGCTTGAAGAATCTAACAGTGATGAAACAACTGAAAGTTGTCCCAAACAAAGCGTTGATAATGTGAAACCTTCTTCTGTACCAATTAAGCAAGACTACATTCATGTGAGAGCAAGAAGAGGCCAAGCGACCGATAGGAATAGCCTAGCAGTGAGGGTATGGTTCACTCTTTTTAATGAAATATTTGATCTACATTTTGTATTTCGAAGATTAACCATTTTAATCTTGCCAACAAGGGGGAATTAACCTGATCGTAGGTCCCAAGTAATCCTCCTCTCGTTTGGAATGGATAATCCCAACGAGTTTTAAGGACTCTTATAATGGTTAAGGGAATAGTGACTTAGTGGTTAAGGGATTAGGGATTAGGGGCTTAGGGCTTAGGGTTAGGGATTACGAGAATAATGAGTTAGTGGTTAAGAGGTTAAGGATTCAAGGGTTAGGGGTTAGGGGATTTAGGCGTATTTAGGGGTTAGGGGATTTAGGTGCATTTAGGTTAAGGGATCAGGGATTAGGGTTAGGGGAATAATGAGTTAGTGATTAAGGGGTTAGGGGTTAAGGGATTTAGGTGCATTTAGGGGTTAGGGGAATAATGAGTTAGTGGTTAAGGGATTAGGGATTGGGGGCTTATGGGTTAGGGGATTTAGGTGCAGTTAGGGGTTAGGTGAATAATGTGTTAGTGGTTAAGGGATTAGGGATTAGGGATTAGGGGCTTAGGGGTTACAGGATTTAACAGTTAAGGATTTTACGGGTTAGGGGTTATTAGTATGAATCTTTATTCGAAGTGTAAGAAAAAATACCACTTTAGCTACGCATAACTTATAGCCCTAATAGCAAGAGATGGCTGCTAATATCTTCAGATCTGCAGTTATTTGATCAAGACAAATGTTGCAAAAATCCAGATCTATGCATAAAAAGACATTAAACAGTAAAAATAAGGTTTTGCTCCATGCATCCAATAGACAAGACAAGAATAATATTTTTTAAATAATTTTATATTAATGGCACCTGGGAGGAAAACAAGAAAGGTGTTTCCAATTCTCCTCAATGGAATGGGTTCTTGGAAGTCCTCAGCACTTCAGATCTAGAATTTCTCTCCGTTGTTGGTGTAGAAAAGCCAGACCAACATAGAACTTAAAGGGAGCTCACAAAGCAAATAATGGAAAATATGACAATGATAATGGCTCAAAGTCAGACCAAGCGTGTAGATCCAGAGTGATCTAAGAGGCAACAAAAGGTGAAGAACAGTAGGAAAAACCCTTCTATTTATAACAAAATATTAGGTCATTCTAGATCTTGGTGTATGATTAAAATAATATTAACCAAATCTAGATCCACCTTTTATGGAATATTTTATTATATTTGTTTGAGGTAAAGGCATTTGACTGGCTCAAATCCTTTGTTTGTAAATAATAATAAATAAATGATTTATTTATCATTTTAAGGAAGTGGTTGAATGATAATTGAATAAATAAATAGATTTATTCAATTATTTATAAATGATTTATTAAATTTAACAAGGAATATTTATTTAAATAAGGTTTAAATAATTATTCCTAGAAAATAATAAGATAAATAAGGATTTATCTAATTAATTTCCTTGTTTTGGGTTAAATATGACCCGGAATAATAATTAAATTATTGTTTAATTAATTATTCCATGAGGAAAACCAAACAAATATAGATTTTTTTAATATTTCCCCTTGGGGTTTCCTGTTTAGACCATAAACAACCTAATAAATTTGTTTTATTAAGTTATTTTAATAGTGAAAGAAATTTTACTTAGGGTAAAATTAGTCTTACATGGTGTACTTGGGTCCATCTAATGATAATAGGTTAGATGACCAAAAAATGGTGTAACAGATTGCCCCCTAGCATGCGAGTGTTAGGAGAAAATCGTATGACCGAAGTACGTTGTAACAAATGAATCACCAAACATCAAAATGGAAGTAAGAGAGAGGAATGTAAGGTAGACTGATGTGCTGAAGAACTAGACCCTGAGGAGACGAGACTTACAGGTGCGACAAGTCTCTTTTTATGAGTGGGTACCTGTGCTAAAGACGACGGGGGAGGCATACCTATGCCTGCCGAGACAAAGTACAAAAGAATAGTGCATCCAGTAAACAAGGGACCAAACTGTAAAGTACATGCTGGCATAAACATGAGCCAGAAAAATGATATAATGATGAATCTCACATACATGTTGTGCTTGGGATAATAGCCAGGACTTATACAATAATATATGAGTACATGAGATAAAAATACAACCCAAATGCCCCTGTAAATAGGAAAGGGCTCTGAAAATCTGACTGATAGATGCAATCAAGAAGGTGTTGCAAGCGGCTGAGGTTGACATCATCAAATCTATGGAGCTGCATCGAAGGCTGAAGTAAAGAAGTCATCCGGGTATGTGGGGGGCTACCTGTAGGGCCACCCCCTCATGAGGGTTGGGACATCTCACACACACTCAAGAATCACCGATATCAGCTGCTGCAACACTGAACCATCAAGTATATGGATCTTGATCATGTTGAAAGGAGCTGGAGCTGAGAAAAAATCAAGTCAAAGGGAAATAAGGAGTCCCTTTGCCTGATCTGGGGCACCGAACAAGAGTGGAAGTTGGAACCAAGGTACACTGCCCTCTAGACCTGTTTTCTGGAATGAATGAGCTGATGTCGACAGAAGGAGGTCTGCCATAGGTGAGGCAATAAGGGATCCTCAACTAAGGCACGAGAGAAAATAGTAGAGCGAATGCAAACTGACACCAATCATGATGTTGAAATGGGGGGTACTGAGTAGAGAATGGACGACTTCCCGTGTTAAAGCATAAAGGGCATGAATGACATGGCAGCGACTAACACAATATCACGAGGGATAGGGGGCAGTGGGACTGAAGGCCATAATGTGTGACACGAGAGAGGGACCAATAAATGGAGGATGGAGGACTATAGTGGGATACAAAAGGACTCGGGATAGACTCCATGAATGTGGTGATGACTCAACTCGGATGCTCTAAACAAGGGTGACTCAATGGTGCTGCCACACAGTAAAGGTCCAATGGGGGACCAAAAAATCATGAGTACAAAAGGGTATCTCATGACGAGAATCAACACGAACAAGGACAAGTATGGAGGTAAAGTGGTGCCCCAAGTACAAGTGTTGTAAGTGAGGAAATTCAATTTGGAGGAGAGGTGAAGAGACCCTTCTTGGAAAAAATGTGTCCTGGTGAAGTATCAAATCGCAAAAAACTAACAGATACCCATTTGAGGGCTCAGTGAGAGCTTTCCAACGGTCCAGACGATTTGTCAAACGAAGCTACGGTTTCGCCGCACCAGGTGAAATAAAAAAACGAGGGTTTGTCTTCTAATAAGGAATTTTCCCTCCAAATTCACTCATTTTTTTGTGTAGCTATGGTGAATGTAGAGAGGAGAGGAGGCCCTAAATCTTGCGGCGATTGTAGCAAACAAACCCATCGTTGGAATCAAGATCCGTCAGTTGCAGGTAAGAGGCCTAATCCTACTCTTTCTTTTTGATGGTTTGAAAGTTCAGATTAGGGTCCTAAATCTCAGGAACAACCCCTCTTTCATCTTCACGGTCGGGTCGCACTATTTGGACCAAAAAATGCGACCTAGGAAGCAGGTTTTGACCTGAAAAGTGTGACCCATCCCAGGATTTGGTCAAAAAGTACGACCTATCAGATGGAGGTAATTTCAATGCTGTTTTGGGGCTAAGATTTGGGTTTTGGTGGTTGGATACAGTTTAACCTATTGGTATACTGACAAAGATGATGTTTTTGTGCAGATATGGAAAATATATGGGTCAACTGGAGAGAGAGAGACCTGGGTACATTACGGCCAGAGATCCAAGGGGATCAGGGTGTCCGTCGTGCATTGGCCAGGTTTGGGGTTCTAAAGTTTGTAGAGAACCCTCTAATGAGAGCTAGGGAGCCCTTTTTGGCTCGAATTGTCAGTTATTGGGATCCAGATCATGAGGTATTTATAGTGTAGGGGCACAAGATCGAGTTGACAATCCAGGATCTATATTTCCTGACTGGTCTCCCACCACTCGGGATGGTGGGGAATATGCAACCAGTGTTACCATGGGGCTGTAACATCATGGAGTTTGTAGAGAAAAATTGTCGACCAGGCCTCCAAGTCAAAGGGAATCGGATACCGATCGGGGACATTGAGAGACTAGAGACCCATGCTGTGGCTGCAGCGGTGCTATAGATCCTAGGAAACTGGGCGCTCCACCACATCACTGGAGGGTAGATCATGATTGTGGAGAAAGTGTTGAGTGGGACCTACTATGGGTGGGCCCAGATGATGTTGGTGTCATTGAAACAATAGTTGTCGCTTTGCAAGCGGTAAGTGAACCATGATTGTGCGCATGGGACCTTATTGTGCTTGTTCTTTTTTGAGAAGATCCCAACCTTGTGACCTCGTATACATCTTCCAGATGGGGGCTCAAGAGAGCCCAGGATGTGTCGGTGGGGGCGACTACTGTGTAGAGGAGGAGGAGGAGCAGTCGGACGGGTTTTCCGACCCGAGTTATTTTCCCATTGGGATCAAATTCCATTGTACATAGACAACTATCCTTATAGTGGGATGAGTTATTGTGGGGATCCGGACTTGCCACTTCCACCTGGTCGAGTATTGGGGCCCGATGGTAAGTGAAAAGTGACTAATCTTTTATTTGCATGTTAAAGTTTCTGAATAGTATATATGGTACTGATTCATGTACTTTTGGTATGAAAATATAGCTCTGGTAAAACCGGCCGGATATATGGGACGACTTGCAGTAGCAAGAGCTGCAAGCCCTAGTGGACAGAGTGGCACAAAATGAGGATGTGGCCGCCCTCCTGAAGGACATCTGTCATAGATGTGAGAGGCTACTGACTGGTGTTTCAGAGTGTGGTTGGCAATTTTTAGACAACCAGTACATAGAATGGCGAGGTGTCATGCGGCGCATGGCGATGGTCGGTCAGGGGATGCGCGATCTACAAGCTGCAGGAGCAGAGCCATTTGCTCGGGATCCTCCAGATAGTGATTAGGTGTGGGGCAGGTGGTGCCCAATAGTGTGTATGTAGGGACAAGTGGTGCCCCCAATGTGTTTGTAGGGGCAAGTGGTGCTGCCAGTGTGTATGTAGGGGCGAGTGGTGTTCCCCAGTTTTGAGTTTTTTTTTTGTAACATGCTATGGGCATGTCATATGTATCAGAGTATATGGACTCTAAAAACATGTTATACGACACATATTATGGATATGCATCATTTTGATGATTTTGAATATTATTGTCTTGTATGAAATGCGTGTGATGAATGCCAATCTAGAACATGGTTTGCAATGCTATCTACGTAGTGATTTTGTTCTCGAGGTACATGACTAAAAGTAATGATTTCAAATTCACGAAGCAAAAGTTTCACTCTTAAATATCGTCCAAAAAGGATAGGATTACGCACATGATAGACACCATTTAGTTGCATGACAAGTAGCAGGGAATCTAAATGAACATGCAGATGGAGGATGCGATGAGAGAGGGCATCAGCTAAGAGACTGTGCACTGCATCATAATTGGCCTAATTATTGGTGGAAGTACTAATGCAGATCCCGTTCAAGAGAAAAAGTGTATGCAAGGGGGTAAAGATGGCCCAACCTGCCGAGGCTAGATTTCATGAATAGCGACTTGCACCATCAGCGTAACCGATATAGGGTGTGGACGGGAGGTCCTGCAGAATAGTGTCACAAGACAATGAATGAGAGGGGGGAGAAAAATGATAGCAGTGTGAGTGCAAAGTAGACATCAAACGACAACTACGGGAGGAAGTGGTCTGGCTAGGATGGCTATGACTCAAATACCGACAAGAGGGTGGTTTTTAAGGGCTATGAGAGGTATAGCTTGTGTTCATGCTGCGAAGGTCAACATAGACATGGATGGTGTCATCCCATTTATGGGAGGGAAAGATAAGGTTAGAGGTGGAGAATGCTTCTAAGAGGTCATCATGACGGGAAAAGAGGGGATGACGAGGGGAAGAGAAACTACATGACGTGGCGAGGCTACCTAAATCATCAGCATGGGAAGAAAGGCTCACATATGGATCGTCATGGGGGAGTACAAAAGAACAAGTAAATAGATGGTCAAATGATGTTGAACCCAAGGTGGTCGTTGAAGGGGGGTCGAGCGAAACAAGAGGGGAGGATTCAAAGGGAATGTTCCCCGAGGGTCTCATAGATGATGATAGGTAGAGGATGGTGGTAGCAGGCTCCGTCATCTCGACATAAGGAGGTGGAATGTCAATGGGAGCGGGTAGATCATCAAGCTGACCTGATGCATACTGCGCAAGTATGGGAGAGGCGGATTGATTTTTTTCAACCTCATAATCTCAAACTCCCTCTAAAGAGGCACGGTAATGCATCAGGTGGGGAAAATGGTGGGAATAATGGCCATGGACACCACACAAAGCACAGGGTTTGTTGGTGCAAATAGTATTTGGGTTCTTGGTTGCAGATGAGGAAGAAGCAGAGGGTTCAGGGACCGTAGACTCAGGGAATGTGACTTTAACCATGGGTTTAATACGGGGCAAATTGGGACAAGTATGGGTGGCATGACCGATGACATCGCACAAGGCACAAGGCTTGGCGAGCGGAGGAGGGGCAGGGTCAGTTGGGGTGGCCTTGTCTTTGGATGCCCCCTTGTGAGCTTTTCCTTTCTTTCTTGGAGCTAGCACAACAAGGGAAGGTTCCTATTGAGGTGCTGGTGGCACTGTAGCAACGGAAGAGGCTAGGGGAACTGATTGAATCGGTGTCAAAGCAAGGTAGGGTTTGGGGTGACCAGGTGGGGTAGTAGCTGGTGGGTCAAGGTACCAGATGGGTATACCCAGGGTCAGGTTGGGGAGAGAAAGGGTGGCCATGATAGGAACCAAATAGAATCTAGGAGGGGGAGCAAGGAAAGGTATCTGACCAGTGGGGTAATGACCAGGAGGGACGACTCCAAGATGGTTGAGGCCAGGTGGAACTGACCTAGGAGGATAAAGGGGCTCATGGGTACTAGCTATAGGAGAAGGGCCAGAAGGGGTTGTCCTAGTCTTCCTAGCCGAGACGAAGGGAAAGAAGGTGCTGGGCGAGGTTGAGGTTGGGCCGACTAGCCCAGCGAGCCGCTTTGCGAGTTCGAGACGATTGCATACGATCCATTGATGCTTTAGGATCGAGGACAAGAGGAGGAGACCAGAAGGTTCCAAGCAAAGAGGAGTCTTTGTAGACACTGGGGAGAGACACCGGTCAAAGAATCAATGTTTGTTGGATTTGTTGGCTGGTTGCTGGGTAGAGATACGTTGCTCAGGTGAGGTCCGAGATTTTGGCTCATGATATGTCAACTGGTCAATGGTGACTATCTTTCCATTATGAGGGAAAGACATCTTGTGGAAAACCGCGGATGGGACAGCAGACATAGCATAGGTGTAGCTGCGCCCCAATAGAATGTTGTAGTCTAGCGGGGCGTCGATGACTTCAACGTCAACACAAACAGTTCTGCCGACAAGAATACAGGAAAAATTATGGAATAGGCTAATGGGTTGAGGCGTACATCCCACGCCTAAGGGTACCAGGGAAGGCCAATCAGAGATCTGGTGTTGTTTTGAACCGTTTTATTAATGCTGTGTGGATGCCCCCTCATCAATGATACACCGAGAAACGTGAGCATTTTGGATTTTGACTGGGATTTGGAAGGCTATGGAAGCAGGAAGAGGGGGATGTTCTGATTGATGGGCATCGAAAACAATCAATTGGTCATCAGCAAGATCTACAGTGCCCATGGAAGATAGTAAAGCCTTCTTTTGAGAAGGGCATGACTGGAGGAGTTCCATTGTTGAAGTGGTAGCAGGAGATTGTGCCAAATCATCTACTATGTTATACGAATGAGTAGCTCGACCAGAAGCAGCATTTTGGCGTAATGGTCCCTTAGGAATCTTGGTATGAACCTCAACTCTGGGCTGAAGGATATGCAAGGGACAATTGGATGTCGAAATAGGCTCTGTAGAACTTGAAGAAGGTGACTCGTGGATAGACGGAGCGAGAGGCTTGGGGTACTGACGAGACCGAGTTTGACGGTTAAGGTCGACGGTTAGAGGTTGATCATAGTTCATCATGAGGATTTGGTAATCGGAGGAACCGTAAGGGGAAGGTTGAGTGGCCCCTTGTCCGTCAGGTGGTTGGGTAGCCACGAATCCTTGCTGGGGGGAAGGATTGGTAAATACAGACGGTTGCGTAGAGGCCACATTGGGGGGAGCAGTAGGGGAGGCATGTTGTCCTCAAAATGTGGCTTGAGACTCCCACATCTGCTGCATCTGTGGTAAAAGGGGACAATCGTGAGTGTAATGACTGTAAACACCGCAACACGAACAAGGTTTATTTGTACGAATGGGCCTGTCCGGCTTGGGCTCAGTGCCCTGTTGCTGGTTAGCAGCATTAGAGTCAATACTTTGAGGATTAGGTCCACGAGTACAAGGGGAAGATTGGTTTTGATTGCCTTTCCTCTTCCTTTAAGAGGAAGGAGGATTAATCGTGCCCTCCTGTGTAAATACTTGCCCCGGAGGGGGTGGTAGTTGATGTTGCAGGGGTTGAGAAGACAAGGGAGGTGGAGGTGAAAATGTTGGAGGAGATGGAGAACCAGGCTGTGGATAAGGATAATGGTTAGGTTTGGTAACATTGAGGTAAGCAGGAGGTTGGGAAAAAGGATGAGGCATGCCGTATCCTAGATACATGCTACCTGGAGGGGGAAAAGTGCTGGAGGTGTTGGCCCCTCCTGGAGGGAGACCATAGGCCATAGGAGGTTGTGCGTATGAATGAGAAAGAGCTCCAACGATACCATTGGTAGAATGAGATGCCCCTGGGGCGTTAGTGCCACTGGGTCTGGGGAGGTCAGGAAGGATGGTATAAAGATAACTAGACTAAGCATAGATTGGGTCATATTTCAAGGCTATTTGGAGGGCGGCTTCTTCGGATTGAGGGAAATGTGAGGTGACATCTTTTTCGATGGCGGGTAAGAGAGATCTAAGGAACTAGTCCATATAGACACGGTCTTCAAAGGTAGGAGCTCGACATAAGCTCTTTCTTCTCCGCCATTCCTGAACATGATCAGATAGGCGGGTCGCAGATGATTGAAGGAAAGTAGTTAAGAGTTCGGTACCAGTGTCGTATCAGAGAGGGAGCTGGAAATAAGATAGGAAGGCTTGGGAAATGGTCACAAAGGTGGTATGGGAAGAGGAGGTCTGACCAACATACCACTTAAAAGCTTCACCTGTAAGCATGCGTTGGAACAACCGAAGATGGATGGAATCATCAATAATGGAATTGGATGAACACCACATGTGGAAAGATCGGATATGGTTGGTTGGATCTTCTCCAGCAAGGCCTTCGAACTTGGAGATGTTGGAGGGGAGCCTGGTTGGCATAGTAGGCCAACCAACAAAGATGCCTATAGGGTCATTTTCGCTGATCAACCGATTGAAATCGTGAGATCGAGGCCTCATGTAAGGGAGTAAGGGGATGTGCCGAGAGGTAGTTCTTGTGGTGGTTCACTATATAAGATTCTGTGGTAGGGCTAAGATTATCATAGCGTAGGCCCCGACTGCATATAGAAGGTGATGTGGGAGAAACTGGCAAAAGGAGAACCCAATGAATCAGAAGAGGATTCGGAGTGCGGACTCAGAGGAAGACTAACTCGACGATGGCGGGAAGGAGTAAGTCGACCAACCAGAAACTGAAGATGAAGGCCAAGAATTCTCCGGGATATACGCCTTGGGGGCACAATGATGACAACACAAACACGACACAGAGGGAAGAAGAACGACCAACAAGGGCAGGGAGGTGCAGAATCAAGTGATTACAATGTCAAAATAAGGGCAGAGAGGTGCAGTGTCAATTTATTTTACAATGTTTTAAAGTCTTTGCCTAGCAGTGTTAACCAAGCTCTTCTTCGCTTAGGGTGAGTGTGTGGCGTGCGTCAATTTTAATTTTTAAACCCAGAAATTTTGAGAGCAAAAGAAAAAGTGTGCTGCGTAACTGAAAATAAACCTGCAGAGAAGAGTATATAATACTGAAATAATAGAAAATGAATAGCTAACAATGCATCAATCTAACCAAGGTGGCAGGTCTCTCAAAAACTAGTCTAACAGAGGGAAAAAATCTAGTCAAAACACACTGAAAATAAGCCAATAGATCTAAGGTCGGGAGGGACAGGGATCGAAAGGATAAATCTACGGAAAAGAGGTGCAGAAAACAACAAAGAAAGAAAGGTAAGGTTGTTGTGAAAGAGGAGGGAAAAAGCTAATGGCAGTAGGGAAAAGGAGGTGACCCTAAAGGAAAACCCAAACAAAACTATATGAGGTGATTTGGATGGAAAAATAGCTGATCTAAAAGGGATATGAAGATGAGGTATCAAATCTGTAAAAGAAATGGCTGAAACTCTGAAAAATTAGACACCTGCAACAGCTAAAACTCTTCTACAAAAATTGGAGGGTACTGAAGCCCTAGGGGGCTAGATTCCCACTTAGATGAGTAAAACAGAACAAGAACAAGTCTAAACGGGTGGAGACGGAGGCTGGACAACCCTGACAGAGGCTTCAGAAAAACCCATAAAACGTTCAGAAAGTCTGCAGAAAAAAGTGCAGGTCGCAAGTTCTGACCTGTTTTCTGTCCAGGTCGCAGTTTTGAGGCTGAAAGGTGCGTCCTGCAATCTAGGTCGTAGGTTTTGGGCCAAAAAGTGCGACCTACACTTCCGGGTCTCTCGACGGCAGTTTTTAGAAATATTTGTGGTCTCAGTTGCGGCTGATGTCTATTACCTGCGCAATAGGGCTAGAAACACACGGAAGTTAAAAATGTTAATGTTTGAGGGTTTTATAGGTGAAAAACAACATAAAAATAGGAAAATAAAAAAATCTAAAGAGAAACCCTAGGGTTTGAAGCAGCTGGATATGCAGGAATACGAAAAACGACAGCGGTCGTAATTGAAAACCCGTGTGGAGTCGCCAGTTGTTAGTATGAATTTTTATTCGAAGTGTACGAAAAAAGACCACTTTAGCTACGTATAACTTATAGCCCTAACAGCAAGAGATGGTTGCTAATATCTTCAGATCTGCATTTAGTTGATCAAGAAAAATGCTGCAAAAATCCAGATCTATGCATAAAAAGACATTAAGCAGTAAAAATAAGGTTTTGCTCCATGCATCCAATAGACAAGACAAGAATAATATTTTTTAAAGAATTTTATATTAATGGCACCTGGGAGGAAAACAAGAAAGGTGTTTCCGATTCTCCTCAATGGGATGGGTTCTTGGAAATCCTCAGCACTTCCGATCTGCAATTTCTCTCTCTTGTTGGTGTAGAAAACCCAGACAAACATAGAACTCAAAGGGAGCTCACAAAGAAAATAATGGAAAATATGACAATGATAATGGATCAAAATCAGACCAAGAGTGTAGATCCAGAGTGATCTAAGAGGAAAAAAAAGGTGAAGAATGGTAGGAAAAACCCTTTTATTTATAACAAAATATTAGGTCATTCTAGATCTTGGTGCATGATTAAAATAATATTAACCAAATATAGATCCACATTTTATGGAATATTTTATTATATTTGTTGGAGGGGAAAGGTATTTGACTTGGGTCAAATCCATTTATTTGTAAATAATAAATAAATAAATGATTTATTTATCATTTTAAGGAAGTGGTTGAATGATAATTGAATAAATAACGATTTATTCAATTATTTATAAATGATTTAGTCAAATTTAACAAGGAATATTATTTAAATAAGGTTTAAATAATTATTCCTAGAAAATAATAAGATAAATAAGGATTTATCTAATTAATTTCCTTGTTTTGGGTTAAATATGACCAGGAATAATAATTAAATTACTGTTTAATTAATTATTCCATGAGGAAAACCAAACAAATGTAGATTTGTTTAATATTTCCCCTTGGGGTTTCCTGTTTAGACCATAAACAACCTAATAAATGTGTTTTATTAAGTTATTTTACATAATGAAAGCAATTTTACTTAGGGTAAAATTGGTCTTACATGGTGTACTTGGGTCCATCTAATGATAATAGGTTAGATGACCAAAAAATGGTGTAACAGGGGTGAGGGGTTAATGGGTTATGGGTTGAGAGTTACTGGCTTCATGTTGGCAATTCGTGTGAAAAATAATTGTGCATTGGAGTTCAAAGGTGGTGAAAGGATAAGGCAAGGGAAGATGAGGGAGTCCAGCATTAGACTCCTAAATATGGTTTGGTGTTGGTCTTGATGGTGACATCTGAAGAGGAAGCGTAAACGTCACAGGAAGGTTTACGAAGGGAGCGGATTGTGTGTGCTTGTTGTGGGAATTTTCTAGTGCAGTGTGTTCAGTCGGTCCCTACTGCTCAGTTTCTTAGCTATTGACTACGTTTGGGTTGAGGATAGGAAGTTGAAGGAAGTGATATCACTCACTTCCATTTTTCTTAGCTTTTAGTGACCCTGTTTTTTCGTGATAATAGAGGAAACTAGCATTTGCAGTCCAGGAAACCTAGAGGGTGGTGGCAGAAAACTAGTTTCTTTTCCAAATTTCATGCCCTCTTGCATGGGTGTGATGGTGTTTGGTGGATTGGTGTGTGGTCTCTATGTGGAGAATTTGGAGGTTGGTCACTTCCCTGGGGGAAGTTACGCTCAGGCGTCAGCTAATTTGTCATCATTTGTTGTTCAAGTTCCTGTGTTGGTTTGGTGGGTGATGGTATTTGGTTTTACTGGTGGTGGAAGTATTTATCGGGTAGTGGGAGGTGTCTTTGGGCTTCCTTGTGGTGGTGGGAGATGACATTTGGCTCCTTCGCTGGTGGTGTTTGTTTTCTAATATAGTGGGGTGTCTGGTCTCTCGACTCTGCACATAGCGGGGTTCCTCTACCTTGGCGAATTATGAAGCCCCTGGTGTGGTGTGGGTAGTCTCCTTCTTGTGTCATCCATGGCCCTGTGGGGGTGGCAGAATCAAAAATAATCATGGCGGCTCCACGCTAGGGTGGAAAGACTACAAGCCGTGCATGACTCACTAGGGTGGATGCGCATAGGGGTGGTGGAGGAGGTAAGTGGGGGGATAGAATAGGTGGGGGTTTAAGGGTTCAAAAGCAGAGCCTTCAGGGTGGAGGAGGCCGTGGTGGTAAGGAATATCGTGGGTTTGATTAATTTGAGGTAAATGAGAGGCAGGTTATCCAACATTGTTACCTAGATAATGGTCGTGCACTTATCAACAACCTGATGGAAAGAGTGGACACAACTGAGAGATTATGTCATGAGGGGTATGCAGAGAAGATGGCAACGTTGGACTGAATGCACTATTTATAGTTCCAAGTCCGGGAGAGACTGGTAGTTTTTTGGTGCGGCCAAAATCAACTCACTGATAAAGTAGAATAGCTGGAGACTTGGTTGGCGCACTTTGAAGGGAACGGTCATTGTGACTTCTATCCTCCACCGCATCTAGGAACAACCCCGGACAACCCTGCATCCATCATGTTGGACGACTAGTATGTTATTTGGTGTTATTTATGTTTTATATGTGTTTTGGTGCCTCTGGCCCAACCATTTATGGATAATGTCCCTAGTCCCTCTTTTGCATTTTTTTGCATCTGGTGCAAATTTTTGTCAACAAACCAAGTCGAGGTGAGATCACCTGCTTTGTAATTGGCTATATGTACTCCCTTTTTCCTACATGAATATAACATTGACTTATAAAAAAACAAAGGTTCATACATCATTAAAAAATTAATTAAGTTTCATACTTAAATTAACAAATGTCCATACCTATTTACTAAATAGGTCTATAAATATATATTGTAGGTTTATTTATTTAGTATTTATCAAATGTAAATATGATGATTTAATACTAGATTTAAATGAACTCACATGTTTAACATAAGAAATGTTATATTTATCTAGTTATAAAATGTAAATATGAAGATTTAACCTTAGATTTAAAACAACTCACACTTTTAACATAAATCAATGAAGTTTAAAAATTAAAATTTATGGCCAAATATTAAATATAAATATAAATATTAATTTGGCTATCTAATTAATATTACCTTTACTAAAATTATAATGAAGGCATTAGTATAAAGTTGATAGATGATACATGCAATTATGTTAATTGTAGATGAATCCATCTGCACTGTTAAACTTTAGAGACCAAAGGGTATTCATAATTTTAACACTGTAAATTCAGAGACCCCTTTGTCTCTAAATTTTAACACTGCAAATGGATTCAGAGACACCTATAGTGAAATGTAACACTTCGGTACCAAAATTGAAATTTTCCATATATGGAGTGACACAATTAAAAATTATTGACATAAATGACTAATTCATATACTTGTTGTACTTGTTATTTGGCCATATTTTTATTCTTGGACTATAATAGTCATTTACATTAATCATTATTAATTTTTTCACTTATTATCTAGTCATATATTTTAATCCTAGAATAAATTAGTCATTTAAGTTAGTCGTGTTTAGTTTGGTCACTTATTATCTAGTCATATATTTTATCCCTAGACTAAATTAGTCATTTAAGTTAGTCGCTTTTAGTTTAGTCACTTATTATCTAGCCGTATATTTTATTCCAAGACTAAATTAGTCATTTAAGTTAGTCATTTTTAGTTCGATCACTTAAAATTGCTCAACTTTAGTAGTAATTCACTTGAAATAATTGCGGCGACTAAAATTTTTAGTCACCTAGTCATTAATTTAATTTTTTACTAGTGTACCCTTTATCCTCTAACATTGCGACTGAGATTAAATTCTTCTTTAAACCTGGAACATGCACTACATCTTGTAAAATAATGAGTTTACCTGACTCCCTCTGAAAGGTTATGGTACCAATGCCGGTCACATTGTATCGTCCATTGTCACCCAACTCAACATGCAACTGGAGCTCTTTCTCCACCAAGTCACTGAAAATATTCACATCTCCCGTCATGTGAAAGGAAGCGCCACTATCAAAATACCACCCCGATCCCAATGCACTAGACACCATGCATGCGATCAATGAGAAGTCCAACTCAAATTGTGAGGCAAGAGCCTCACCAGCTGCAGCTCCAGCAGCCTGCTTGTTCTTCTTCTTCTGTGGACAATTCGTGGCGTAATGCCCATGCTCGTGACAGTGAAAACACTTCACTTTGGACATGTCACGCTCTTTACCATCCGCACCGGATTGAGAAGCATTCTTCTTGCCCTTCCCCTTCCTTGCTTTGGTAGCCAAAGCGCAATCCTCTTCATCAGATACCTTTGATGAAGATCCATCCCTGGTACTCCGCCTTATCTCCTCTTGCACAAGATCCGACCAAAGTCGCTCCCATCCTGGAAATTTCTCCCGACCATTGACAGAGTCCTGATAGGAATGCCAACTCTTCGGAAGCCCAAGGAGAGCCAAGCTCACCAATTCCTTGTCATCTACAGTCACCCCCACACTTCCCAGCTCATCCCTACATTGGATGAACTTCGTGAGGTACTTGGGCATACTATCGCCTTTCTCCATTTTTATGTTCCTGAGTTTATCCTTGAGCGCCAACTTCCTCTGGTCGCTCTTTCTTTGGAATAAGTCTGTCAATGCTTTCCACATCAAGAATGGAGAAGCCTTACCATGAAGGCTGGACACTATGTGATCCTTTACACCTTCCAACAGAATTCTTCGACACTTTGCTGTCTTCTTTTGCCATGCGTCAAGTGCGGCAGCATCGCTAGAAGCAAGTTTTGGAATTTCTGCATCTATGAACTCCTTCAACCCATTGTCATCCAGCACCGCCTCCATCCTGTCCTTCCATGCAATATAATTCGAGTTTCCCTCAAGGGCATACTCCAATCGCAATCCGTTGAAAGACATCTCAACTTCGACACCAAGAAAACACTGCTGCAAATTCGAATTCCACCAGCTCAAAACTCAACCTCTTCAATGTTTTGCAATTGCTCCAATGATCAATATCGCTCTGATACCATGTAGAAATTTGAATAATTGATATATTATTCACCGATATTCTCACGATCCTTACCTCTATTTGACTTCATCTGAAATAAAAATATCTTCTACCATTGATCATTAATTGCGGAAATAAAAACAATCGCATGCGCAAATTAAAACCATAAACAGTCACACATATGAACACACTATTTTATGGGAAAGCTTCAAGCTGAAAAACCCCAACTATCTGTATATTATATTTCATAGATGTCATGTAACAATCATCATAAAAAGCTTCTCACAAGCTCTCGAGTACATTCCAATCGCAAATCCATGCACCAATCTTTGCCACAACTGGAAGCTCCTCACAAGCTCTCGGTATAATCTCCACTTGCTACACACTAATCGATTTTTGGTTTCCCAAATCCATGCACATGTTGCAGATGCTTAGCAAGCTGCCTCTCTGTTGCAATACATTTGAAGAATGGCACTGGATGAGTTCGAATTTCCCCAGCCTTGCTCACTCAATATTCATAGGCATCTCCAACCACTGTGTGTTGCAAATCATGCAACACTATAGTCACAACTGATAGTCACACTGCTCTTTCACCTACCTCTTCATTGGTCTCCACTGAAACTATCCATGCACTGTAGTTAACTGATGTATTCTTTAGTTGATTAATGAGTTAATAATTAGTGAATTAATTAATAATTAATTCACACCACTCTCACTAGTGTATCAATCGGTTAGACTAGATACAACTAGCTCAACTATGTTTAACTCAGTTAAACTGAACACAACTCCATCAACTACCTCAATAACTCCACCAAAATCTGTCACATGAGTTCTAACTGAAGTATCCATGCAATAGCTCCACTTAACCCTCAGGAATAGCGTAATTCCTTCTGTCAGCTCCTGTGCCACATCTGTGCACTTAACTGAAGTGCTCCAAGAGAATAAGATAATGTTTATAGTCCAAATATTATTAAGAGCTAATAATATTCGACATATCTATTTTTAGGCTGGCAATCTAAAAATAAACTCCGCCCAATATGTCTAAAAATAGAAGTCCATCTATTTTTCCAACTTGACCAACCATCCACAAATAGCATCCTGCAACTCATAGAATATGATCGACATGTCTAAAAATAGACATAGTCTAAAAATAGACTTTGCGCCAAAAATCACCTGTGTGGGCCCCACCTAGTTTAGGTGATCATTTTCCAACTAGGATCAGGAATGATGTTTCAGGATGCCTCCTTCATTGTTTCTTGTTGCAATCTTCAACAACGGGGGTGAATTTCTCCTGAAGTTCT
Source organism: Pinus albicaulis (assembly GCA_034641835.2). Classification (NCBI taxonomy): domain Eukaryota; kingdom Viridiplantae; phylum Streptophyta; class Pinopsida; order Pinales; family Pinaceae; genus Pinus; species Pinus albicaulis. The sequence goes on from CM076578.1 coordinate 270,677,868, forward strand.
AGGTGTTGGATGCACAGGCCCCCTCCTCATCGTACTCAGACAACTCTTCCTTTCAATTTTGTGCACATTTACACACATCAATTGTTATTTAGGTGACCCCTTTTTGGTCCCAGCGTTTGAACGCTGCTCTGATACCACCTGTAATGTCCAATCACATTATTACCTTATATCATAATTTTTTTGGTTTACTATACTATTAAGTCCTTAATCATATTAAATACAATACATTAATCATTGTTTAACTAAAAGGTTTTGGGTTGTCAAACCCTTGCAAATTAATTTAAGCACAATGATAAGTTTCCTTTGTCTCCGCCATTCACTAATATTAAAACTTGCCATTATTCATATAATACATATAATTTTCATTGTTTGTCAACCCCCCTGAATATGTTGTCAAAGGTTTACTATATGTTCATTATTGATTTGGCACATTCAGGATTCTCAAAACTATGACTATATCCGCTAGCACATATCATTTATTTAATGATTAATGTGTTAGATCCTGCCGGATCTGCCGTATGCATGATCTTTACACTTGTACGCTTAAGCCTCTAGGTGTGAGCCTCTCCGCTGTTGATATGCAAATGAAATGTATGACTAGTAGGCCTGCTAGGGTGGTTAGGGCATTACCCTACCCCTCGAACCCTAACTGCCTCCCTCATTGTTTTGTTGTTCTGTCTGTTGGTGCTCTGCAACTCCAGCGAATTTATCGTTGTTTCTCCAGCAATCTCGACCTGAGTAGGGAAACGACCCTTGTACATTTATCCAGTAAGTTCATTGTGCTCCACTTTTCCTTGCTGTTGAGTTTTTAAGCTTCCGTGACGATGGAAATTGAAAGAACTGAGGATTATCGTATTCCTGTTTTAGTTACTTGTTTGCAAACTTAGGGATTTGGTAGAACCCTGGCTCATTATCATTTCCTCTATAGTGCTTGTTGGGTGTGGAGCTTTGATTATCTTGTTTGCTTTGTATCATAGTATTGGACCCTGTTACCTTAAAAGGGGCGACATGACTGCAGAAATTGTCATTTCTTGTGGGGGGTCCTTGTAAAAAGTATAGTAATTTCTAGTCAATGCGGGCCGTTCATTAGGCAAATGATCGACGGTAGAAGTTATGTTTAGATTAGGGTTTTTTGCCCTAGAAGGCAACCCCCTTGTATATATAGGGCATTGTATTGCTATTTGTGTATGATGAGTGTATTCTCGGGTGAAGCAGAGAGAGCGTGAGGAGAGAACGAGAGGATATTACGACGGATCTGCTTGTTAGGTTTTGTCTCTTCATTTTTGTTGGATAATATAAAGGAAGGGTGTTGCATTTGTTCAAGCAGATGTAGCCCAAGGCGGGTGAACTGCTTCAATCTGTGTCTCTGGTTTTATGTGTTTTGTGTGCTTGTATTTTACGCATATTTTATGTGTTTCATTGCTACGTAATATTTAATTTTCTAACAACTTAGGGATTTGGTAGAACCCTGGCTCATTATCATTTCCTCTAATCGAATGCTTTGTCGAGAGGATTTACTCCATAGACCCCATCAAAGGTATGATCATAGTCTCAACCACATGATTTATTTTTTCTTCTTTGTAACAGCATTTGCTTCGCTTCAAGATTCTTATTAGTTATGTGTTAATGCAGGTGTGAGGAGCTCACCACCCACATGAATTTAAGGTAAGGAAGTTATGATTCCTTGTAATCTTCTGCTACAGTTCGCATTTTATATTGGTGTTCTCGTTTTTGGTACTAATTGCACGATTTCATGCTTGTACAGGTAAACCCCTTCGCTTCTGCGCTCTTGTATCAACAAACCATCCACGACCTATTCCACTGATGTATTTCACTCTCATTCACAGGTGCAATACATCGCTCCGGTTAACTTAATTCCTCTGTCTCATGCTCAGTTTTAAGGGTTTTGTAATGTTGTTACTCTTTCGAGTTATTGAGGGTTTCAGTTTGTCCTCCACCCTTCGTGGGTTTGGTTGAAAGTGATACTGCTACTAAAATTATTGTTTTGGCCATGTTGTGTTCAACAAGGGTTTTTATGGTTTTTTCTTCGCAAATACTGTAATTATTCCCCTAAGGGTTTTTCCACTGTTATAGTTATGCATTTTAGTTTTATTACAATTTTTCTCGACATATTTTCTTAACGGTTGTGAAGGGTTTCATACGGGACTTGTTTTCTTCACGACTGTGAAGGGTTTCATATGGGACTTGTTTTCTTCATGGATGTGAAGGGTTTCATACAAGCAATTTTTTATTCACGATTGTCAAGGGTTTCTTACGGATAATCGAGCCCCCGGTCACCGTCATATGTCATGAGGGTTTCTACTACCAGTTTGGTGTTTTTCTTTACAATTTCCATGAATGTTTCTAATGTTTATATACATATACGTTTATACGCATAGGTGCTTTTTGATAATGAACTTGTGGTTATCTTTATTTTATGTCTTGAGCCTTCTGTTCTATTCGGCTCTATCTGTGACATGCATCTCATCTCACCTTTACAATATTTTCGTTGTAGTTAAATATGTAAATTTCAATCTTCCGTTATGTCTTTTTATTTGAGTCCTATGTTCTGTTCAAAAATATGATAAATAATTTATAGTTAAAGACTTGTGGTGTTTCTTGCTAGATCCACCTTAATTATGTTTCTTAGATTTTTAAGCTCTCTATTTTCTTAAGTTTTTTGAGCTCAAAGTTCTACATTTACTTAGGTTCATCTTCTTTACAATAGGAACAAGATTTTGTTTTCATTCACAATAGATGGGACAGATCTTGATGTATTTCTAGAATTTTAATAGATCTTCTCTCTTAACTGATGGAAACGTTCGACATACAGATTGGAATACTTTTGTTTATTATAACAGTTAGATTCTTTAAATATTTTTCTTCTTTCTATTATTGTAATAGCATTTTATCCACAGGTGTTCGGACCACCTGATGAGGTTACATCCTCTGTCCGTGTATAATTTATTCCTTCTACAAGACAGACTGTCTAATTTGGGGGAATTTCTCCCAAATGGACTAACTGTCCAATCCTAGTAGAGAATTTCCCAATTTCCAGTCTGGTTTACCTATGAACTTTCTAATGCTCTTTCTTCAAGAAAAAATCATTTACAGTAATAATTCTAGAAATCAAATAAAGGATGTTTGAATATACATTTTTAGAATTCATTACTACTCCTGTAATTCAATTTATTTCATACCAGTGTTCTGCGTCAAATTTCAACATTATTTGAAAATTCGAGTAAAGATAATAAGACTGAGATACAGAAAGGAATTAGCTTTCTTTTTAATATAATTTACTTATCTCTGTAAGTAGGTCTAATGGCATCCACCCAACCTTGAGCGAGGCAATTACGTCCTCATCTCCCCCCGTGCTCCTCACCAAAGTAGGAATTCAAGCAGTGTTTTCAAGGAGATGGACCTTAGGACTCTTGTTCAGTCTTGTCTCCTAAAACAGGTAGCAGAGTTCCACTGGTTTTCCTCTAGCTCTAGATACTCACTCCTTTTAGTCGTTAGCTATTTTTCTTCACCTGCACATAACCCCTTTCCTCCTCTAGGATTTTTCTTTTATTCCAAGAGGAAAGGTAGTTGCCATTAACTGCTTAATCAACTACTTTGGAATCTTGGAAAACTATGTTCCATTAGACTTATGGAAATATTCCATAATTAATTATTTATTCAAAAGAAAATATTTATTTCATAACTTGATTAACATACATGTTAATCCCAGTAATTTAAAATAAACAATTATCTAAAAAATGTCTTAATGTTAAATGACAATAAACTTGGGTGTTACAGGAAATGATGGAATATGGAATAGTTTTGAAATGATAATTAGTTCTTTTTTATTTAAGAAAATTATCTCTATGAGAAGTCCTAGAAATTAGGGAAGGTTCTCAATAATTCTCTTTTACCAGGCAATTAATGGTTAGGGTTAGTTACCTCTCTCCTTTCTATTTCCCTTCCCTTTTCCATAAAGAAATGGGACTCACAAGGAGAGAGAGGGAGACAGAGAGAGGAAGGCAGGATTCTGCCTGGGATGAATTTTCCTTGAGCTGGACTAGAGCTAATGGGAAAAGACTCCAGTTTGACGGAATTAGTATGTGGAAATAAAATTCTAGGTTGGACTCAGAGGTCTTGATGCCATTGAATTAAACTGTTGTCGAAGTGACCCATTTGGAGATTGAGGAGCTCAGGGGGAGAAATTGGACATAATAGACAATTTCTCATTGGAAGGGTGCCATGGCCTCGACTCTAAATTCTTGGTAGGAAAATTAGAAAATAATTATCTGCCGGTGACACCATCCACCCTTATATGTTTCAGTTCATCACAACAACATCTTATATGTTGGCACCCAAGTTTCATGGAGTATCATTTTTTTCCACCACTTATGATTTGGTACTTGGAGATTCAGTTGTGACTTCAGTGATCAGATATCTTTGCAGCATCATTGATCAGTCTTCTATATGTGATACTTGGACATGATTTTGATATGTACTTCTGAGTAGTGATCATATGATTCACTATGTACTTTACAGTTCAATTATACTTGTATACATATTGGATCTGCTCCATACTTGATATGCAAACATGATTTTATTTCACTGAGCATGGTTATTCCCGCCTCAGACATGAGCTTTATTTTTTATTTCTCTCACTGGTTTTTGGCAAGCTGAAATCTGGTGAAGTCCTCTCTAGTCCTCACAAGATTCTTTCTTATGCACATAATACATTTCGGCCATCGTGTACCCCTTCTGACCTCATATATTAGGGGGAATATGTTATAACATCATTTATCACCTCTATATACTTGATGACTTATGCATTGGCCTTGGGCAGCCCTTCCAGTCATACTTGGTCAAACTTCTTAAAAAACAGTATTTTGAATTCCATACTCAACTCTGCTTAGACTTTTCTGCATGCACACGCGGGTGCACTCATATCTGACCCCGTATACAATTTAAAATATTAAAATATAATAAACTTTCTATAAATTTGGCGGGTTTTACGGGTTTTACCTGTATCCTACTTACACCAGCCAGTGGCCAAACTATTTCCCAACTGAAAAACTGATTTGAGGAAGTATAAATACACCTAAAGGGAAAGGCCTAAGGGAGGAGAGAGAATTTTGTTGATATTATAGCCTATTATAGCCCTAATCAAGTCTGATATTTCCCTATGCCTCCTGCACTTCCCAGGTTTAGGAAACCCTTGTTTCCTTGTGATGTTCACCCCCTCTTTATGTGACATCCTTTGTGTACCATGTATGGAAGAAGCTTTGTGAGGCTAGGGCTGGACGGATTTGGAGGACGATTTCACTTGGAGTCGTGGCAAATCTAAGGTGATTTCTCCACTTTCTCTTTACATATTGTCAATAAAAGAAGCTCTGTCCCGTTCCTGATGTCTTTGTATTATATGTCTCCTATACATGTTGAATGATCTTGTAATGGTTTATTTCATTTTATTTTTATGAGATTATATAATCTAACATGTTGACATATAGGATATATATGTTGTGCAACCAGTTTGTGTGCTTTGTCTTGATTTATTTGCAGGTCTTGAAGCATGAGGAGTAGCAGAGGGTTTGCACCCTGCGGGATTGACCTCAGACGTAGGACACACGGGTAAGGTTGTCTATCCTCAATTTTCTAGTCCAAGCATTAGGACTTGTAATTTGAGTGTTTCTTGTGATGACATGCATTCCACTCTATGAGGTCCCTCAACCCAGACCTTCGGGTAGTTTTTCCCGTAACAGTATCTATTGGTTAAGGGTTTTTCTTTTAGAAAGATATTATAGGTAGCTCGCTTGAACAGAGTTTTGGAAATTCTATTTTAAAGAGTAAAAGAATGAAAAGAAAGGGGTATATTTTCTGTAAGGAAAAAAAACTATTTATTGTTATGATAATTTGCAAACTGGAGTAGTTATGAGAATTTTCCAACTTAACTAGTTATTATAATTTGCAGAATGAAAAAGTGTTTGTGTGGACTTATCGTGCATAGGTACTTTTTGAAGAAGTAAATTACAGGAAAATGGTAAACTTATTGTATGAATTTCTATTGTAAATTTCGATAGGGATTATTCATAACCCAAAGAGAATTATAGGACTTTGTGTAGACTTGTATGGGGTCACAGGGCAACTTATAACATTTTCTTGACCTTGTTAACGACTGAGGGAAGCGAATTATGAACCCCACCAATGATCTCTGAGGGAATGTTAGCCACTTGAAGACGGTGAAGAGAAAACTGTTTAAAAAACAACCTGAACGAAGGGCTTCTGAATCAAACTGAGCAAGGACTTTAATGACCAAGTATTCAAACCCTAAACCTAAGAGAGATGACATCATTCTATATTTTTTCTTCACTGCCAGTAAATCCTAAACATCCTGAGGAACAGTTTTGTGAGATGACTGCTAAAGGAAAAGAGAACTAAAAAATTTAGGAGAACCAGGGTTTGATACCACCCCTGTACCAAAATCAAGTTCAGAGAAAAAAACTTAGATGAAAAGGGGTCTCTCAAGGGAAAAACATAGAGAGCCTTACTGGGATGTCATAATGTCAAGACTGCATATTATGTATATACAGTTTGTTGAGTTGAAAGAAGAACAAAGATAAATTAAGCATTATTGCACCTTTCATGTCTTGCATGTGTTGGTGTCCCGTGTTTTGATAGTTTGGCAAATCAAAAGACAAGGCAAAACTCCAGAACCAATCTTTAGAGTTCTGAGATCTAGTCCTCCTGTTCTCGAGAGGGATATCTCTCGAAATTTTGTTGCAAAGGTTTATCTTGTGTGCTTTGAGTATTGGTTTTAGGTTAGTTATTAAGTGCAGGTGTTTATTTTTTGATTGTCTAGTTGGATTGATGTTTATTGTGAACATGAAAGGTATAGGAAAGATATATAGGACAACAAAATATCTGTTTCATTGGGCAATGGAGTCAAGAAAAGGTTATAACAAACTCATCAATGGATAAGGGATATCAAAAGGCAAATCTAACTTGGCCACAGGATCCTTTTGTTTTTGGAATGAGATGAACATTAATGATTTGGAAAGAGAATTTTAATTCTCAACAAAGGGGATTCAAAAGCATAATTTGAACAATAAAGAGCTTTTTGATAGACAAGGCTAACCATGAAATCTTCAAATCACACCTTTAAGAAAATAATGATTTCAAAACAACTTTTAAAATGAAATCTAAGATTCGGGGAACACCCTATTTCCTCAAAGATTTTATCTCAAATGAATTAGAAAACATAAAAGATTCACTGATAATTGCAGTCATAGAAGAGGGAACACCTAAAAACATCTATGATCATAATTATAATGACCTTTAAGCCAACTGTTTAAGTGAGGACAAAGGGCAAGATCAAAACAGACCTCTTTGATTCACTGCAAGCAAAGAACTTCAAAGGGAGACTTCAATAACGGTTTTTAAGTGGGAGCAGACAAGCAGGGCAAACCATAATCATGCTGAAACCAACTATTCAAACTATTAAGGAAATAAACAAGCATGAAGACTAAAGAGAAAGATTAAAGCCTCTAAAATACTTCAGCAGCAGAAAACATTAAACAGTGAAGGGTGAACAAGTCTAAGGTGCTTCCAAGAGTCATTTCTTAGCCTAAAAATTTCAGCCTACTGTAGTAAGAAATTATGGAACATAATGAAAACAGGGGAAAAACATAAAACAGTTCAGAATACTTCACCAATAGCCAAGCTCATGGATCCAATGATAGAGCCTTCTCAGGAACAAGCATGCAACAACATCATCAAGACTTCCAAGACTCCAGTTTCTTCTTCAAATTCAAAGGACTATGTATTTATTTCAGAGGGTTTCAGTATTACAACTTGTGATCAAACAACAACCAATCAACCAACAGTTTCTCATCTTCTACACAGGTATATATAGAAGAATGAGGAGGTGAGATTTGATAAAATATCTCTCAGGAAAATTAATACAGATTAATGACTTCTCGACCTTTGAGGGGCTCGATGGAGAAGTTTACAGGTGTGTTAATGTATTAATTGATTTACATTTATGAATTAAGCTCAGTGAGAGCTTTTGTTGACTTTGAGGCTCTGTGTTATGTTGGAGTAACTCTGCATATATTTTTTGCATTAAGTTCCTTGCAGAAGTAATATACGTTTGTGTTGTGAGGCAAACATATTCATTCTGTGATGGAATGGTCTAGCATACTCAATGCTTTGAGGCAGGGTGGCATTTTGGTACACAGGAGGAATCGATTGCCTCGAATGTAGCGGTGGAAGATTTTGTACGATGACCACTACGACTTCAGCTTCTTTACTTGTGATTGATTTGGATTAGGCTTTTGATGGCCATCTTAGCCATGATTCCCACAAAGCTGTCTCTAATCCTACGGTACGATATATTTTGATCTTCGACACTAATACTCTTTGATCGGTGCTTGATTAACTGTGTTTTTTTTTGTGCACAGGGCTGTACAGGGATCGAATGCCATCAATGCCTCATGAATCATTGATAAAACGTGAATTTTAAACCCTGCGAATGATTTTCTTTGATAAATCGAAAGTGAGAGGGATAAATACTCTGCCTTTAGAATTTTCTTCATATGCGGTGGATACATCATCTCATTAAAAACCACACAGAAATATGAAAACTATTATAAAATCTTGCATTTATAGGTTTGTGCTGCTGCCGAAGGTACGTGGAGAGAGCATGGTCGTTGGATGCGTCATCCACGGTGAGATTTGATGGGAAGGTGGAATAATTGTTTAAAACAAAGCCGTCGATCGCGCCAAAAGATCGGGCAGGTGAACAAGTGTTGCCAGTCTCAATCTAGTCTCCTAAATTGAGCTCATTTAATTGTCAACCGGGGTTGGTAAACTGCTGAAGTGAAGTGTACTGTATGTACCTAGGTGCTTGTTTCCTAATGCGTTGTGTGTAGTGTTTTGTGATGTTTTTGGTCTTTTGTGAGGATTTATGATGTTTTTGGTCTTTTGGTGGTTTTATGTTTGCAGGAAAAATGCCTAGAAAGCTAGTGGAAATGAGCTGATGATTACAAACAGAGTTAAACCTAATTGATGGATAACAAATGGCAAATGCAATTGGAAACACTGAAGCTGAATCTAAACTATGACTAAATAAAAGTAAAGCTTGATAATGAATTTTAGACAAATGATTTAAAACACAAACTAAACTTGAGAAATGATCACTAAGTATGCAAATTCTCTAAATAGACAGTGAAACAACTAACTTACAATGATGCAATACTTTGTCCTTGATTAGAGATTTGAAACATAATTAGAGGAAAGACATTGTTATCATCATAAGATCTTCTATTCTAGAACTAGTTCCTATCTCTATTCTGCAATTTAATTGAATGTCACAAAACCTTTACTCAAGAGTTATTGATTTCTTTCCAAAGTAGTCTTTTGAGGAAGAGCTCTATTTATAAAATGATGAGGAAATTGCAGAGGTACTTCAGGCCTTAAAATGATGTTGTCTTCTGTTCATATGGTTATAGATCAATTATGGATTTTAGAACAAGAAGAAGTTTGTGAATAATGAAGGTTGTCTTGTTAATCCTAACAACTGAAGTAATCTATTGTGCAATGGATGACAATTTGAATATGAAGTGTAAGTGCAATGAGTTAATCTAAGAATGAACTTAAGATGCCACTAATCTAAAACAATGCTGAACTATAAGTCATCATCAAACTTGAAACAAAGTAACTGAACATGAGTTAAGTGCAATTAAACTCCGGAGCATTCTAACTATGCTATCATGCATTATTCTATGAAGTTACACAATCTGTTTGTCCATCATTAATGATATTTTGGAAGAATTCCTTCTTTTGGAAGAGCTAGAACAATTCTGACTGTGTAATTGAGTGCAATTGTAAGCAAATAGACTGAAAGCAAATGAAAAACTAAGATATCATATCCATATCATACTCGTCATTATGATGTCTTGGGCAAGCGTTTAAGAGCAAGAACAGAGATGATCCTTAGTGCAAACACACAATTAAATCATTCATTATCACGGTCATGTCTTGAACTTCTTAAGAATTTCTTGGAAGAGTTTCTTCTTGTGGAAGAGTGATTAGAACAAGTGTAACTGTGATAGTGAATAGTAAAAACTACAACTAAATCCTACAGTACTATAGCTATTCATCATTCATCATTATAATCTTTTGGAAGAGTGTCTTCTTGTGGAAGAGTTAGAATGAATATAACTACAGTAGCTAGTTAAAAACAACTATGAATTCAACTTCTAATCCTACAATACTATAGTCATTTTCCCATTCATCATTATAGTCTTTTGGAAGAGTGTCTTCTTGTGGAAGAGTTAGAGTGAGTACGACTACAGTAGCTAATTAAAACAACTGTTAACTCAAATGCAAAATGTAAAGGCAGCTAGAAAACTTATCTAATTTACACAAAATAAATCCGTGCAAGAGGCAGGGGCCCTCTACCACCTGACGGCATTCAACTCCAAATTAAATCACGCTTTCAAAACGACACGGTCTGCTCCATTAAAGATGAAATAGTTTGAACATAACACTCTGCGTCTTCAGGAATGTAGCACAGAGTCTAAACAAAATCTAGCATCAAATCTAACATAAAATCTCTAACATAGCTCTCGGTCTCCCGAGTGTTTATAAAGAAAATGCACTTAACAATATTTGCAACAATTCAGGAACACTGTCTTTCCTTATCGGAATCACGTTAGGACTCTTTTGAAGTGGCTACGTGAAGAGGAAAAGACATTTGGACTGAGACAGTCCTAATAGAAGTCTGCTTCCCTAAATATGTTCCCACGTTCAAAAACCGTACCCAGAATTCGTTTCTTCCTCCATGATGAGCAACGAACCATGTAGTCATGACGTGGATTATGTCCATATGCGGATTTCCTTAAGAGGCTACCTGGAACATACTCAAATGTGAAGGCAACTGCAGAATCACCGGTTAGCTACGGAATGTCTGCATTCTGCAGCTAGTTCCGGTCAAAATGCTTTTCAATGGCAAAAATCACAAAATTTAGCAAGTCAGTGATGTAAAAAATTCTAGAAGTAATTTTAACTATATTCATTGATCAATTGGGTCTAAAATAGCAATGGAGAAGGGAAAATGAGGTAAAATGAGGTGAAGGAAAGCACAATTTTGAGGCTCAACATACCCCCACTGCTGTCTCTTTGCATGTCCTCATGCAAATTATCCTATGAATTCAGAGGCTTCTGCAAGGACATCTAGTCCTCTCCTTGTCCTTTGTCTGGAAGCTAGAGATCTTCTGGGTTTTCTGATAACAAGTTTGAACCTTAGGTTGGTGAGTGCCTTGATTAGCTTTTTGTTCCTTGTCTTCAACTTCTCATTGGTCCTCTCCACTTTGTCTATATGCAGGGATAAGGTTGAGTTCATTTCAGTTTTGAGCTTGACTTGATCCTTGAGAATTTCATTCTCATTTTTGATGTGTCTATTCAGTAATTCCAACTCATACCTATCCCTTATTAATATATCTATTTCATACAGTGGAGGACTGGGGGTTCTCTCTATGCTTTCTGAAGCTCTCCTCTCCAAAGTTTCCACATAGTCATAAATTTCCTGTTGAGCAGGGTCAATTTCAGGGGTTCCTTCATAAAATTCCTCTTCAACATCTTCTTCCATGGATGTTTCCTCATCTTCTATATCAATTACGCCTGTTTGTTTGATTTGAGTTTTCTTTAGTTTTCCCTTTAATCTGTGGCTTCTTCTAGGTTGAGAAGATCCTTCTCCTTTTTCCATGGCAGATTTCTTGATTACCTTTTCCTCCTTAAGTTGCCTCTTGATTTGGGTAAACTTCTCTAAAATGATTTCCTCACTGCTCTCTTGGACTGGTTTGTCAATTTCAACTTTTGAGGTCCTCCATTTCCTACTTCTCTTTGTAGGTTGTGGTTCAGGTGATGGTTCTTTTGCTTCTTCAAAATGATTTCTTATTAATAAATCGTCCCATGTATCATTTGTTTTAGCTAGATGATGCTCAATCAAAATTTTGACCAAACCATGATGATATAGGGTTGTCTCTAAAAATTGAACTCTTCTCTGAACACAGGAAGCCATCTTCTTCAGACTTTGAAGCAAGAAATCTGGTAGGTTTAAGTCTTCCCCCAGGAAATGCATTATCAGTCTAATGTGGTAGACATAAAATGTTCCATATCTACCCTCACATGTAATAAATTTTTGCAGAAGAAGTAGTATGTTTCTCCATTTGTTTTTCAATGCAGAACTGGGAATTCCTTTCTTAAATACACTGACATCCATACCTGGTGATTTTAAAATTTGTTTCCAGGAGTCATTGTGGAATTCTCTATTTTAAACCATCTCTCTCCAGTTCTGAGTAATCCTGTAGCCTCTGCAATGAAAACTTCAGTGACAGTAAATTTTACATCTCCTACTTCAACTTCGGTTCCTTGAAATGATCTTGCAAATGTTTTAGTGACTTCCTTGTGGAAGCCATTAAATTTTTCCAAGAATTGAAGCCATCCTATTTGTTGTAACATTTCTTTGCATTGTGGGTAGCCTTCTAAATATTTTGAACCCACTGGTTCAGTCCTTACAATGAAACCCATGATTACTTCTTTAATTTTCAAATTAACACTCTTTTACCCACAAAAACAATGACTTTCACTTTCGGATTGAAATGGCTTCAAGTTCTGAAATGAAAATGGCTTCAATTTTGGAATATCATACCTCTGATTTATAGTGGCAACAGCTTCAAAACCTCGGGCTGATATGCCTCTGTTGACGATGAAAACATCTTCAAAACTTCGGCTGATATATCTCTGTTGACATTTGAACTTTGGACTGATATGGCTTTGTTTAACAGTGACAACCGGCTTCAACTTCTTCACTGCAATACCTCTAGCTTTTGGTAGCAAATGGTTTCGAATTCGACACTGCAACACCTCTATCTTCTAGTGACAAAAGACTTTAAACTCCACACTGCTACGCTTCTATGTTTATAGTGAAAATACTCACACTCTGCCCACAGTGATATTTTGTCTGTCCACGGAATCAAATGGCTTCAATTTTCACGCTGCTATACCTCTGAATTTACCCTTTTGCTCTGCTCTGAGTTTACAATGCTCAATGCTATTCAAACTGATATCCTTTGGCTCTGCTCTCGATGATAATAATATCTCTGTCTACGGAATGAAATGCCGGCTACAGAATGTAGTGATAGCAGTGGTCACGGAATGGAGTAGTGGAGTGAGGTGGATGGAATGAATTAATGATTGAAGAGACGGCGGAGGATTTTACGACGGCAGAGGGGATCATCATTGAATGATTTGGTTAAGAGACGTGGAGAATTCAAACACCTCGGACATTTTAACCGCTCATATGATATCGGATATGAAATTTGAATTGAGAAATTTTAATCCAAAGTCTATGGAGGGTTTATTGGTATTGATCAATAAAAATAATTAAAACAACCTTTTCGAACAATCCATAACTAAAACTATGCTAAACTTTAATGAAATGCCATTATAATTTAAACTTGTTACCTCTGCCTTTCATTTGATTTCTTTTGTAGTCTTTGTCTTCTCTGCTCACCTTTGGAAGAGTCTTCATAATCTTCTTGATGCTTTTGATTCATGGATACACTGGATCATTTTGTTGAAATTCTAATGTCTGCTGATTGATGCCTTCAGGGTTTGTAGCTGCAGAAAGACTGTCTGGCTGCAGAAAGGCTGATCAGCTGCAGAATGTCTACTGAGCTGCAGAATGTTCCTGTAGAGCACTTTAATCATGAAAATGGAGTGTTTTTGGAATATGGGTGAAATGAAATGAAGATGAATGATGGATTATGATATGTATGAAGTGGATGATGAAATGGAATGGATTCAGTTTATGAAATGGAGTGAAAGAACATAAGAACTGTACTGCAATTCATGACATGTTTTATTCACTTACAGCAAGACATCAAATTTTATATTTTGTCATGAAAATGAGATGGATGGAAGATGAAATGAGATGAATGAAATGTGGAATGGAGTGAAATATGAATGGTGAAATGAAATGGAGTATGGATGAATGAGTAAATGGAGTGAAATGAAATGAAATGAATCATAAGCACTATGGAACTGAACTTATGATTTTTGTAACAGCTGTTTATAAAAACAAAAATGGGAAAAGTTAGAGTGTCAGAGAGACTCTGATTTTCACCCTATCTTTTCTGTATAAACATGCCAATCAATGATTGGTTTTCATGTTTATACCTTTATTTTTTTTTTAGAAAAATGCTTCAGAAAATTTAATCAAGTTGATGAAGAAGAGAGACTCTTCTTCATTAACTTCACATCATTGTCTTCTTGGAACTTCTTGACAAACTCTTCTCTTGAGAGTGGCTTGTGGTATAGCTTTAGTCTATGACCATTCACAAGAAAAGTGACCTCTTCTTCATCTATAGTTCTGATTTTTACTGCCCCATTATCAAAAATTCGAACAATTTCATATGGCCCAAGCCAATGTGTCCGAAATTTCCCTTGAAAATCCTTGAATTTTGAATCAAACAAGAGAGCCCAGTCACCCTCTTTAAATTTCTTCTCCTTGATGTACTTGTCATGCCATCTAGCCCTTTGCTGTTGGACTAGACTTGTTTTCTCAACTGCATCTTGTCTGATCTCATCCAATTCATTAATTTGCTCCAGTCTATGCTTTTGTGCCTCCGTTAGATCAAGTCCTAGCTGAACTGCCATCTTGAATGTTTGAATTTGAAACTCTATAGGAAACAAAACTTGCTTTCCATAAACAAGCTCATAAGGAGTATGGCCTGTTGTGTTTCTCCATGTAGTTCTATAGGCCCACAAGGCTTCAGAAAGCCTATCTACCCAATCTCTTCTATGTAGATGAACAGTCTTTGTTAGGATTCCTTCAATGACCTTATTAGTGGATTCCACTTGACCATTTGCTTGTGGATGATAAGGAGTAGATGTTCTATGTCTGATTTTGTACTTCTCCATCATTTTCTCCACTAGCCTTGATGTAAATTGAGCTCCTTGATCCGTAACAATTTCCCTTGGGACACCAAAACGAGTAAAAATATCCTCAAAAAGAAAAGTAACTACAGATGATTCATTAGCAACAAGTAATGGTTTAGCTTCTACCCACTTAGAAACATAATCAGTGCAAACTAATATATATTTCTTTTGTCTTGATGGAGGACTAATAGGCCCTACAAAATCCAAAGCCCATTTTTCAAACGGTTCAATGTGTACCTGAGGTTGTAATGGCATCTCACCTGAAGGAGAAGGTTTCCCTACCCTTTGGCAACTGTCACACCTTTTTACATACTCCCTTGCATCTTTAAACAAAGATGGCCAATAATATCCTAAATTAAGGATCTTATAGGCCGTCCTCTTATCTGCAAAGTGTCCGCCACAAGGTTCATCATGACATGCCTTGAGAATTTCAGGCATCTCATCTTCACGAACACACCTTCTAATGATCAAATCTGAACCTGTCTTGTACAACTCATTAGCGACCCATGAATATCTTGCACTATCATTAATGATTTTTCTTTTATTCCTTGCATTCATAATTGAAGGAAATTTTCCTGAAACTAAATAATTGGCAATATCGGCAAACCATGGAGTTTGAGTAGAGATTGCAAAAAGATATTCATCAGGAAATTGATCTTCAACCAGAGTGTCATCTTTGATATTTTGGATTCTAGATAGGAAATCAGCCACAGTGTTTTGTTTTCCAGGCCTATCTAGAATAGTAATGTTGAATTCTTGCAATAATAACAACCATCTTATAACTCTGCCATTAGTGATTGATTTATTCATTAAGTATCTAATGGCAGAATGATCAGTGTGAATAAAAGTTTCATAGCCTGTTATATAGTGTCTAAATTTGTTTATGGCATGAACAACAGCTAAAAACTCTTTTTCAGTTACAGTATAGTTTAACTCTGCAGGAGTCAAATTTTTACTGATATAATAGATGGCATAGGGAATTAAATATTTCTGTCCCAATACTGCTCCTAGAGTTGTATCGGAAGCATCTGTCGAGATATGAAAAGGTAACTTCCAGTTAGGTCCCCTTAATATAGGTGCTTTAGAAATTTTGGTTTTCAGGGTTTCAAAAGCTAACTGGCAATCAGAAGTCCACTTAAATTCACAATCTTTGGTGAGTAATTTGAAGAGTGGAGATGCTATTTTGGTGAAGTTTTCTATAAATCTTCGATAGTACCCTGTAAAACCTAGAAAACTTCTAACATCTCTTTGACAACTTGGAATGGATAGGTTAGAAATGACTTCAACTTTTGCCTCATCAACTCTAATCCCATCCCCTGAAATGTGGTGCCCTAAAACAATACCTTCAGTAAACATCATAAAACATTTTTCATGACTAAGTGAAAGGTTTTCTTCTTGACATCTTTTTAAGACTTTTTCCAAGTTTTCTAAAGCCTCTTCAAATGTATTCCCATAAACTGTAAAATCATCCATGTACACCTCTACACAGTCATGTATCAGATCAGAAAAAATTCCTAATACTGCCCTTTGGAATGTTGCAGGTGCATTGCACAATCCAAATGGCAATACTCGGTAGGCATAGGTACCCCCAGGACAAGTAAATGTGGTTTTATCTTGGTCTTCAAGTGCTACTTGGATTTGATTGTAACCACTAAATCCATCCAGGAATGAAAAGTACTTTTTACCTGCTAATGTATCTAATACTTGATCTATGAAAGGTAAAGGAAAATGGTCTTTAAGAGTAGCTTTATTCAGTTCTCGGTAGTCAACACACACCCTCCATTTTCCATTTTTCTTAGGAACAATCACCAAAGGAGAAACCCACTGACTATCTGAAATAGGATAGATGAAATTAACATTTAACAATTTTTGCAATTCTTCCTTGACAATTTCCCTAAGATTTGGATTCATCCGTCTTTGAGGCTGTCTGATTGGTTTGAAATTTGCCTCTATATAGATATGATGAGTACAAGTCTTGGGACTTATCCCTTTCATGTCAGTGTATTCCCATGCATATGCAGAAGAATGTCTCTGTAATACTTTGACTAACTCTTCTTGTTGATATTTTTCTAGGTTCTTGTTTATGTTCAAAGTTTTGCCTGGAAAAATTTCACTTGTAGAGCTGCCAAATTTGTCCATAGAATGAAGAGACATATGCCTTGATGACAAAAACTCAATATTGGATCCCTCTTGAAATGATTCATGTTTGTGTTCTGGAGAGGATTCAAAGTTTTCTAGAGTATTCGGAATTTGATTATCTTCACTAATTTCTGAAATTGTGAAGAGTGGTTGTAAATATTCTTCATCCTCTATCCATTGAGTGTCATCTAGATCTGTAATTGTCCTAGCTGGAGGATATAAAGTGAATTTCTTTGTCGAACTACCATCAGAAATATACATATCACCGGACCTACAACTAATAAAAGCATCAGCTGTGGCCAACCAAGGTCTTCCTAATATAACAGGATGGCCTCCTAGATTATTCTTGGGAGTTAAAATCATGAAATCCACAGGGTATTCCCAAGAATCTAAGGACACTAGAATGTCTTCTATTACCCCATATGGTTTGATCACCGATCTATCTGCTAATTGTAACAGTGTGGGTGTAAAGAGAATATTAGGAAGTTTCAGTTTGTCCATGATTTGTCTACTCATGATGTTTATTGCTGCTCCTAAATCAATGAGTGTGTTTTGAATTTCAATTCCGTTGATGTGAATTTTGACAACTGGATTTCCTGGGTCAAGATACTTTGGAATAACAATCTTGCCCAT
This sequence comes from Pinus albicaulis, assembly GCA_034641835.2. Classification (NCBI taxonomy): domain Eukaryota; kingdom Viridiplantae; phylum Streptophyta; class Pinopsida; order Pinales; family Pinaceae; genus Pinus; species Pinus albicaulis. The sequence goes on from CM076578.1 coordinate 270,695,637, forward strand.
CATAATGTCTGCTATTTGTCCTACCAGTTGGATTTTCTTGGTTTCTCTTATTCTTTTTCTTGTTGTCTTCATACTCAACTCCTTTATTGTTTTGGCTAAAATTGGGATTTCCTTGATGGCTTGCAATAATGGAATTTTAATGCAAACATTTCTCAATTCATCTAAGAAATCATAATTAGGCACCATGATTTGTTTTTCTACACCTTTATCAATTTGCAATCTTTCCGGGAAGGGAGGTATAGAAGTAGATGTGGATGGTTGCTCTAATACAGGAGTTGGATTTATTGGATCTTTTTGTTTCAGTTTTTCAATGTTTTGATCTTGAAAGGATGTATCTTCCTCAAGACTTTTATTAACCCGTAGGGAGTCTTCCTCAGAATTATCTTGTTCTTGTATGATCACAGAAGGTTTCCTCTTCTCAAGTATCCTTCCGGACCTAAGTTGAACATCACTAAGGTCTAGAGGAGTAATTAAATAAGTTGGAAATTGTTGTCCTTCTATCATGTATGTATTCTGAGGGTTCTTATTATTGGGGTTTGGTATGGGCTGAGCTGGCAATTGATTGGACTTTTGAGGGAATGGTAATGGAAGTGGTTGATTTTGATGTGGTTGGTTCTGATGATGTTGTTGAGGATTTTGTTGAGAATTTTGAGGAAAATTTTGTTGAGGATTTTGAGGATAAAAATGTGGATATGGTGGATAAGATGGTGGATACTGATAATATGGAGAGTATCTTCCATAGGGACTTTGTGTTCCTTGTGCCCAAGATTGAGATTGATTTTGAAATTGGGGCCAAGGTTGCTGCCAAGAATTCCAAGGTGAAGGTTGATTATACATTTGATCATGGAATCCTTGTGTCTGAGGTCCCTGCCAAGGTCTTCTAGATACAAAATTAAGAGATTCTGTGGAGTCTGTAGGAGTTTCTTCCTGAAAAACAGCCTTGAGACCAGGAAGAGAAGGACAATTCTTGGTCTCATGTTTCTCAGAACAAATGACACAGGTTTCTATAACTTTTACATCCAAAGGACACTCTCTTAAGGCATGTTTCTTCCTACATTTGGGACAAAAGATTGCCAAGGCATCAGATTCAGCCTTTTTCTTGTTTTGTATCTTGAGGGTGTCTATTTGTTCACTAAGACTCCCTACGATGTTAGACTTAAAATCATCAAGCATATGTCCTATTTATGATCTACTTACTGTCCCAGAAGCATATTTACTTGCCCTTGCAAGAGCAGGATCTCTTGGACCTTTGGCAGTTTTAGATTTTCCTCTTGAAAGGTTGATACATAACTCAGATATTTCTGGTAATGTGAGTTGTGATATATCCCCTTTTCCCATCATGTTTAAGATATCCAACCATTCATCCCTAATTGTTTTCAACAAAAGAGCTTTTAAGGTGTCTTGATCTAGATTTTCCATTTTTGCCCTTTTTATGTTGTAATGAAATCTTTCCAACAAATCTTCCAAATTTTCATCTTCTTTTTGTAACATCTTGAACAATTCTTCCTTATGATTAACCGGCATACAATAATCCAAGTATCTCTCTAGAAATGCTTGTTTCATGTCTTCCCATGTTCTAATAGAGCTACTGATTAGACTCATAAACCACTTCAATGTTGCTCCCTTCAAAGTTGAAGGAAATAATTTCAGTTTTTGAGCATCTTGTAAGTAGTCATAAGTCCTACACAGCACTTCAAATTTGAATAAGAAAGTTTCAGGATCTTCAGTTTTAAGTCCATAGAAGTTTGGAAGGACAGAGGGTGAAATGTTTTTCATGGTTGTATTGGTGTCTTCATCAAGTATAGGGAACCCAAAAGAGCTTCCTATTCTACCTCTTCCTCCATCTGCACCTCTACCTCCTTCTCCTCTTCCTCCTTCTCCTCTACCTCTACCCCTACCTCCACCTCCAAATAAGGTGTGTTCTCCATTAAAAACTCCTCCCCCTCCTTCTTCTGCCATGGTTGACTCTCCTGTGGAAGTAGAAAGGTTTGTGTTCTTAACAGGAGTTTTTAGTTCTTCTTCTATGGCAGGTTCATTGGATGAAGTGGAAGGTTTCTCTAATGAAATAGGTGACCTTAGATCTTCTAGAAGTCCAGGATCAGTAAAGGATGGAAGATTGGTTTGAGTTGAAGGTGTACTAGCTCTGGATCTAGATGAAACAAGTGGTGTTCTAGAAATCAAACTTCTGCCTCTGCTGCTTATAAATCTTCCCCTTGAATCTCTCTCCCTATGCATAAAATTGTTTTTGGATGCTAAGAAACAAAGGTTACCTAGTTTTCACTTCCCCGGCAACGGCGCCAAAATGTTTAGTCTCAATCTAGTCTCCTAAACTGAGCTCATTTAATTGTCAACCAGGATTTGTAAACTGCTGAAGTGAAGTGTACCATATGTACCTAGGTGCTTGTTTCCTAATGCATTGTGTGTAGTGTTTTGTGATGTTTTTGGTCTTTTGTGATGATTTATGATGTTTTTGGTCTTTTGGTGGTTTTATGTTTGCAGGAAAAATGCCTAGAAAGCTAGTGGAAAGAAGCTGGTGATTAAAAACAGAGTTAAACCTAATTGATGGATAAAAAATGGCAAATGCAATTGGAAACACTGAAGCTGAATCTAAACTATGACTAAATAAAAGCAAAGCTTGATAATGACTTTCAAACAAATGATTCAAAACACAAACTAAACTTGAGAAATGATCACTAAGTATGCAAATCCTTTAAATAAACAGTGAAATATCTAACTTACAATGGTGCAATATTTTGTCCTTGATTAGAGATTTGAAACATATTTAGAGGAAAAACATTGTTATCATCATAAGATCTTCTATTCTAGAACTAGTTCCTATCTCTATTTTGCAATTTAATTGAATGTCACAAAACCTTTCCTCAAGAGTTATTGATTTTATTGATTTCTTTCCAAAGTAGTCTTTGAGGAATAGCTCTGTTTATAAAATGATGAGGAAATTGCAGAGGTACTTCAGGCCTTAAAATGATGTTGTCTTCTGTTCCTATGGTTATAGATCAATTATGGATTTTAGAACAAGAAGAGGTTTGTGAATAATGAAGGCTGTCTTGTTAATCCTAACAACTGAAGTAATCTATTGTGCAATGGATGACAATTTGAATATGAAGTGCAAGTGCAATGAGTTAATCTAAAAATGAACTTAAGATGCCACTAATCTAAAACAATGCTGAACTATAAGTCATCATCAAACTTGAAACAAAGTAACTGAACATGAGTTGAGTGCAATTAAACTCCGGAGCATTCTAACTATGATATCATGCATTATTCTATGAAGTTACACAATCTGTTTGTCCATCATTAATGATATTTTGGAAGAATTCCTTCTTTTGGAAGAGCTAGAACAATTTTGACTGTGTAATTGGATGCAAATGCAAATATAAAGGACTGAAAGCAAATGAAAAACTAAGATATCATATCCATATCCTACTCGTCATTATGATGTCTTGGGCAAGCGTTTAAGAGCAAGAACAGAGATGATACTTAGTATAAACACACAACTAAATCATTCATTATCACGGTCATGTCTTGAACTTCTTAAGAATTTATTGGAAGAGTTTCTTCTTGTGGAAGAGTGATTAGAACAAGTGTAACTGTGATAGTGAATAGTAAAAACTACAACTAAATCCTACAGTACTATAACTATTCATCATTCATCATTATAATCTTTTGGAAGAGTGTCTTCTTGTGGAAGAGTTAGAATGAATGTAACTACAATAGCTAGTTAAAACAACTATAAATTCAACTCCTAATCCTACAATACTATAGTCATTCAACATTCATCATTATAGTCTTTTGGAAGAGCATCTTCTTGTGGAAGAGTTTGAATGAGTACGACTACAGTAGCTAATTAGAACAACTATTAATTCAAATGCAAAACGTAAAGGCAGCTAGAAAACTTATCTAATTTACGCAAAATAAATCCGTGCAAGAGGCAGGGGCCCTCTACCACCTGACGGCATTCAACTCCAAATTAAATCACGCTTTCAAAATGACACGGTCTGCTCCATTAAAGATGAAATAGTTTGAACATAACACTCTGCGTCTTCAGGAATGTAGCACAGAGTCTAAACAAAATCTAGCATCAAATCTAACATAAAATTTCTAACATAGCTCTCGGTCTCCCGAGTGTTTATAAAGAAAATGCACGTAACAATATTTGCAACAATTCAGGAACACTGTCTTTCCTTATCGGAATCACGTTAGGACTCTTTTGAAGTGGCTGCGTGAAGAGGAAAAGACATCTGGACTGAGACAGTCCTAATAGAAGTCTGCTTCCCTAAATATGTTCCCACGTTCAAAAACCGTACCCAGAATTCGTTTCTTCCTCCATGATGAGCAACGAACCATGTAGTCATGACGTGGATTATGCCCATATGCGGATTTCCTTAAGAGGCCACCTGGAACATACTCAAACGTGAAGGCAGCTGCAGAATCGCCGGTTAGCTACGGAATGTCTGCATTCTGCAGCTAGTTCCGGTCAAAATGCTTTACAATGGCAAAAATCACAAAACTTAGCAAGTCAGTTATGTAAATCATTCTAGAAGTAATTTTAACTATATTCATTGATCAATTGGGTCTAGGATAGTAAGCAATGGACAAGGGAAAATGAGGTAAAATGAGGTGAAGGAAAGCACAATTTTGAGGCTCAACAAGCGAAATGAAAATCAACGAATAAAGTTGACTGGGCGACTAATCAAGGCAATGGAATATGAGTCGTCGATCTGCAGATCAGATCGACGGCGGAGATCAAATGAAAGCCACGCCGTAGCCCGGTTAACTGTCGGGCATCTTCAGAGAGCGATAGTCGTCGGATGGGCGGCCTCAGATCGAACGGTGCACAGCAATATCGCGCGGGGTCCACGTCCGAACGTTAACGCGCGATGGACGGCGGTTTTATGAACAGTGCCCAGGTCACGCATCAACCGACGAGTGGAATCGCTGGCGATCGGGAAAAAACCGCCGTCACCCAAAGGCAGTGCGATGAATACCGCGCAGTTTTTGGAATGGGTTAGTGGATGGCGGGGACCATCAGGGTGACAAGCTCCGCTCGTCGATCTGCAGGTCAAATCGACGGCGGAGAATGATTTACAAGTCGAACCGGCGGAAGACTTTAGAAATTAATAAATTCGACATTTTTTAAATAAAACTAAGGTTTTTGAACATTGGGCGGAGATAATTAATTAAAAAACGGATAAGCACCCGGAAGGTTAGCGCTTGTTTCTAACACCAAGACGCATGGAGGGGAAAGGCTAAAGACTTAGCCCGAGGGGGCTTAAGTCCATAATACACATAAAATATGCATTTCAATGGATTTTGAATGATTTTCAAGGGAAATTGAGGGTTCCGATAAGGCAAAGAAAGAGTCTTTGAACCTTATAAAAGGGATTTTGATGAAGGGGAAATGGGAAAAACATGAAAATGAGGGATTTTCATGGGAAATAGAGGGATAGAAAATGAGGTTAGCTTTGGAAAAGGGGGAAAAGAGAAATGGTGCTTGCAGCGGTATTCTGGCTTGGAAATCAGCAGGATTTCTAAGTTCTGAAGGGAAACAGCAGTGACGATTATCCAAAGGATAGGATATTATCAAAAGACTTTAAGCATCAGCAATTTTAGCAATGAAATTGTTTCTTGAAGGCTATCCAACATCATTTAGCCACCATCCGATATTTATTTAATTTGCGGGTGGCTAATAGCATGTCAAATAAAATCACATAGGATGAAGAGGTCCCTCTTAAATACAAACTGAGAAAATCAACTGGAAACGTGAGTTCGTCATAAGAACAATATTTATGAAAGTAAACTCATAACTCCGCATTAATCAGAAATATCTAGGAATCCATGATTAAAAATAAACAAGTGTAATTATCCAAAGTACATAGTCTTTACTTATAATGCTCGAACTGTACAAAGGAAAAATTCACGTTGATACCCAAAATTATACAGTAAATGCAGTAGAAAATTTTCCATCAATGGCTCAGAGATAATACAGTTATCTTGATAACCTCCTTAAAATTGGCTTATTTCACAATAACAAAAGAAATAAAACTCGGTTTTAGTAAGTTTATCTCCTTAACATCGGTAAGCCTCGAAAAGAGGTATCATGATAAGAACATGGAGATTGTCAAGCACAGTGGCCATGTGAAAATGTGAAATAGTATATCCAACTGAGCGGGTAAGTTCTAGGGACCAAAGCCAAACCCCTTATCTCCAATCTTGCGTGGAAAAAAGAAGAAGCAAATCACAGTAACGAGAGAACCAAACTAAACCTATGTAAGAAACATTAACATTACAAGAAATACTCAATAACTCTCAAACTCTTACCTCGAGTGATTGATGAAACGTTCAAAGGCATACCTTCAACTGAGACAAGTAGTGTTGTAGTATTAGAAAAATATAGAGATAAATGGGAAAAGAAACTATAAAAATAACCTTAATAACTTAACTTTAAGACTGGGTGAAAAGCGCCGAACCATTATCCCATTGCAGGCACCAAAATCTAGCTAGCTAGCCTCGACCAAGTGAAGGAAATTAGCAAGGAGGTGATTACAAGAAAGAAAAAAACAAGGAAAATCGTATGTAAATCCTATCAGATCTCTGCAAGGGTGATATTCAGTTCTCTACCATTAGGTTTTGACAGAGAAAAACCCCTACCCATGGCGGAAACCTAAATGACTGAAGGGAAGCGGAAAAAAACTTGGTGGTTACCCTAACCCACCGATGAATACTTGACACAATTGGATGAAGAGTCGTGAGACAGTCAGTCCACAAATTCCCAGGTGTTAGTCGTTGATGACATAGAAGGTTCTCAATGCAGGGTAGCTAGAAAAAGGGTACTGCTAGTTGGTTTCCACCGTGTGTATGCTATGGTAATAGTCATTAACCATAATCTCCTTAACCAGAGATTCAAATCAATGATCCATGCTCGATGGGTGGTAGATCTTAAGTTAGGGTTATAACTGTAGTTACAATGGAAAAATAAATGGTATGAGTTATGGTGAAATAAAATAAATAAATGAGCAATGATATTATTTAGTGCAGTGTATGGACCTCAATGTACCAAGAATTTTTATGTATATGTTAAATGAAATTATATATATATATATATATATATATATATATATATATATATATATATTACGGTTTAATGTTTGTTACGAGTGGTTTCAGAGCCTTAGGTTACTACACTGAGGCCTAAATGGATTTAAGTGGAATAACAAAAGAAATTATGATGCACAGAAAGAAGTTGACACAACATGAGACAGGGCGCAGGGGTAACCCCACCAAGAGGACCACACAGAGGAGTCGGTCCTATGCATTTTCAGGAGGCCAACCCTGAAATGTGGGTTTAATTAGGTGGGGAAAATAAAAATACAAATGCTATGTTAATAGAAACTATCCAACAATTAGATGCAGGAATGAGGAGATTAAGGGTTGATAATGAAAGGATGCGGTTGGATTAAGAAAATATAATGAAAGCCTTTTATATAGGAAATATAAGAGAAACTAGCACTCGACCGAGATGAAGAAAATGGGGGGGAGGTGCATAGAATACAAGAGGATAATCCATAATTCGAAGGAGGAAAAGTTGGTAATGAAGAATAATCTGATAATGTTTATTGCTAGAAGAGAGCCAAGAAATATAAGATTAAATTGCAAGGTAAGTTTAAGAAAATAAAACCCCCGATGTTTGATGGGATATGGAAGAGGTGGTTGAGGCAATCTTGATAAATATGAGCAAATATTTTCAAATATATGAGTATGATGATAACTTGAAGGCAAGACTTGTAGTGTATCAAGTACAAGGTAAAGCCACCTTAGGATGGGAAGAAATTAAAATGGTTCGAGGGATTGATGAAAAAGAAGTTACTTGGGAAGAATTTAAGAAACATTTCAAAGACAAATATCTGACTGAGCGATTCTATGATAAGAAAGAAAGAGAGTTTCATGACTTGAATCTTGGGAAGCAGACTATGGATGAGTTTATAACCAAGTTTACTTCCCTGTTAAGATATGTTCCTCATATCTGTGAAGAAAAGGCTAAGGTACAGTGATTTATCAACAATTTATCTACTTTTATGAAAGAAAGGTTGGAATTTGATAACCCTAAAACAATGGATGAACCCATTCGAAAGGCTTGAATCTGCTACCATAAAATGAAGCAGTAAGGTGAAGGTACCAAAGGTTGGACAAGTAAAATGTGGCAAAAAATAATTTTGAACAACAAGAATATGATAGCCACTAGAAACAAAAACGAAAACAGAAAATTTTCAAGTGGACCTCCCGGTAAAAGTCAATAGAAGTTTAGATGTCAATGAAAATAAACATACTAAAGCATCCAGCAGGCCAAAACCTAGCCAAACTTAGAAACCTCCTTTCACTACAAGGAAAAGTCCCTCTAGCGGATTTTTTTTAGGAACCCCTTATAAAAATAGCCCAGATATCCATTTTTAGCATAGGTCTCTAGAGGAGGTTGGCGAGTGGAGGTTTTTGCTGATATTTTATTTGCGGTGCGTTTCTCATCATAAACTGCCTCGGTGCATTTTACTATAAATGCACTAGTGCGTACTAAAAACTGGCACACCAAGACACCGTGCTCTCTGTAAAATCCCGCATGGTGTGTCTAAGTAATATAGCGCAGTGGTGCTCTACGTGCGATGAGCCATCGATAATACCACCCAGTGCGCCTAAAAAACCAACGCACCAAAACATGGTTAAATGAAAAAAAATACCGGCCTTAAAAACGTCATTTTTACTTCTTCAATGCTTCATTCCTCTCAAGAACCAGTGTGAGTTTGTCTTGTGTGAGGTGCCCCGCCATTGGTGCTCCCATTGCATGCATTGTTGTCGTCCATTGCCCAATTTGTGGATGTAATATCACAAAATTGGGATTGCACAGCAAGCCTACTGAAATAACGCACTTTTGGGAGATTTACGCACAGAATTGAGTTTGCAGCCCTTGGATCCCTTAGATCAGCAGATTTGGAGTCTAGACCCAAAGGGGGAGTAAAAACAAATCAAACTAGGTGTGGTAAACAGATCTCCTACCACCTAGTCTAGCTAAAAAACACCCTACAAGAGGGGTTGCAGCTATGCACAACAAACTGCTTCAGAAATAATGCAGTCTTGGAAAGCATGAGTAGGAGGCCATTAAATGAGATCAAATTGTGAATATATAGCAGAAAATCAGAATTACAATGATGCTCTTACATTATACAGTAGAATACAGAAGACAAGAGAGAAAGAAATCTTCAGAAAAGAGGGCTGCAACACATATATAAACTGCAAAATGGCTTAACAACGTTATTTTATGGAGCTGCAACAGCTGAATGTTACACTTTAGATCTAGAACAGATCTGTGGATTAAATATCAGATCTATTTCAGATCTATACTCTAGAAAGACTCTATTACAAGATCCCCTTGGGGTTTTGACCAAATCATGCATTACAAAGAGTAGATATGAGTTTTAAGTTGCAGATCTGCAAAATGATTCAGAAATTTCTGAAGATGAATTTACATTAAAATAGATTAGATCTAAACATAACATGGATCAACAAGATAATCCATGGATTACCAAAGTGAAAGGCAAAGCCCAGCACTATAGATCTCTCATCAAAAATGGGGTCAAAACACCTTGTAAAACCTCCAGTGAAAATAACGCAGTCCCTCAAGGGAAACTGCACTGTAGCTTGAATAACAGAGATGGCCTGATGCCAAGATACAAATCTGAAGCTCAAACAGTGGATGCACTCTTCCAGGAGGTTAAAAGACACACTCACTGAGAAGAAGCTCCAATACAAGCTAGATCTGAACAGATCTAGAGTTCCACTTGCTGCAGCCTACAAAAGTAAACAAACCCTCACTGGATTTGCGTTGCAGTTGGAAGTAGAGCTTGGCCCAAAGCCTGATAGTGGATCAAATCAACAAGACTCCTCCAAGAATCCTCAAGGGAAGACGTGAAATCCCTGCATAGGAACTCCAAGTGCTAAGCAGCACAATTCTCTACTGAACAGCAGAGAATGGTATTTGTCTAAACAGACAAGATACTCAGAAATATAGAAAATCAAAAACCTTCTCTTGCTGCCTTCCCCTTCCTTTTATAAGATGAAAGCCTTTGCAAACCCTAAACCACCTTGATGAGTTAGCTCCTTTCACATGAGGGGCCTCCTTCTAGAACTGCATTGTCCCTTCATGAAGTGCATTGTATCTAGACAGCGCTGTAGATTTGGTCAAGGTTGACCCAGTCTCATAGCTCAAACCCCTTTCACACCTGCAAGTAATTTATTTACATGGCCCAGATTTATCCATGTTCATATGGGCATTGATTTATTCATTCTTTTAGGAGTTTTACATTTCCTCCTTTATTCAATTATTCATGCAACATAAAATGAAACAAAATTGCATATTCCTCTTAGCTTAGGCTAAGTAGGAATATTACAGTCCTCCCCTCCAAAATGTTGCTTGTCCTCAAGCAACTGATAGGGTGAGAGCTATAGTACTTCCCCTCCTTCATTGATGACATCATCAATGATCAATTCCTCATCATAAGCCAAGTGATCATCAAGCCAATACATCAAGAACTGTTCCTCCGAGGTCAACATAAGATGTGCATAGCCCATCCCACCAAGAGTGAAAAATTCAATAGAAATAAACATGGCTGGAGCAATGCTCCATATAAAACATGTAGCATGAGGTACAGGAAGAAGTTCCAATCCATGTGGTACATACAAACTGCCCATACTTCCTCCATACAATCCCATAAACAGTACAACTATATCATCCAAGTATGGGAGCAAAACTACATATATGCAAACAAAAACTTGACCTTGAAGAGGTGGGTCAAAGTCCCACATGTGATGCCAGCGTAGTGCATCTCCTGCTTGCATTAGATCAAGGTGTGGCAAGTGGCATTCCCACCACACATTTTTTGCATAAGTCATCTCAACATAGCTGAAGATATCAGATATGTTTGGTGCCTTTGGGAAGCACCCATCATGAAAAGGAATCTCCCTTTGCACAACAAGGGAGTGGCCAAGTTTAAAATTTCTATTGGCCCACCAAAAGTCATGAGATCCACATGATCTCTCACTCCCTTTAGGAGTCATATCCCGCAAAAACATGGTAAAATAATATGACAAATCAAAAGATAAATCTTGCTCTACATGGTCAGATCTTTCACCATCAAAGTTCCTCATACACATGGAGTTGTGCATGGGAATTCCCCTCCTCTCGCAAGAAGGAAGGAATGGCTGAAATGACTCTTGCATAGAGTCGATTGGCTGTCCCAACTCCTCATAGCTCATGCATTCTTGAAAGTGTTGATGTAGTTCCTCTCTCAAGGCTTCCCAATCAAAGCTCCTCATGATCAGGGTATAGATTTTCATTGAATGCATATGGCTGAGAAAGAATTCTTTATGTGCCCCTTTTAGTATCTTCTGCTTGAGCTTGGGAGCTCTAGCAAAGAAGACCCTACCATGATGATAGATGACTCCCCCTTGGACTAAGTAGCCCTCTTCTTGCTGCATGTAATCTAGTATCATACCTGTGTGGAGATCTTTCGAATACTCTACAAGAAGCTGAGATTTCCAATACAGATCCACATTGTTCAACAATGACAACGCTAATGATACATCCATGGAAGTGTCTGTCATGTTGTTGATCTCTTCCCTGACATCCCTCATGCCAAAGTTGTGTGTTGGAAGGCTGTTCCTCCCATTCTTCTCCTCCCATAGCACAGATATAGGAAAGAGAGAGGGTGATAGTGATGCAGGAAGAAGATTCCCCTCACTCTTGAGCTGTTCCAAGCCCTCCAACGTTGTAGCTTGGTCTCCCATTGTTCCAATCCCTCCTGGATCTAGCTTTGTAGTAGCATTTTGTGAGGCCTCCCCCACAAGATCTGAATCTGGTGGCCTCCCAAGTGGTTTGCCACTAGATAGGAATGTCCCTTGCAGAATTATCATGAGCATAAGAGAAGGGACTATGAGATCCTTGCTTCCATTGCACAAATCCATCTCTATTGTTTGTGTGGAAGTGCTAGGTGAGGGATAAGTATGCATGCCTTGGATAATTTGGGGTTTACCACTCTTCATTTCCACCCACTCCATCTGCAAATATTTCCAATCAGTGGTTACTTTCCCCAATGTAATCAACCATTGGACACCCAAAATGATATTGGTGTCTGGTATGTCAACTACAAAAAAGTGATCCACCAAAGTGTAGGACCCCATAGTGACTGAGAGTGATGGGACATATTGCATGCATTGCATTGTCTTATCTCCTGGGATCAAAACAGAGAATCCCTCAAAAGTATCAATGGGGATTTCTCTCCTCTTCACAAGATGAGAATCAATAAAGTTGTGGGTTGCCCCACTGTCAATCAGTACAGATACCCTCTGATTCATGATTGAACCTTGTACTCTTAGGGTCAAGTACTTAGGCACTCCTCTCAAAGATGCAATATTTCCACCTATTGGAGCAAAGGCTCCATCCCCATCCCCAGATAGTGTTGGATCCCCCTCAACACTATTAGCGTTGTGACCCCTCCTTGGTTCATCATCTTCATCCTCCTCCTCAAAATCTGAGAAGAATTCTATATAGTGTGCTTTCCTAGCAGCACATCTATGTCCAGGTGCCCATGACTCTTGGCAAGTGAAACATAGTCTCTTCTTTCTCAGCTCCCTCCTGAGTTTAATATCAAGAGGCTTCTTGAATGATCTCTCCTTGGAAGGAGCATCTTTTTCTTCCTTCCCTTTAGAAAGGTGAGGGGCCTTGCTCTGGAAAGTTGCCTTTGCTTTTGGTAAGGCATCTTGGAGGTCTCTAGCCCTCTCAATGGCATCATGCAAAGTGATGGGCTTGGTAGACTTAACCAACCCATGCAAAGGTTCATCCTAGCCATCGATGAACATGTACACCCTCCTTGCCGCAGACAGATCAGGAACCATAATAGATAATCTTAGAAACTCAGAGATATAAGTTTCTGCATTTCCTGATTGCTTTAAATTTGCAAGGCTCATGAAAGGTGCTTCTGGATCCTTTCTGTCAAACCTCTCCACCTGTCTTCTAGTGAATTCAGAGTAGGAATTCACATTGGCATGGCCCAATGTAGACAACCTATGGAACCACCAATTGTGTGCTTCACCTTCAAAGTGCAGCGCTACAATCTTGATGGCTTCAATCTCAGGGACTTTGTTCAACTAAAAGTAGATATCCATCTTTTCTACCCATGCCTTGGCAGAACTGGTGGATGACCCATCAAACTTGGGCAAAAAGAATCTTCCCATAGAGTGTTGTCTATCATGATTACGAAAGAACCCACCATCTCTATACTGTTGCCTTGGTCTTCTTTTTTCCTTGAGGTGAAAAAACTATTGGAAACTCAAGTGGTCTCTGAATCTCTAATTTTGAGATTCATATTCCACAAAGCAGTCTTCAAGAGATGCTTTCTCTTGTGGTCCTTCATTCTCCACAGCCAAGAAGGTAGGCATAGTGGAGCTTGTGGAGCTTGTGGTTGGTTCACTGGTTAACCAGTCCAGTGGTGAGACATGTCAGAGCTTTCCCCGAGATGAAATCTCCCAGGAGATTCCCTCATTCTGTCCATCCTCATCTCTTTGTTCTCTCTAGCAAGATCTTGCATGGCCACCAAAAGAGTTCTTGCAAACTCTTCTCCTTCTTTATCTCTTGCAGTTTCAGGTGATTCACCCTTGTCTTGATCATCAGTGGTGTAATCAAACTTCTTTTGACTTCTATTCTGATACCTCTTCTCCCTCTCAGTAAGAGGCTCATCTTCTTCTGAATGCAACATGGTTGTGTTTCTCCAATGAAAGCACAGGCTGTGCCAAGAAAGGAGCTTTGATACCACTGTAATATCCCAAAATTGGGATTGCACAGCAAGCCTGCTGAAATAACGCACTTCTGGGATATTTATGCACAAAAATGAGTTTGCAGCCCTTGGATCCCTTAGATCAGTAGATCTAGATTCTAGATCCAAAAGGGGAGCAAAAAAAAATCAAACTAGGTGTGGTAAACAGATCTCCCACCACCTAGTCTAGCTGGAAAACACCCTACAAGAGGGGCTGCAACTATGCACAACAAACTGCTTCAGAAATAACACAGTCTTGCAAAGCATGAGAAGGAGGCCATAAAATGAAATCAAATTGTAAATATACAACAGAAAATCATAATTACAATGATTCTCTTACATTATACAATAGAATACAGAAGACAAGAGAGAAAGAAATCTTCAGAAAAGAGGGCTGCAACACATATATAAACTGCAAAATGGCATAATAATGTTATTTTATGGAGCTGCAGAAGCTGAATGTTACACTTTAGATCTATAATATATCTGTGGATGAAATATCAGATCTATTTCAGATCTATACTCTAGAAAGACTCTATTACAAGATCCCCTTGGGATTTTGACCAAATCATGCATTACAAAGAGTAGATCTGAGTTTTAAGCTGCAGATCTGCAAAATGATTTATAAATTTCTGAAGATGACTTTACATTGAAATAGATCAGATCTAAACATAACATGGATCAGCAAGCTAATCCATGGATCACCAAAGTGAAAGGCAAAGCCCAGCACTAGAGATCTCTCATAAAAAATGGGGTCAAAACACCCTACAAAACCTCCACTGAAAATAACGCAATCCCTCAAGGGAAACTACACTGTAGCTTGAATAACAGAGATGGCCTAATGCCAAGATACAAATATGAAGCTCAAACAGTGTATGCACTCTTCCAGGAGGTTAAAGACACACTCACTGAGAAGAGGATCCAATACAAGCTAGATCTGAACAAATCTAGAGTTCCACTTGCTGCAGCCTACAAAAGCAAACAAAACCTCACTTGTCCCAAAGCCTGATAGTGGATCAAATCAGCAAGACTCCTCCAAGAATCCTCAATGGAAGAGGTGAAATCCCTACATAAGAACTCTGAGTGCTAAGCAACACAATTCTCTACTGAACAACAGAGAATGGTATTTGTCTAAATAGACAAGATACTCAAAAATATAGACAATCACAACCTTCTCTTGCTGCCTTCCCCTTCCTTTTATAAGATGAAAGCCTTTGCAAACCCTAAACCACCTTGATGAGTTAGCTCCTTTCACATGAGGGGCCTCCTTATAGAACTGTGTTGTCCCTTCATGAAGTGCATCAGATCTAGACAAATAAGCCAGAGATTTGGTCAAGGTTGACCAGCCTCATAGCTCAAACCCTTTCACACCTCGCAAGTGATTTATTTCATGGCCCAGATTTATCCATGTTCATATGGGCATCGAATGTATTCATTCTTTTAGGAGTTTACATGTCCTCCTTTATTCAATTACTCATGCAATAGAAAATGAAACAAAATTGCATATTCCTCTACCTAGGGCTAAGTAGGAATATTACAATGGAGTTAAAATTTTTGAAAACTCGTGGCCCAATTTGGTTTCTTCAATTCCTCAACAAATATACTCGATGCACAAATGTACAAGTATTATAATTGTTCCTCAATAACTAAATGTTTTAGCGGATCATATTTTCAAAAAAACTTAAAATTAACCATTTTTAAAATGTATATATATATATTTATGCGCGGTGCGCTCAAGCCATTTGGCTCACACTGTTGGCGGTGCTTCCTGTAAATTTACAAGCTGCACCACGAACGGTGTTAACGAAAACTGCACTGGGTTCCAGTGTGGTACCGAAAAAACATGCACTATGAATAATTTAAAAAATAACATGTCGGTGCGGTCATTTAAATGACCCGAAACCATTCACTATGTACTAGTGTCAGGAGGGTGGTGCGTTGACCAAACTAACCGCCTCGGGTGGGATAGATAGGTCAGCGCACCGCTCGCCTGACAGCATTACATAGTCAACGGTGTGGTCGTTTACAGGACCGTACTATTGACCATGTACATCTCATGAAGCAGAAGTGTACTAACCAAACGATGAAGAAGTTATATAGAACGGTGTACTAAGCAGGTAGGACCGCACCAAAGGACCGTATTGTTGTCAAGGCAGTATAGACAAAATATCCACCCCAAGGCGGGGATAGTTTCATCAATGCACAAATGTAAAAATATTTTCTTTTTTTGTGGTGCTGTGATTTTCCAGTGTGAGACTATATGGTAAGGATAGAAACTTACGATGCACCGGTACTAGTGCGTGAGTGTTTTTTTGGGCGCGACGACCGCTTTTTTTCAAAAAATGTATATATATTTATATATATATATATATTTCTCATTTAATAAGAAAATGTATTTAATATGTGAATCATTCAGCGACATCAACGAAGAGAACAAAGGGAACAAAAAGAACATATGCAAGACTAGTATATGTGATTCACCTGTGGGAGGCACGAGAAAGGGAGAGACTTATGTACCCTCATCATATTACGACAGCCACCCAGTTGCTCCTAAGGGAGGTAGGCCTCCAAAAGTTCTATGAGGAGGCTACATTCTTGAAGGGCCATAGTGGATTATTGGGACAGCTGATCAAATATTATAATATCTACATCGTAAGAAAATCACCCTAAAATACATCGGATTATCAACCAGATGCTTAGTATGAGCAGGGAGATCACCCAAATAGGGTTACACGATATGTTTAATATCATGAAAAGCGAAATCTATGGCCCGCTGAAACATGGCACCAAAATTATTCAAACCAAATGGGAGTTTTCGGTAGGAAAATGTACCCCATGGACAAATAAATGCAGTCTTAGGTTGATCTGATGGGAGAATGTTGATTTTATTATATTCATAGAAACCATCCATAAAATAATATATTTCACAACCGGCATAGTCATCAACAGTCTAGTTGATGAACGGGGTCGGGTAGTTTTCCTTAGGAAAAGCATGAGTCACATCCTGATAATCGAAACATACTTGGATAGTACCTTGTTTATTCATGACAGGGATGACTTTATACACCCAATCGGTGAGACGAACGGGATAGATGAAACCAGCACAAAAGAATTTTTCAACTTCAACCTTAATAGTGAAAACCTTCTTTGGATGGATTGGACAATGGCATTTCTAGACCGGTTTAGCAACAGGATACATTTTAATTTTGTGCACCACTATATTTGGGTCGTTACCTGGCATCTCCTCATAGGTCCAGGCAAATAAATCACAGAACTCCTGAAAGAGGATTTTATAGGTCTCAATATCTGATGGAGAGCAAGACTCACCAATGTGTATATTTCGACAACACATGGTTTGATATAAATTTCAAGAGGTATCATCTCTTCTATATTCAAGATATTCTTCTCAAAATCGAATTTATGGATAGAAACAGAACTCGTAAAGGATCCATCGAAATTGGGTAGATAAACATCACTGATATTACCTTCAATGGAATCTGGCAAGGAGGAACGATGGTGACGATCATCCCACGGCGTGTCATTTGGAATCATGATCTCCATGATGCTCTCATCCATGGAAAATACATGAGAGAATGGATCAGAAGATGTGCCATAATCTAGTGATTAATCGACCCAATTAATAGAGGTAAGTGTATAAGCCACATAAGCCGAATAGATAGCTTTGTAATCAAGTTCAATAGGGCTAAGCGACATTTGGTCGCAAAAACTGTTGATGTCGGTTTCTTCTGGTACTATCCATGAATCATCATGGACAGTAGAAGCTGATATCATGTTGATAAAGGAAAATGAAGATGAGTTGTCGGGAAGAGGAGGAGGAGGAACCAAAAATATCCCCATGAGCGAGGAGTCCTACAACAGTCCAACCCTGACATGATGATAATAGTGTAGGGCTTCCCCTACGAGTGGGACACTTCCAGTAACATGGGAATGAGAGGAAAAAAATATGAATTCGTTGATGACCACAATCCCTCCTTTATGAAGGAAGGTGACCATACAGAAATAAGTCGAAACAACTGCAACCATGGCGTAAAACCACGTTTGACCCAGTATAAGATTATATTCAAGAGGTATGTAAATAACTTCTAATTCTATAAATACAGTATTGTCCCCTAATTCCACTTGTAAGGAAATCATAACACCACAAGGCTGATATGTTTTTCCATCAAAATATTTTAATGTGGTGGATGACTGACTCAGTTATGGAGAACCAATATCCTTCCAGCAAGACATAAACATGATGCAGGTCAAGGCTCCCTTGTCCACAATATAATGATGAATGTTTTTACCACGGACGACACCCTAGATCATAAAGGCCAATTGAGCTAGAAGTAGAGGGGAATAGTTTCCACGATTGAAAACAACAAGGTTGGAATTCGAAGGATCCACATATCTTATAGCTAAAAACAAATGCTTTTTCTGGGTGGGGCAGTTTTGCAACACCTTGAGGGTAGACATAGTTGATGGGGACTGAGCCAAGTCCTCAACTATGTTGTAATTTTGAGTAGCCCTGGCACAAGGGTTCAAGGCAGACTTATGAACAACGCCCTTTAGAGGCTTAGTAGTTAACTTTGTAGGAATTGAAGGAGGAGGAGGATCGGATGGAGGTGATGTCAAACTGGTAGGGTGATTAGTAGCCTGATTGTTAGGGAGATTCACATTACCATAATCCTTGTTCCGAGTAGCCACCATAACATCATATTTATGCTTTGTGGAAGAAAGCACTAAAACTGAGTTAGAGGAAGATGGGTCCCGAGAAACCATATGGGTCTCTTGATTTGGAAATAAGTCAGTCAACATGGTGGGAGAAATAGAGGGTTTCAAAAACTGGTTCACTTATGTGTGGTGAGGTCAGTCACAAGTAAATTTATCCTTGGTGCAAACCAAGCATGGGTAACGATGCTTTCGTTTCTCATCGTAGGATTGATTAGTTTATTTATCTTGTGTTGAATAATCTTTCTTCTTCTTTTTTCCCTTCCCTTTCTTCTTACTTCTTGGTTGTTGTTTATATTTTTCTTTATCAGATGAAAATACATTTATCTCAGAAGAAGATGTTGTAAAAGGGTTACATAAAGATTTTTGGGTAGAAACAATGAGAGCATGACCAAATGGTTTATTCATTGTCTACGAACTGGCAGAACCAATGATGTCATAAACAACATGAGATTATTTACCGTTAGTGGAAGGAACAATGTTCAAAGGTCTCAGATCATATGGTATCATTTCATAAAGCATGCCAGATTGGGTATAGATAAGGTCCAAATAATGAGCCCAAGAAATTACTTTCTCTTCAGTCACGCCTCCACCTTTATCTACATCCTCTGTGATAGATGGCAACAGGGATTTAATGAACCATTCCACCAACAATTGATCTAGAACAAAGGTCTTAACAAATCAGCGATGACACTGTCACTCATGAATGTAATCTGAAATGTGGGTGGATTTAGATTGTTTAAATTTGTTAAGAAGTTCCGTTCTAGTTCATATTGAATGGGTAACTGGATATATGTCAGGAAGGTGGCAGCTAAAGAACTAAAATCATGAAACAGACCTCTAGGTAACTCAATGTACCATTTCATTGCAGTACCTGTAAGAGTACACTGGAAAAGATGTAATCATATGGAATCATCATTAAGGGAGTTCGAAGAACGCCATAAATGATACGTCATGACATGAGTCAACGGGTCTTCTCCAAGATTCCAATTGAATTCTTGGATATAGGAGGGAAATTTGGTGGGAATTATTGGCCACCAATGTGAATGAGCAATGGAATATGTTGTACCTTGAGAGACTACCTCTGGCTGAGGGGAGGTTAGTGCCCAATACATTTAAATAAAATTGTAAAATAAATTCTTTTTTGTCCCATCTTAAAACCCAAGAAATTAAATTATCAAAACAATGCTTCAAAGTATTATAATGATTACAACAATCTTTAAAAGTGGCATTTTGGTGTTTACTATGACTTAAATGGTAATGTTGTGAAGAAAAATATGGTGGAAAGCTTAACAGAATCTCTTGGTATTAGATTTAGAGGAAAAATGGAATTGTTGTGGAATGGTAAACAAAAAGGAAGAGAGCATCATTAAGGTTCTCTTTTATTAACTCATAGAAATCAAAACTTGAAACTATAAATCTTAAAATGCCAGCAACTTCATTACTCCTTTCTATTGAAGAAAACATTAAATGGGAGAAGAACAAAAATACATAACATACTCAACAAGTGTCTTGAATCATGCTAAAATGTTTATTCATATCATCAAGAAGATCTAAAAATACAAAAGACTTTTTGCTTTTGAGGTCCAAAATTTGGAACCTCATTTTCTCTTCCAAAATTTCTTTTATACAAAATTACAAAAAAGGGGATATTTATGAAACTGTTAACTGTCAAAAGTGTTAATTAACTAAACTAATCTTAAAGCTACTTTTCCTTCTGAGGACTATATTCTTGATTAAAAATAAAAGAAAATTACATTATTACATAATTTTTCAAGAAAAATTCCAAAATAGTTCCTAAAAGATAGGTGGCATTAAATCACTAAGTGGGTTGGGACTCTGTTGTGGCTGAAGTTCCATCTTCTTCACTTTTCACTATTGGTGACATCCATTCTATGCATATCTTCCAAAGATTTGTATCTGCATTTAGACTCTTCAAAAATCTAGTATGTGCCATCCTAAAAAATTTTATTCTACTGTATGTTGGCTTCTCCATAAAAAGGGTTCTCATCAACCATAGTAACTGAAAATATCTCTGCAAATTGTTTACAATGGTTTCTCCCTTTAGAATTTTTGTCTTCTTGTGTGGAATCAATATTTATCTTAGCCTCCACCAGCATGGCCTCATATGTCTCCCATGGTAATAATTTTCCCTGTTGATCCTAGCAAGAAGGTAAAATTGATCTCGTCCTCTTATCAAAATCATTATTAAACTTAATTACAACGTTCTTGACTTCAGGCAATTTCGTTTATGTTTTTTCCTTGAAAAAATTCTTAAGAATCATTTTATTAATTTCTAGGACATAATATGCCATGTCTTCAATCTTCAATTCCTTTAGTTCCTGAGATTATCTTGAATTAAGAAAGTCAATCATCTTTATGGCAAAGTTGGCACGTTGTTGAAGTTGCTGCTCACTAGCAATAATCAAACTTTCTAGATCCCTCACTATAGTTTTCTCTTCTGCCACTATAGACAAAGACTCCCACATATTCTTCAAAATATGAATGATATCATTCCAATGTTGGCATTATGAAAAATGTGTTTTCCTTGATGAAAACCTACCTGATATGTTGTCCTTGATGACAACCTACTTGATTAAGATGAGTTTACAAGGCAATGTAGATGTGAAAGTGGCACACAGGTAAGAGACAAAATAATGATGAAGGTCAACAATTGAAGAAATATATGTGGGTTTGGTGAAGCAAATACGCGTACACACGCAGGTATGAAGAATAGAAAGCGCATACAGTTTATGCACTATGGTTTCCTAAATACCAAGGGTCTTTACCATGGTATTAGCCCATAATAATGAGTATGTCAACTAATATTTGATCCCGTCCAGGAATACCATTGACATCAGTGTGTTTTTATCTTGTGGTATTAGCTAAGCCCTAAGCTATATAAGGAGAGGAAGATCCAAGTGTTGAGTGTGTAAGTGAGAGGGTGATTGATGAATACTTCGATCTGAAGTATGATTGCATGGTATGAGTTATTGATGAGTGGTTAATCTGAAATAAGTATGCACCCGATAATACAATGATGGATCAGGCTTGATAGACCTAAAATGACTATGTATTGTATAATTTTCTTATGCATTGAGTAGATCTATGGTATGACGTGTTTTTATTACTATGTATGTTGTGATCTAGGTATGTCTGAAGTCCTCATGTGCAATGCAACTATGAGTTGATAATTGTAAATATGTATGTGGGTTTGTCTCAGGTAAGGCATGTACACACATGGATTCCCTTATGAGTAGCAGTGTATCGATTTTTTAGTATGGGTAGATCTATATGTGGGTTTCATTCCTGAAAAGACCGTATACATGCAGAAACGATTTATGATAATCATGTATATAAGATAGGTTTTTTGCAGAGCATGATGTTTGATCAGTCTAATATGTTTTTTTGAAGTTTGTTGTTTCCTGTCTATGATGTCTCTCATTAATATTTGAGTTTAACAGTGATATTTGAAGTTAAGTTGATTTTTATTTGATAAGATGAATGGTCATAATGCAGCTAGTTATATGGGGTTCAGAGAACTGTGATATGACAAATTGATTCAGTGATTGGTTGAATGATTTGGTACAATGATCAATTTTAGTTTTATTATACGATATTGGGCTTAAATGATGGTAGTGGGTCCAGTATAAAAATTTGATGAAAAATGGCATACAAGTTGTGATGTTTTGAAGCAAGTAGATCTAGTATGAAAATTTATGAAATGCAGTCCATGATGTTGCTGAGGGTTGGGGCCTTCAGTGAGGAAGTTGAAGCTTCCTGCTAGTATTAGCTGGTGATTAGATCAGGGGGTTAGATCTCCCTTCCAGTAGGTATTGGTAAACATGATTAAGGGTTGGATCTCCCTTCCATTAGGTGGTTTGGAGAATAAGTAAGGCCGTAGGCCTTCTGTGGGGTGCCTCAGCTGAGAGCTCACAATACACGATTGTAAGAATCTTTCATTATAATAAAATTGAAGGCAGAGATGACAACAATGATGGTTTTCTTCCATGTTAGGTTTCCACATAAAACCCCAGTGTTCATGTGTGTTTCTTTATTCTGTTCTTACTACACATGTTTACTTATTATCAAATGTTTGATGAAACATTGATACAATGGTTTAAGATAAACAGATGAAGATTTAATTGAAATATAAGTTCTCTGAATATATGCTAGTTGCCTACACAAAATTCGCGTACATACGCAGGTTTAATTCAGTATATTTGCATACATATTTTAGAATAATAAAAGAAAAATTTTATGTATGTTTTAGAATATTGATTCACCCCCCCAGTATTTTTTCCCAACAATTGGAATCAGAGTAGGTCCTTTTGAAAAGGCTTGTTCAGGATGGGGAATATCACTATCTATGAATTCCCTCAATCTCTTTTCCTCTAACACTTCCTCCATCATGCCCTTCCATGCTATGTAATTTGAATTACCCTCATGGTGTCTGTCCGAATGCAGAGAAAGACATCACGATCTCATTGCTGGTCTGGGTTAATAAATCAGAAATTGACGACATGTTCAAAACAAAATTTTTTTCTTTCTATATAATGATTCCTTCTCCATACAAATTGCGGAAACCAATTATGATTGCACAATCACATGAAAAAGAAAGAGAAAGAATTTCAATCCCACAACAAAAAAATGTAAATGGGGAAAGCCTAAGCTAAAACCCCCGCTATTGGTATATTGCATTAAGTCAAGAATATGAAACAATATAATGCTAATTCCCTTCCTCAGAAACCTCTGCACTATCTCTGACTGCCTCACTCTGATCCCAAAAAGAATGGTCAGATACTTAACCAATTTCCTTATTTGGGTTGCTTAGCCTTGCTTAAGCATTCTTGGAGGAATTGTGGCCATATTATTTATGAAATTACCAATAATTGATTGCGTAATTCATCTAAGGTGTCATGCTAACCTCATGCATGACATTTACAATTTTCTAATTATACAATTGATAGTTATTTCCATTTAACTCCAATCTCAACTGAGCCTTCCTTAAAATTGACATCAATGACAATTTATAGTGAACTATAGGTTATCTTATTGATCACTGCATGTGAATTAAATCATATTTAATTCAATGGACCTATCACTAGCTCATCTCCCAGTTAGAACTAGTTAAACTGATTTTAACTCAAATAATTAAGTTAACTAATTACAACTCAAAATAAACTGCAATTGGACCCCTTAAAACTTAGGGAGAACTCTGCATGCCTCTAGTTTGATCCTCAACTCGAATCGACTGAGCTATCTAAGTCTTCTTGACTCAGTTAACTCATACAAGTTCTCATGTGATGTGGAATTACAATTTTCTTCTAATTTAATTAAGGGAAAAATAAATTAAAATCCCTTCTTGTTTCCAATTTCAACACACACGCACACACACACACACACACACACAGATATATATACATACATACATACATATATATATATATATATATATATACATATACATATACATATACATATACATATACATATACATACACATATACATATATATACACATACATACATACATATCTTTCTTTTTCCATGAAACACATGCACAACAGTTCCCAATTTAGCCAAGGAATATGATGCCTCAAATCCATTTATTTTACCTTTCCTTGATTACCTTTCTCATAATTGTCCTTCCATTTTCCATTTATTCCCATGGACCTAACCAGCCCAACTAGTTGTCATATTATTGCCTTCATCTTCCCTTTATTCATGCATTGAGCTCCATTTGGGTCTTACTTACCAGTTGGGTTTCATTTAGCTCTTCCTGAGAACTATTAACTTTCATCTTCCCCTAACCAATTCCCAAGACCCTAAAAACATAGAAGCCAGGAACAATAAGAAAACAAGAAGAAAAACATGAAAAACCAATAACAATTCGACACCACAAACAAAGTGCCGTGACCATGCACCAGACACAGTCAAAACTTCAAATCAAGCACAAACAAAATGTAAATCACCAAAATCATAAAACTTTCAGTAGACACCATGAATCAACCCCCATTGCTTCCTAGTGATTCCAAAGGAAATTTCAACCCCAGCCTTCCTCAAGATCTGTGGCAGTCTCTTTTTCCATGCAATTCCCTGCATCAGGCTGCCATAAACACACAGATGTCATTGCATAAATAAATATAACAATATACCAATTACCTTACCTTTCTGTATCGAGCACACTTCCCTGTAATTGGAATCATGCACATACCATATCTCAAGGGAATCCAATTCCCTTGATGAATCCAGTCATAACTGAAAACTTGTTATGATGCATGCACATTATCAACGGTTTACCATGCAGCTTCCTCGACCCCAAAGTGTTTATATGCACTTTACTAGCTCTATTTAGCTACAAAATAAGCATGAGCTTATCTCGTTGCAAGATGCATTGAGGCTCTTCCTGGAACTCGACCCTTGGTTCCACCTCCACCTCAATGATGGATACTTGGTGACCTTCTTGCATGTTATCCAATGTTGCATAGATCCGAGAAATATTTCAACCTATGTCCCCAACTATATGTGTCTCTTGCGCAATATAGATTTGAGATTCGTCACACATCCACTATGCCACTTTGATATAAAGGAAAATACTTCATACAATTATCTCCACCACAAGTTCAACATCGCAATGGTCCTCTTCCATTTCCTTTACTTCATTTCTCCACGGGCCAATACCCATGTCCTCTCTCAACTACATTAAACTTCTTAACCTTGTAGTCATAGTATCTTTCAGATAGGTACTTCTTCTTGAAGAATATTTCAACTCATCCTATATCATCTCCTCTTCTCTAATTCCTCTAACATGCTTAACATATTCCCACTAGATATTTGATTTCCTTTTTAGAATGAAGGTAGTTATCTTTCCTTTCATGTTCTCTGAATACTCATGCAATCTAAATAACTTCTTCATCCTAAGAAGTCATGATTATACATCTTCCAACTTCTTCATTTTTCCATCAAAAGTAGGATTCCTGAATTTCTTAAAATCCCCGGGAAAGTACTCACTCCTCCTATGGTGATGGTGGTGATAACGATGATGTCTCCTAGAAGAAGAACTAGAAAAGAAACCATACATACCAGTCCTCATGCTAGGTGTATCTTAGAATCTTCCACTCTTCATCGTCTTCTCTCTATCCAACCTGCATCTCCTCTGAGATTTTCCACCATCTACCCCATTAGTCTTCTCCTCCTGCCTATCTCCATGATTATTCCCTATTTGTCCTTGCTTCTGAAACTTTGAAATACTATGTAGAATCACTGCATTAACCTCTGTCTGCTTTTTCTGAGCTTTGGAAAGCATATCTCGTGCCTCAATCAACCACTCATTGTATGTCTTGCAACTTCTGATCTTTGTGCTCATAATCCTTAGTACGTGTATCAAACATATAAGGATAATACTCTTCTCCTTGCTTCTCAACTGACCTTTCCCATTCCATAGAATTCACACCATGCATGTAAGCAAATTCATCTGAACTATAGTCCACCATTATGCTCTTCATCTCTGATATTATAGTGTCCTACAATATACCATGTTAGATAAACCAAATATAATACATAATCAAAATCATAACTTAGTGTATCTCAGGGCAGGTTATCACATCTGCACAAGTGAGTCCATATTAGCATGATACATAATAACATCATGAACTTAATTGTCATGCAATAAACCACCATGGCAATAATCCTCATGCATATGAACACAATGCATGTAATAACAAGTTACTTATATCATGCATGACAACCCGACGCATGTGCATTTGACCACACTAATCAACTAGCATCTACTATGCATGTAACCACGATAACAGTAGAATGAGAGGCATGTATATGACTGTGATGCATATAAAAACCATTAACCATCATACATGCATGCCAAAGTATAATACATGTATGATTACCTTCTTTTATCTCGAGGTCTAGTGTTGCAACCTCACTCTGATACGACCTTGTAATGCCTCTTCCAACATTTGCCCGCTTTTACAAGCTCCCCAGGGTAAACATGATATGAGTGGTACTACAACATGACCCAACCTCCAAGTTCCAGTGATGGAAGTGGGGCCTATAAACTAAAAACTTCCTGACATCCCTTATGGTCTACAGACAACTTAGGAGCCAGATAACCACCCTAGGTGATCAATCCATGAGTTGGAACCCTTTTTCGCTAACTTTATTACATAATCACACCCTTAACATTACCCGTGTATATTTATGAGGCTATAACCACACTCATAAGTCAGTGTCCATGTGGTTATGAACTAAAAACTCCAGTTTTGTGCCAGCGGTTATGATATCTAAGCCACTTTTCCAGGCTAACCTCCAAACCATTGTCCAGAATGGCCTATAACTTTCCATAAACATAAACAAGATGCTAACAATGCTAACCATTGATAACTTGAACAATAACTTGACCTAGCCATGCCTAATCCATGATAGGCATTTCAACAAACATATGATAAGCATATAAGTTATAGGTCATGAATGCATATCTGATAATAAACTTTTGAACTTCATCTGGGAATCACCAAGAAGGCTCAATTCCCTCTCAAGTTATCTGCAACAACGCTTGTTAGATTATGCCTTCATCAACTATTCAATAAGCTATTAAATAATGAATAAGATCCATAGCTAGAACACATCATAGAACTATGTTTCTAACCAACATATAACTAGAATTGAAACTATGACAAATCAACCATAAAATACACATAATAACAAGTAAAAGTGCTCATAGATCACAATAGGAAAATAACTCTTATTAACATATGAAAAATCCAACAAAGTCAAAGACTTCGATATAACACTCGATAATAGATTGGGCTGAACCAAATCTTTCTTTCAACCAATCACCCTCGTGTCATATTCCAATCATGAATGTGGGATCTCATGGGATAAACCAATAAAACATGAAAAAGGGAATCCAAAGGTTAAACCACCTCCATCCTCAAGCTATCGTGATCTCACCTAAAATGAGCCCAAGAGCACAAAACCAAACCAAGCTTGGATTCCTAAGAATTCCTTCACCATACCTTGAGGAATTTTTCTGTCTCCACCCACCTGTCGAGGGCTTCCCAGAGAAAATCGTCTCCACCCCCAACCCTTGGGATTTTTGTGAGAGCACCTCACCTGGTTCCAAAACCTTATGACAATCTGAAGCCCAACTAGGAATGAATCTCATCACACCATGATTATCTAGGAAATGGAAAGACAAGGTTGAAACCACTGTCAAACGAGACAAAACCCATGCTAATGACAACAAATGAACTAAATAAGCAAATGCATGTACCATGCATTCACACCTCAGCTAGGAAATCACACATGCAACTTGTTACCTACAAAATATGTCTGTTGAAGTTTTTGATTCAACCTTCTCCTTGCTTTCCTCTTCTTTCCTTTACTTGTCCTTTTCCTTCCTTTTCTTGCTTGATTTCCCTTCTCCAAATCCAAGTGAATTCCCAAGTTCTTCAAGAATTCTCTAATTGTGGACGAGTGTAAGAGAGACGAAAGATAAACTGACACAAGTTGTGAATTGTTTCTTTGATGCATTTTTATTATTGATGTCTCTTTTTTTCTTCATTTTCCTCTCATTTCCCTTGCATGCATATTTGTGTCCTTTCCCCTTCATTTTTTCCTATTTTCCTTTATTTATAGTAATTAAATGTCAATTATTATCTCTTTGTCTTTTCTAATGCCTTTATGAATTTCCATAGCCATAATAAATCATAAGTAATCTCCACTATAATGTTCACCCACCATTCAACTTAGAATACGTATCCATGACCTTAACCTTATTTTTATTTACATCGAAAATCAACCAAAAATAATTCCATAATATATCTCAACTATACAAAAATTAAACATAGAAAACTTCTTTTATTAGAAAATAAATTTTAACTCACAATGTACAAACTTTAATTAATAATGTTATATTATTTTTTACCACAACTAATTGTTTTTCTACACTTCTACTAATGAACTTGGTTGGTAGGTAAACACTTAAATTCAATTTATAAAAATTATGGCATAGATAAATTACTTGCCATGGGACCGGTAGTTCGTTTTAACACCGTATAAAAAAAACTAAAATAAAAATATTATAGATCAATTTAATCATCCATATATTCGAACATGGTCTTCACAAAAAATATAACCATAATCATCTTTCTTTTAAGTCTTGTAACAGGGCCCCCATTATGATGTTACATTGAAACGTGTATGATGATAATGGTAAATACTCGTACTCATGCTTTAGTTGTTGATCAAGTTCAAGTTCATTAGAGGTGTGAGGTTAGTTAATGTAATACACACATTTATCATGTGGTAAATGCTAATATAAATATAAATATAAATATAAATGGTTTACACTTCGCGAAAATATATTCGATAATTTTGAAGAAATAAATATTATTTTTTAGTTATGAAAAGGAATTTAATGAATAGGTAGGTCATTGGTGTATATCTCAGAGTAATTATCATATTTATATGATTTAGTTTAATACAAAATTAAACTAAAATGGCTAATTAAAAATTGAATTTAAGTTGTTTAATTTATAGAATTTGAACGATTTAAAAGATTTTTAGGGTCTTTAGGGTGTTAATCTATTTATATATTCAATAATATATTTTAAACAATAACAAAAATCACAATCTTACTTGAAATTGTACCTTTAAATTCATATGAAAAAAATTATTTTATCTATAAATTAAACAATACATATTTATATTAGTATTTTTCTTAATATATATTTACATTAATACAAATAATAAATATAATTATAACTTTTAATTTTTTAATAAAAAAACATTTTTATATTTTAACATTACGAATATATATAACTACTTTATATTTAACATATAATACAAACATATATAAAACTATGATAATACATTTTATTTTACATCTATTATTTATAATATATAAACTAAATATTTTTATATTTTACCATAACCATATATATAGCTCCTTTAGGTTTAACATATATAAAACTATCATAATACATTTTATTTTAAATCTATTATTTATAGTATATAAACTACAAACTAAATAGGTTGAGAAATATTAAATGATTCACACTCTAAATTTTTAAAAATGAGCAGGACATTAAATCACTAAAATATAAACATTTTTTTAACATTATAATTCAATGGATTTGATTTGATTTTTTTTTAAACTTAATTTATTAAAAATGAAGAGGAATTTAAACTTATTAAATAATTATTAAATATGATATTTTAATATTAAATTATAATTTTTGGGAAAATTAAGGATAAATTTTATAAAAAAATAAATAAAATATATCACGCTAGGTTTGTCTTGGAAATTGATCATAGAAAAAAAATTGTTGTGAAATAGTATAGAATAGATCTAAAAGCATTGAAATATGATAAGTTGAAAAAAACATAAACATCTTTCACTTCTTTCTAAACTATTGCACTTAAAAAACTAAAAACTAAAAATCACTTAAATGTACCATTTACATTTCCTTAGCCACTTTTAACTAGGAAAATAACATATAAATTGAAAACCTAAAAAGAACATATGGGAAATTTTGGCATGGTAGTAAAGACATGCCTAAATTCATGTAGGAAAACACTTTGAAGAAAAAGATGATGGGATGGTCCATTTTCAACGAACATTCCACCCTAAGCTATGAAAGCACATGGGTACCCTTTAATTTTCTCAAACATTAAATCAATCTCTTCTAATTTGAATTCATTAGAAAAGAGAAAATATGTTACAATGGTAGAGAATACCACTGTCTTGCTTTATTATCAATCTTTAAAATTAAAATTGTTGAAGAAAAAGTGCACAATAATTGAATGTTAGGTTAAAACAATCAATAAAAGTTTATAAGAGGCAGTGAGTGGATAAAGTGGGTAAAGAATAAATCAGACATTAAATAACTAATATGAAACAAAAAGTGGGTAAAGGATAGATCAAGGATAGATCGAACATTAAATAACTAAAATGAAACAAAAAGCTAAAAGAAAGAATTCTCCACTTTCAATCTCTTCTACTTTAATATGGTGTCTATATAAGGAACATTGCACCACCTTTTATTTCTTCTAAAAGTTAATAAATTAGAAAAAATGCAGCACATGGTTAATCCTATTATCATTATCATCAAAACAAAGAAAGAAATAACATATAAATTACGTTAAATTTTTGAAAAAAGATGAAGAGAATGAAAGTGAACAACCCTATTATCATTATCAACAAAGCAAAGAAAGAAATAACTTGCAATTATGTTAAAATTTTGAAAAAAGATGAAGAGAATGAAAGTGAAATTAAATATGGGTCTCACTTACTTGTAAACGCTTTCGGCTAGGCATGCATAATCTCAACAATACCCTTGAGAATATCTCTTTTCTTCCACAATCTAGGACAGTAGCATGCCAAGAATTCTCCAACTCATATTAAATCTACAATGGTAAGAAAAATATTAGATGTGAATGCATGCTTTTCTTATAGTCATGTGATTCTATTAATTCATTACCTTCTAGTGTTGGTCGAGGGTTGAGAAAAACTAGGTGGAAAGAATGATTAGAGTAACAATAGTTATGGAAGTTGCACAAACTAAGGTGTGGCATATAATCTGTTCGAAAGAACAATATTTTCATTATGCTCCATTGCTAGAGTCCTACCTTGGCAGGGACTAAAAATATTTTTACTTATAATTCTATTAAAATCCTCTTAAGAAATATCGCTACACACACATGACACTTTGACATATTTCATAAAGTTTTTTTAATTTAATATTTTAATATGATATGCATATCATAGATTATATGTACAAATATATACATAGATTACTATACATATTAAATTTTTACATGGTTATTAACTAAATTTAAATATCAAATTTTGAAATAGCATGGTTACCAATATGAATCATCAATATTTAAATTATATAATATGAATATAATGCTTTTTTTTAATAAATTGTCTAGAATTTTATTAAAAAAAAAATTGCAATACAAAAATTGAATTTAGTCATTTAGTATTACTTTTATTACTTTCCAAATTTTATTACATTATGTTTTATTATTACTTTTTAATCTAATACTTCACTACAACATCTCCTCTATAATGGAACCCACATTATTTTATTTATTTAAATTTAATCTTAGGTTTAACACCTCATTGATCTAACTCAACAATACAACATCTCTCCCGTACTAACTGTAGAATGCCGGTTGGTACAATAAATATTTATTTATTTGTTTATTTAAGTATTAAAAATGATTATGATGATTGCTAATTTTTATTGAAGTTAATTTTGATTTATTACAATAAAAAAGGGTAAAGAATTTTTTTATAATTTTATTTATATGCTCAAAGAGCCTTGTGAAAATATTTCATAAATATCTATAGTTTTGGTGAATTAAAAGGTTAGGAAGGTTCATATTGTTACAAATATTTTGCAATTATTATTTAATGAGGGTGTATACATGAGATTTTGGGAGAAGGTTTTTTTCATCCTTCACTTTTTTAGTATTACAAGAAAGATTACTACATTTATGTAATGGTGTTTTATGATTATCATTTCAGTTATGTTGATTTTCCTCTTTCATGCTATTTATAATAAATTAGAATTTTGATCTTATAAATTAGGGTTGATGACCTAGTACAACTTGAGTGTCCTAATTATTAAAAAACTTGTTTCCTTGGAAGAGCTTAAAGATTCAAAGTAGAGTTTGTACATTTCTATCTTATACACAAATTTCGTGTGTGACCTTAAAATTAGATTTATATTATTATTATTATCATCTTAATTATCTCTTATTCTCAAATTCTTTATATCATCAGAATTTTCATTTATGCATGATGGCCTCCTCCACCATCCTTAATTATTTAGCTAGGTCTTGACATCTTTATGTCGACCCTTTTTAAGTCATGTATACCTTTGAGTTGAGTTTGAAGTAATATTAGGAAGATGTTTGTATTTCATGTTGGTTGTCTTGTGATTGTGCATCAACTACCTAGTCATAGCCACACTCTCAATGTGGTAAGGACTAGCTTATATGGGGAGGAAAATAAAAGTTGCATTGCGTTTATGAATTATAAACTTTGGGATTGCTTGATCTTTCTTTATGATTCTTTATATATTTTATAGCTACAAACACCAAATCCATATAGGTTAATAGGAGTGACAAGAGCCTCAAAAGGAATATTTTTCCTACACTCAAAATCCACTATTTTAGAATGATTTTCAAGACAAAATTTGACTTTCCACCCTCCATTTATTGTTTTCTCAATATTGTAGTTTCAATTAAGCTTGTGATTAAGGTTTACTCCAAGATATTTTTGTAAGTAAATTCTTTTAAGTTGTTATTATCATTACACAAAATTAACTTAGTTGATCTTTTTGTCTTCATTATCATAACCTTTGTTTTGTCAGAATTCATTATCAACCCAAGTTTAGAACAAAAATCCTTAAATATTTTTAATTGTTTTGTTTGCATCAAAAGGACAAATTGTCATAAAAACAATAGCATTATTGTATAAAAGAAAAATGATAATTATTGTAATTGAAATATGTTAGTGCAACCTACTTCTTCCAATGTGTGTTAAACTTGTCAATACAACTTTGCTTAAATTCTATATTACAATTAATTTTTTTCAACCATCCATTTGTATTATTGAACTTAGCAATAACATTCATGTACATCAATTATCATAGCAACCTCAACTCAAAATGGATATTAGTACATTCACTTTAAATAATCCTATATAAAATTTGGTAGTCCATGGTTTAACCCTTTTATCATAACAATTAGCTATATGCTATTTTCTTTTCAATATAATCCCTTATGACTTAGCTAAAAGAGGGGTTAATCATAGTGATCGTATAAAGAAAAATGTTTTTTTTTTTCCTAGTGTTAAAAATAAAAACACTAAGATTTTGAATTCATGTTTTAGTTAAACAATTCTGAATTTAACTTGTAAATGTAAAAGAAAATATACAAATTCTCTATTTCTTTTAGGGAATTATATTAAATAAGCTTTGATGTGGATAACTTACTTTTTAGAAAACATTTACCCATACTTCATATATTTATTTCAAAGTAAAACCATAGTACTTTGTAATAAATACTAAAATATGCTCTTTAAAATAAAAACATTTTATAAATATTTAAATATTATCCCAAACATTCACAAACTTTGAAATTTCATAAAAAATTTTAAAATAAAAATTCAATTGAAAAAAATATATTATTACATTTTTCTCATATACTTTCCATAATTTTCAAAATTTAAGTTAAATACGTATAAATATCTTAATGGTTTATGATTGATATAATATATTTTCCTCAATAATTTATAGTTATTTCTTATGTTTTTTTAATTAAAATTTTAAAATTATTTATGTTTCTCAAATATTTTTTAATAATTTTAAATTTATATTTTTATAATTATTAATAAAATATTATTGTAAAAATTAAATTAATATTAATTTAATAAAATCTGTCGTTGTCTCAAAGCTCCATATAAGTCATACTAAGAATCTCTTGGCAATCGCATGCGTGACCAATGAGCGCGATGAGAAGTTTTTTTCCTTATCACAGAATTTGAAAGGTCCAGTGATAATAGCCTAACTCATAGGAAGAATTAGGTCAGCATGAAAACATAGTTTGGCAGACTTTACCAACAATGGATGAGAGACTCACCACCTAAATTTCAGACACCTCTCATTTTATATATATATACATATATAAACCATCTATCTAAATTTTAGAGACACTATACATACATATTTGTATACGCGTAGTCTAAAAAACAACGTTTTGGCCTAGAATTCGGCAAAGATCTTGAAAAAATCTAGCAAAGATTTTATCAGAATCTTGTTTACAGTTATTAAACTTCAGTATTTTGAGTGCTCTAAGGGTTTTTGATAGTGGTGAATCCATTTCCACTATCAAAAATGAATTCCAAACACTCCAACTACCTGATTTTTTGAATTTTAGTTAACTGGATTCCAGCGAAATACTACCGTCTGAGCTATTCCTGAATAGACAATTTCTTTATATATATATATAGAAGTACTCCTTACAAAGTATTATGATTATTAATCTAAAGTTTAAAAATGAGATTTAATTTTGAATTATGTTTAGGGTGATTCTTTCATTTTGAAAACCATTCATTGTTGTCATCATTGAACCAAGCCTTCCCTGCATTCCATATTCTTACTTTATGTATTAACTAAAAACATTAAATGGTGAAACCCTTGTGGCATGTGTTACAACCAAAAATATTGATAAACATTATGTACATTGAAATCATAAACGTTACATTCACCGTAAATTTAGGGCTTCTTTCTACAACTCTAGGCTGAAATTCAATCGTTGGCGCAGGTGTTCAACCTCACCCTCACCCCACCGTAGTTTCGGACAGTCACGAGCATCAAGTTCCTTTAACAACATTAAATGTTTTGCGCCGGACAACTCTACCATCTCATCGCATCCCCAAACTTTTAGGCTCCTGAGCTTTTTGAGCTGTCCCAACCCCGGAATGCTCCTCAACCTTTTGCATCCATAAGCGTGCAATAACTCCAAAGATATCAACATCTCAAGATTTGGCAGCTCCTCTAGTCTTACACACCTACCAATGCTCAGTTCTTTAAGTTTTGATAAACCACAAAGCCCTCCTATTTGTGTCAATTTCTTACATTCTATCAACATCAGGCTTTGAAGGTTTGGGCAAACACACTTTGGCAAGAATACCTCCGATATTTCTGTGCCAGACAGATCTATCTCCTTGAGCGCAAACATGCATTTGCCATCATCATGGAAGGACTTCAACTCTCTACCCGTTTCTATTTCTTCTTCAATTTTTCCAAATGGCAGTTCCAGCAAAGGACAAGACACCACTGTTAAAAATACAAGATTGTTCATCTTCAGGTGTTGTGGTAGGTATTCTATCCCACAATTCCCGATTTGCAACTTTTCCAACTGAGACAACGGTGGAAAGCGAGTGGGCAAGTATTTCAATCTAGGCGCTCCAAAGATATCCAAAATTTTCAAGCTCCCGAGGTTAGACAGCGAAAGAGGAAGCAGCACTTCCAACGAATCGTTACCTATTGACAGAGCTTCTAAATTGCATAGATTCCCAATCCAGTCGGGCAATTCTTTAAAGTTCGTTCCTTTCATGTGTAGTTCTTTCAAGGACCGTTGATGTTCGATCTGGGGGGGCAATTCTGTCACATTTCTACAGTGTGAGATATTCAAGTATTCCAGGGTTGTAATATTTCCAAGTGTGGCGCTGGAGAGGGTCACCTTGAAGCAACCACTCAAATTTAGACTTTTGAGTCGAGTTAAAGCGCCAAAAGATTGTGGAAGCATCTGCAAACTGTTTGCCAGGCTCAAATGAATGTGCTGGAGGTTTGTTAGCCTTCCAAAAGAATTAGGCAGCGAGATAATTTCTCTGCAGTTACGTAAGAATAAGTATTTCAAGGAGCGCAGTTCACAAAATTCTTCCGGCAAACTTTTGAGCGAGGTTGGACCCATGATAAATATGCTAATTTTTTCAAGGTACTGGAGCTGTCCTATGGACCTGGGCAAGTTTGAAATTGAGGTGAAAGTCTGGATATATAGCTCTCGCAACTGAAGAGGAGCCTGCAATGTTTGGCGTTTCAGGTTTCAGAAAGATGTAAATGATTATTTTGGCGTACAAAATGAAATGAAGTTACAAAAGAAAAATAAGCATACCCGAGATTCCTCCTCCCACAGCGATTTGAACCTGTTCCCAACTATTTGTAAAACTCTCAAGTTCTCCATGGGTATCCACGAAGGCAGGCAGGAGTATGGACAATTATGCCAGCGGAGCCATCTGAGATTTGGTGACCGCGCTTTCTCCAATATGGGTTCTAAATAATAACCATCTCCAGTTGCAACAAACTGCAAATTAGAAATACCACAAGCACCGTCCCTCCGGCTTTTGCACCGTGCCTTTGGCATTACTGGAGGAAATCTCTGTAACTTATAATAAGAACTAAGCATCCTAATCCCGCGAGCTTCGGTCATTTCCTGCTCACACATGAAAAGTATACATATATCACAGTTGTTGATCTTTCTTTCGAAAAAACAAATATATTTCTTGTGAATACAGAAACTTTCAAAATTCAAATTTAATCTGAATCCAAGGGTTTGAATGATCGAAGCACTTACACGTGACGATTGCTCCAGCAAATCATCAATGTCCTTGGTCGATTGCTCCCAAAGACGACGGATCCCTAATCCCTGCGCAATATTTCTTGCCAGATCACGAAAGTGATCATGGATTCTAATTTTATTTTTCGCGTCCAGTTCAAACAGACACTTATCCTGTAGATTTACAATCCCCCGCAAACCCCATATTCTGATGGCACGATCTCTTTCTTCTCCTATGAAAAAAGAAGCAATGTCTAAAAATATTTGCTGATCATCTGAACTGAGCTTGTCGTAACTTATTTTAAGACTTTTGTGTATCTCCGTTCCAGGCAGTATCTTTTCAAGTTCATCCAGTGTCTCTTCCCAGTAACATTCTTCCTGTGCAGAAACAAGCGCCCCGAATACTTTGAGCGACAATGGCAATCCATCGCACGATTTTACAAATCGTTTTACCAGACCTTCAAAATCTGGTAATGGAAATCGCTGATTCAAGGCATAGCAACAGAAGAGCTCTTCGGAATGTGATTCACTCAATCCCTTAAGATAATAAATTGAGGACTCTAACACTCCTGAGCTTCTGAGGACATGCTTGTCCCTGGAGGTAACCAAAATCAAGCTCTCACGGCTAAGGATATCCCTAATTGGCAAAATTGCATTCAATTGATCTATATTATCTATATCATCTAAAACAATAAGACCATGAAAAGACGAGAGATACTTCAAAAGTATCCCTAACCCTTCAGCACCGTTCTCAATTTTACAATTTTTTTCACCTATGAAGGCTTCTAAGAGCTTCGTCTGCAAAACAGTTATAGGATTTTGTCTTACATCAAATAAAAAAGAGGATTTAGTGTAATCTGATCTCCTACGGTTGAATATTTCCTTGGCTAGGGTGGTTTTCCCAACGCCACCCACACCCACAATGCTCAGCACCTTGCAGCCCTGCTGATTGGATAGGACCATCTTTTCAAAATTTTCAAATTCATCTACTTTGAGATCCAACCCAGTTGGATATTTTGCCACATGCATTAATGGCTTTGGAACCATTTTCAGAACTTGTTCCACTACATTGTCCAGTTGCTCAAGTTCGTCGTCCTCGTCCCTGAATTGAGTAAACAAAGCAAGTGAGAAACGTAAGTATATCAATCTAACGAATGAAAACAAAGACGGATGTTAAGGCACAGGAGGAGGAGATGCAGCTCACCCAATCTCGAAACCGCTTAAATCGGCAACTGTAGAAAGCGCGACTCTCCATTGATGAATAGTGTCGCAGCTGTAGCGTGGCTTCCCTTCGCCAGTTTTAGGATCAGCTGTAGTTTTCTTTGCAAGGTCTCGCAGGGCATCAGCGTACTCTCCGTCTTTGACATTATGACGGACCACAGAAGGGTTAACTTTGTAAAAAACAGGAAGAATGGGTTTCCCTGAGTGTAGCATGAGGACAAGTTCCTCCAAGCACCACCAAGATTGGGCATACTTTGGTGAAAAGATTGCAATGTGAAGAGACGCACCACCAATAGAGTCTATTATCTGGCGAGAAATGTTTTGTGCCTTCTCCATCTCTTCCTTGTCGAAAAAGACTCTCCTTAATCCCTTCGAAGTAAGGCGTCGGTACAGATATCTGGCGGCCATTTTACCATCGGGACCGCGATGGTTAACAAACACGTCCCAAGGAGTACAAGAAGTCGAGCCAGAAGAGGAGGCCATGGAAGAGGAAGCAGCAGCGGACATAATCAGATTTGCCATTGATACTGAAATCCGGAAATGTATGAACTGATAAACAGGATAATAATAATAAGATGATGCAAGAAGCTGCAATGGAATTCAAAGTTTATATCAAATGCAGGCGAATGCCGTTTAAAAATGCAGTGGACGCGTTGAGCAATGATGGTTTGGATACCATAGACGCGTGATTTAAAGGTGCGGATGAGATATGCGGTATAATATTACCGGCGCGCTCTGCCACTTTCTGCGCTCTCTCATTCTACCTAGTTGTTGGAGACTTAGCGACCAAGACATGAAGAGGTACAAACGCACTACTTTTACCTTAGGGCCCACCAGCACGTGAAGAGGGAAGATTTCATGCTGGCTTGAATTGATTTTGTTTATTTTATTATGCATCATCAATATTGAAATGTTCTAGAATGAATGATATTTTAATGTCTACGACACTGACAATAGTCAATGGGACCACACTTTTTTTGGGTTTTTGTTTTTTGTAATTCAATTTTTTTTTATTCAAATTGATGATGAGGTTACCTAACTTTCTAACAATTTCATTACTGAAAAGACAATGCCACGGAATTGATGTTAACATACTGCGGTAACGGTCCCTGATGTCTCTGAAAGTGTCACATTCCAAAATGAAATGTTTTTATAATTCCACTAGCCCATAAGTGCAAAAAGTACATACCCTTTCTTCCCAAGCTTCTTTAGGTCTCTTCCACCTTCCTGTTTCACACCGAAGTTGATGTGAGTTAGTTCTTAATTGAGCCCTCCACACCGAAGTTGATGTGAGTTAGTTCTTAATTGAGCCCTCCATAGAGTGCTAGCTCCAATGTATTCTTTTTGTTGGAGATCATAAGTGGGGTTGAATTCCTGAACATAATACTTTTTTTTTCTACCCAACTCTTTTCTCCATATACCCTTATGGAACTTCTCCAGCACAAAATTCTTTAACTCCTTGCTATTTGTGGGACATGCATTCAAGTAAATATTCCATTTTTGCATCCATTTGTTGTTTTGTCTCATCCATGATTTCTTTCTTTCACTCATACCTTCATTGAAGATAACTTTCGACCATCTATCTCCTCTCATTTGCTCCATTCTCTTTAGGTACCTTATAAGACGCACCATGGCAATTGCTTCAATGGGAGTTGCCTCCTGTTTCACTCAACATTATCTCATAGGAACATTTTATTTTGAACTTGCTCATGATCAAGCGTTTTTGAATTTTTCCCTTTTGTTTCCATTTCGAAACAGAGATGTTGCTAGCCCACAATTCACGCCCATATAATATAACTAGACAAACTAGGAGTCCAAAAAGTACTTTGATCGTGTTCCAATCCCATAACTTTGCCTCTCTACATCTATTTTGAAGTGCATATAATGCTTTCCACCCTCCTAAAATTCTTTTCTTTCTGCAATCCTCCCAATTAAGCTTGTTGTTGAAATCGATCCCGAGGTACTTGTATTCATTTACTTCTTCAAGAATGTTGCCTTCAAAGAAGAACATATGTTGGCTTTGCTTCCTTTTATTAGAGAAAATCATTATGTTGCTCTTACTGCTATTGACTTGCATCCCCACTGCTTTACAAAAATTTTCAAGGGCATAATCCATGGGTCAATTTAGCAACCGGCAGAAGATAGAAGAAGCTTTATCACAAACTCCCCCAATCGAACACCATCCCCACCTTGCAAATTTAGCCACTCTTCTAGTTTTTCAATATATAAACCAAAAAGGATAGGGGATAAAGGGCAACCTTGCTTGACTCCAATGTCACTTCTAAAACTTTCTAAAATGCTTGATGAAGTTCTAATTTTGACTTTCACCTCTTCATAAAGCCTATGGACAACAACTCTATATTGTAAAGGAATTTCAAGTTCTTCCATTCTACACCATAACTTATCTCTAGGGACCATGTCAAATGCCTTTTTGAAGTCAACAAAACAGCAAAATGCTTCTTCTTTGCTCCCCCAAACCTTTTCAACAATGTGTCTCAGCATGATACCATGATCTACTATAGAATGCTTCGGCCTAAAACCTGCATGCCCTTTTTCCCTCTTTTCTTTTATTTCTGCCCGCTTACTAATTCTATTTTCTACCATGCCATTGAAAATCTTTGCAAACAAAGGATTGATCATAATGGTTCTATAGTTGGAAGGATTATTAATGTTTCCGCTTTTAAAAAGGGGAATTGCTAGACTAGTTGTCCAATCCCTTGGGAACCCTCCGTGAATGACATTGTTGAATATTTCCATGATGTGAGGTGCCAAAATGTTCATTCCCCACTTTAGATATTTTGCTTGAAGTTCAACCAAGTCCTTTGCCTTCCCTGCTTTCAACTTTTTAATTCCTGCCTCCACCTCATGTACTGTGAAAAGCTTTGTAGACCTGTTGATGGCTCAACCTCTAATTCCTTTTCATAGAGTTTCCTTGCATAGTCAAACCACTGATTGGCTATAATATTATTTTCAAATTGCTTCTTCCTTGATTGGGGGTAATTTTATTTTCAAATTGCTTCTTCCTTGATTGGGGGTAATATTATTTTCAAATTGCTTTGTAGGAAATTTAAACATATTCAGTTTAAAAGGTAATAAATTATTATTTTTTATTTATAAAAATAATATTAAAAATTTATCGTATCTTTATTTTAAATAATTTATTATTTTTAAGTAAATATTAATTCAATACTGAGTAATATAGCTTTTAAAAAAATGTTAAAATATTTATAAAAAAATCATATTACAAAATTTATCAATATCTTTACTTTAAATCATTTATTAATATCTTTAAGTAAACATTTTAAAAAAGTTAAAGTATTTATAAAAATAATATTACAAAATTTATCAATATCTTTATTTTAAATAATTTATCAATTTTTTTAGTAAATATTAATTTAATAAAGAGTAATTCGGTTTTTAAAAAAATGTTAAAGATGTTTATAAATTAAAATTCATTTTTATTTTAATAACTTTTTATCTCATTTATAATATTTATTTTAATAGCTTTTTATCTCATTTATGATATAGTGCATTTCTTTACAATGTCCCCTATCATGCCCATTAAATTCATTGCATAATTTACATTTAGATAAATAGTGATATTTTGTGCTTACTATAATGTTAATGGTAAGTAATAGATATAGCCATGCTAAATCGTCATGTTTCTAGATATCTACCATACCAGTAAAATATTTTTATTACTATTATAGTAATTTAATAAAATTATCACCCTTCAATTTTATTGTTTTTATGATATTTAAAACAAACATGACTCCCATGGTTAGGAAGTATTGATGTATGCTCAGAATATGAATACAAAATGTAGTGTTCATGCATTATATCAATACATAAATTACAATTTTTTTATGCATTGATTTACAAAAATGTTTGATTTTGTGATTATGTTTATTATTTTTAAAACTAAAACATGGTTTAATAATTGTATATATAATAGTAAAAGGTTATATTTGAAATTACAAAGTATATTTATTATTACTTTCTATTGAAATTTTAACTTTTATATTTATAATTTGGTTAAATTTAACATTTTAAATAATTAAAAAAGCATTCTTTTGCTTAAAATATGTTTATATAAAATTTACTCTAGTTTATTGAATTAGAGCTCCTTTTTCAAGTTTTCCATTATGGAATGGTTCAATAAATATTTTATACTCTTCAAATTGGATTGGAGGAATAAAAACACCTTCAAATTGGATGATTGGTGGAATACTTGAGAGTCCACTTTGTATTTTCTAAAATGTTGGTAGTTTAAGTTTGACAATGAATTGAAATTTATTTTTTTAAATGGTTTTGCATTATTTTAATTTAATCTAATTGTTTAGAAAATTGACCAAGACGCGTATTTAAAGGTGCGGTGCAGATGAGAAAGGACATTTATGTCATGTAATATGCGCTCTGCCACTTTATGAGATATTTCTCCACGCGTTTGACAAATTTTCAATTTTCCTGGAGGTACGACGTCCGCAAATATCGTCCATCACGTGAAGTGATTTTATTTTTTACAACATGATTTTCCGCGTTTATTCCATGCATCATCATCAATATTGAAATTTCCCAGAAGTTACGTAGGAAATTTAAACATGTTCAGTTTAGTTTATGAAATTGTTTTCTTCATTTATATAAATTAATATTATAAATTTTATCAATATTTTTATTTTAAATAATTTATTAATATTTTTATCTTAAGAAGTTAAAGATATTTATAAATTAAAAATCATGTAAATAAATATTTTTCTGATTAATCATATCATTAAGATTTTGTGGATGGTTTGAATCAATTAATGTGGATTATATGAATCACATTAGTTGATTTGAAATGTCCACCAAATCTTAATGATGTGATTAATGCAAAAGACATTTATTTAATTTAAATTGTTGAAGGGATAGAAGATAATTACAAAATTAACTTATACCAATATAATATAAACATG
The DNA here is from genome assembly GCA_034641835.2 of Pinus albicaulis. Taxonomy (NCBI): domain Eukaryota; kingdom Viridiplantae; phylum Streptophyta; class Pinopsida; order Pinales; family Pinaceae; genus Pinus; species Pinus albicaulis. The sequence continues at coordinate 270,738,571 of CM076578.1, forward strand.
GATGTATTTGTGGTGAGGAAAAACATCATTTAAACGAATGAACAAAAGTTTAAGATAAAATAATATATTTACAAATATAAGAATGTGAGAAAAAGAAAATATCATTTAAATTATTGGAGAAATATGTGTAAATGAATTTGTAAAATGTATTTTAAAACATATATATATACATATATTCTCTTATGAACGATAAAGTGAATAATTAGTATTCTCAATAAAAGATAGTAGGTTGAGTGGTGTTGACCATTAATTTTATTTTCTCACATTTAATTTTTTTTTGGAAAGTTTCAAATCATAAATTTTTTTACTTAAATGACAAGCAATAAAATCTTTACTTAAATAGTAAGCAATAGATACAGTCATGCTAAATAGTCATGTTTCTAGATGTCTATCATCTTAATAGAGTCTTAAAATATAGTATGTTGAATAATATTGACCATTAATTTTATTTTCTCACATTTAATTTTTTTTTTTTTTTGGAAAGTTTCAAATCATGGAAATCTTTACTTAACTGGTAAGCAATAAAATCTTTACTTAAATAGTAAGCAATAGATATAGTCATGCTAAATAGTCATGTTTCTAGATGTCTACCATCTTAATAGAGTCTTTTTATTACTTTTATAGTATTTAATAAATTTATCACCCTCCAATAAAATTTTAAGATCTTTAATTTGATCGTTTTTATGATATTTAAAATAAACATGATTCCCATGGTTTAGTAAGATAGATGTATGCTCAAAATATGAATACAAAATGTAATTCTCATACATCATATGTATACATAAATTACATTTTCTTTTACATTGGTGTTTACAAAAATGTTTGATTTTGTGATCATGTCAAAAATTTTATATTGTCATTTTTAAGACTAAAACATGGTTTAATGGTCATATATATATATATATATATATATATATATATATATATATATATATATATATATATATATATATATAATTACAAAATATACTTATTATTATTTCCTATTGACATTTTAACATTTTAAGTAATTGAAAAAGCATTATTTTTGTTTAAAATATATTTATGAAAATGTATATATAATTTTGTCTTGTTAATTGAATTACTACTACTTTTTCAACTTTTCATTATGGAATGGTTCAATGAATATATATATACACTCTTCCACTTGAAAACAAATAAAAAAAACATCTTCAAATTGTATGATTCCCGCAATACTTGAGAGTCCACGTTGAATTTTTGAATTACTTTTACTTTTTCAACTTTTCATCATGGAATGGTTCAATGAATATATATACTCTTCCACTTGAAGTATTTGTGGTGATGGTAATTGTATATCGATAAAAAGAAAGAACAAATGTTTAAGATAGGAAAATACATTTATAAATATAAGATGTGAGTAAAAATATAGTTTAAACTAATGAATTTCTAAAATCTAGATAAAAAATGTAAATATTTAGAAAGTGAATTTAAAGTCAAAATCCAGTAAACACATGTATAATTATACAATTCTTCTTTCATTTAATTTGAATATTTAGAAAGTAACTTAAATTCAAAATCAAGTGAGCAAACATATTACACAATATAAATTGAAACTTCACAAGGGTAGGTACTAAGCCGAGGAAATGATGGAATATGGAATAGTTTTGAAATGATAATTAGTTGTTTTTTTATTTAAGAAATTTATCTCTATAAGAAGTCCTAGAAATTAGGGAAGGGGCCTCATAATTCTCTTTTACAGACACTTAATGGTTAGGGTAGTTACCTCTCTCCTTCTGATTCCCCTTCCTCTTTCCAAAAAGGAAGGGGGCTCACAAGAAGAGAGACAGAGACTGAGAGAGGAAGGTAGGATGCTAGGAAGTATTTTCCTTGAGCTGGACTAGAGCCAGTGGGAAAAGATTCCAGTTTGATGGACTTAGTCTATGAAAATAAAGGAGCTCGGGGGAGAAATTGGACGTAATATCCAATTTCTCATTGGAAGCGTGTCATGGCCTCTACTCTAAATTCTTGGTCAGAAAATTAGTAAATAAGTATCTATTGGTTAAGGGTTTTTCTTTTAGAAAGCTATTATAGGTCGTTGGCTTGAACAAAGTTTTGGAAATTCTCTTTTAAAGAGTAAAAAAAAGAAAAGGAAGGGGTATATTTTCTGTAAGGAAAAACAATTGCTTATTGTTATGATAATTTTCAAAGTGGAGTACTTATGAGAATTTTCTCGCTGAACTAGTTATGATAATTTGCAGAGTGAGAAAGTGTTTGTGTGGACTTATTATGAGTAGGTACTTTTTGAATAAATAAGTTACAGGAAAACAGTAAACTTATTGTATGAATTTCTGCTGTAAATTTTGATAGGGATTATTCATAACCCAAAGAGAATTATATGACTCTCTGCAAACTCGTATGGGATTATAGGGAAACCTATAACATTTTCTTGACCTTGTTAACGATTGAGGGAAGCGAGCTATGAACCCCACCAGTGATCTCTGAGGAAAATTATGCACTCGAAGACGGTGAAGAGAAAATTGGTTAAAAATCAACCCGACTAGAGGGCTTCTGAATCAAACTGAGCGGTGAATTTAATGACCAAGTATTCAAACCCTAAACCTAAGAGAGACGACATCGTTATAGATTTGTTCTTCGCAGCCAGTAAATCCTAAACATCCCGAGGAATGGTTTTGTGAGATGACCGCGAAAGGAAAATAAGACTACAAAATTTAGGAGAGCCAGGGTTTGATACCACCCCTGTACCGAAATCAAGTTGAGAGAAAAAAACTTAGAGGAAAATGGGTCTAGCAAGGGAAAAACACAGAGTACCTTACCGGGATGTCATAATGTCAAGACTGCATATTATGTATATAAAGTTTGTTGACTTGAAAAAGGAACAAAGATAAATTAAGCATTATTACACCTTGCATGTCAAAGAAAACCATGTAGGATGAAGAGGTCCATCTTAAATACAAACTGAGAAAATCAACTGGAAATGTGGATTCGTCATAGGAACAATATTTATGAAAGTAAACTCAAAATTCCACATTAATCAGAAATATCTAGAAATCATTGATTAAAAATAAACAAGTGTAACTATCCAAAGTATAGAGTCTTTACCTATAACACTCAAACTCTAGAAAGGAAAACTTCACGTTGATACCCAAAATTACAAAGTAACTATAGTTGAAATTTTGCCATCAATGGCTCAGGAATAATACAATTATCTTGATAACATCCTTAAAATTGGCTTATTGCACAATCATAAAAGAATAAAACCCTTTTTTTTCAGTAAGTTTGTCTCCTAAATGTCTATAAACCTCCAATAGAGGTATTGTGATAAGCACCTGGAGATTTTTGAGCAGAGTGGCCATGCGAAAATGTGAAATAGCGTATCCAACCGCACTGGGTAAGTTTCAGGGATCAGAGCCAAACCCTTATCTCCAATCTTGTGTAGAAAAAAAAACCAATCACAGTAACGAGAGAACCAGACTAAACCTATGTAAGAAACATTAACATTACAAGAAATACTCAATAACTATTGAACTCTTACCTTGAGTGATTGATGAAACGTTCAAAGCCATACCTCCAATAGAGACAAGCAGGGTTGTCATATTAGAAAAATATAGAGATAAATGGGAAAATAAACTGCAAAAATAACATTATTAACTTATATTTAAGACTGGGTGAAAAGTGTCAAACCATTATCCCGTTGTAGGCACCAAGATGTGGCTAGCTTGTCTTGGCCAAGTGAAGGAAATTAGCAAGGAGGTGATTACAAGAAATAAAACAACAAGAAACATCGGATATAAATCCTATTAGATCTATGCAAGGGTGATAGTCAGTTTGCTACCATAAAGTTTTGACAGCGCAAAATCCCTCCCCACAGTGGAAACCCAAATGACTGAAGGGAAGCAAAACTAAACTCGGTGTTTACCCTAACCCACCGATGAATTCTTGACACCATTGGATGAAGATTCGTGAGATAGATGGTCCATAAATTACCAGGTGTTAGTCATGATGAAATAAAAGGTTCTCAATGCAGGGTAGCTGGAAAAAGGGTGCCGCCAGTTGGTTTCCACTGTGTACGCTATGGTAATAGTCACTAACCACAATCTCCTTAACTAGAGATACAAACAATGATCCTGTTGGGTATGTGTTATATTCTTTCCACGACTAGTCACGCGCCGGGGGTCACAGGGCAGTGCCCGGGCAAAAAAAATTTGGACCTTATTTTCCGGTGGGAAGACCCACCCATGGTTTTGTGCATGGGTTTGCACATGGTTTTGGGGTACGATGGTTTTCGGCCCCTGGTATTTTGTAGATCTAGTCAAGGGAACTACGATTATGTTCTAATCCAAGGTTAATGGATTGGGGTTTATGTATGCTTCAGCATGTATATATATGTGTTGTAACACTAAAAGGAATATAATGAAAAATCAAGCTGGTCGCCTCGATTTGGGATCCAGGGGAAAATCTCTGTGTTTATCTGGTTTATGTTTTATGCTCTCGCTATTGTTTATTTTCTGTTTTAAGATTCGTTTGTAGATAATTTCTGTACAGGGTTAAAACCTACAGATCCATGCTCAATGGGCAGTAGATATTAAGTTAAGATTATAACTGTGGTTACAATGGAAAAATAATTGGGATCGATTGTGGTGAAGTAATATAAATAAATGAGCAATGATATTATTTAGTGTTGGCAGTGTATGGACCTCAATGTACCAAGAATTTTTATGTATATGTTAAATGAAATATATATACTAGGGTTTAATGTTTGTTACAAGTGGTTTCAAAGCCTTAGGTTACTACACCGACGTCTAAATGGATTTAAATGGAATAACAAAAACAATTATGATTCATAGAAAGAAGTCGACATAATATGAGGTAGGGCACAGGGGTTACTCCACCAAGAGGAGCGCACATAGAACTCTGACCTATGCATTTTCAAGAGGCCAACCCTGAAATGTGGGTTCAATTGTGTGGGGTAAATCCGAATACAAATGCTATGTTAATAGAAATTGTCCAACAATTACATGCAGGAATGAGAAACTTAAAGGTTGATAATTAAAGGATGCACCTGGAACAAGAAAAGATAATGAAAATCCTTTCAGATAGGAAAAATCATAGAAACCAACACCTTAGTCAGGATGAAGAAAATGGGGAGGAGGTGCATTGACATCAAGAGGATAATCCATAATTCGAAGGAGGACTAGTTGGCAACGAAGAAGAATCTGATAATGTTTCTTGTGGGAAGAGGGCCAAGAAATAGAAGATTAACTTGCAAGGGGAGTTTAAGAAAATCGAACCCCCGATGTTTGATGGGGAGATGGAAGAGGCGACTGAGGCATGGTTGATCAATCTAAGCAAATATTTTCAAATATATGAGTATTATGATAACTTGAAGGCAAGACCGATAGTGTATCAACTACAAGGTAAAGCCACCTTATGGTGGGAAGAAATTAAAACGGTTCGAGGGATTGATGAACAGGAAGTTACTTGGGAAGAATTTAAGAAACATTTCAAAGAAAAATATCTGACTGAGCGATTCTATGATGAGAAAGAAAAATAGTTTCATGATTTGAATCTTGGGAAGCGGACTATGGATGATTTTATAACCAAGTTTACTTCGTTGCTAAGATAGGTTCCTCACATCCATGAAGAAAAGGCCAATATAAAGTGATTTATCAACAATTTACCTGCTTTTATGAAAGAAAGGTTAGAATTTGATAACCCTAAAACAATGGATGAAACCATTCGAAAAGCTCGAATCTACTACCATAAAATGAAGCAGTAAGGTGAAGGTACCAAGGTTGGAAAAGTAAAAAGAGGAAAAAAAATTAAACAACAAGAATATAAGGGCTGCTGGAAAAAAAAAATGAAAAACAAAAAATTGTCAAGTGGACCTCCCAGTAAAAGTCAATAGAAGTTCATATGTCAGAATTAAAATAAATAGACTGAAGCATCTAACCAACCCTAACCTAGCCAAACTCCGAAACCTCCTTTGTAGTGCTGGGGTTGTGGAGAACCCCATTTCTACAAAAAATTCCCTCATCGTGTCAAACCCGAGCCAATTGCTAGTATTCAAGAATCCTCTACTTTTGGTGAGGTGGCGATAAGCATACCAAGAATTAATGCAACATTAGATGATCACCAAGTTGAGTATCAACCCATGATGGTGGAACTTGAAGGTAAATTAGGCAATCATTTTGTTTCCATTTTAATAGACCCTGGCACAGGTCTGAACTATATTAGTCCAAAAATAGTTGATTAAACCATATGAAGAGTGTAAAATTTAAGAATTCGTTGTTGGTACAACTGGCCATGGGAGATAGGAGAAGGGTAAATGTGAAAGTAGAAGATTGTGTAATTACTGTAGTTGGGCAGCCAATTCAGGAAAATTTAAACATACTATCGTTAGGCTCTTATGACATATGGATAGGTATAAATTGGGTTGAAAAGCATTGAACTGTAGTGGATTGTAAAGGTAAAATGATAACTAATTGCCTTGTTGATGAGGGTATTAGAACAAAAATTCAAGGAATTAAAAGAAAATTCAAGTTAGGTCGTATTTGAGCCCATCAATTGGGAAAGTGCATTCATAGGGGCTATCAAATTTATGTTGTTCAGGTGGGCTACACCAATTCTAGAAATAAGATGCCTATCTTAGAAAGTATTCCAGTTATTCAGGAGTTTGTAGATGTCTTCCCAAGAGAGATTCTGGGACTTCCTCCCAAGAGAAATATTGATTTTACTATATGTTAGGTCCCTATATTACTAGTGTAGTCCCTCATTGTTATTTTTGTACCCTTTTTGTCCCCATATTGTTATTATTGTGCCCCATAAAATCCCACTATTGTTATTATTGTGCCCTTACATTATTATTGTTAGGTCGGTTAGGATTATATTGTGACCCCATGGACTCCTATATATAGAAAGGAAGTTATTTCATTTGTATCATCCAAGAATTTTTCATTTATGTAATGTAAAGGAGGTTTCCCCCTCAAATTGGTTGATTTATAAGTTGTTGATCTATCTTTTCTTCTATTTTGTGAGCTGGTTGCATAACAGTTGGTATCAGAGCTTGGGATTCTAGGGTTTCGCTTCTTCAAACAAGCCATTGTGGAATTTTCACTGTAATTTTTTTTCTACGAAGCTTCAGAAGCTGAAAAAAACTCATTTGAGCTGAAATCTTGATGAACTACGTGATCAAACTGTAGATATTGGTTATATGATATGAGGAAGTTAGGGTTTTTATAGGATCTCGAATTCCATGTTAACAGGTTACCTTGGGAAAATCATCACAACTTTCTCGCAGAACATCAGATTCGAATTTTGGTAAAATGAGGTAGAAAGTGCACAGACTGTAGTTTATTTTGTATCTATTTCAGAGTTGAAGGACAAAACAATGATACATGGCATGTCGTACAAGTTCACTCTACTGAACTAGTCCATAATTAGGACATTGTGGGAGATTGGGCATAACTTTGTCTTGAAGAATCCAAATAAGGTTTGACCTCTAGCATTGGAAAGAAGACTTAGAGGGATAATATAGGACCGAAGTTAAAATACTGTGGATACAAAATCACAGAGATACATCAGGATAGATATCGAGCTCCTCAAAAGCAAGAAAAATGTGTGTACCATTTTTTTAAATTGCATAACTTTCGTTTGAAAAATTAGTTTGAAGTGATTCCAAGGGAATATTAAAACATAGATATCAGTATTGGGTTCTTAAATGTCTCCCAAAAAGAACTCCACACTTATTAACCCCTCAAAAAGCTTTACTATGACACATGAAGAGGAAGAAGCACAACATGATATATCAAAATTACGAGACCAAGTGCAACAAATTTCACTCTCACAAAGAGTAACAAAAAATGAAATGGTGTAGGTTTTAACCCTATATATAAATTATCTACAAACTAATTCTTAAAGATAGAAATAAACAATATCTAGAGCATAAAAAATAAAATAGATATACACAGATATTTCTCCCCTGGATCCCATAACTGCGATTACTAGCTTGATTTTTCATTATATTCCTTTTAGTGTTAGAACACATATATATACATGATGAAGAATTCATAAACCCCAATCCATTAACCCTGTATTAGAACATAACCGTATTTCCCTTGACCAGATCTACAAAATACCATGGGCCGAAAAACATCATGCCCCAAAACCATGTGCAAACCCATGCACAAAACCATAGGCGGGTCCGCCCACCGAAAAATAAGGAAAAAAAAATTCCCGGGGAAAGCTAAGATGGATGGTTTAAAGAATGGCATGGAAGCTAAGATGGAAGGTTTGAAGAAGGGCATGGAAGCTAAGATGGATGGTTTGAAGAATTTCATAGAAGAAAAACTAAAAGGCAACATGGAAGACATGAAGAATGGTCTAAAATTAGACATGGAAGGTTTGAAGGAAGGTTTGACAATGTTTCTTCAAGAAATGATTACTAATGGCGAAAAGGTAGTAGATGAAACTCATGATGAGAACAAAATAAATGTTAATCATGATTTCATAGACTCTAATGTTGGATTTAAGACCCATCATATTCCAAAGATTGATATGAGGAATTTTTATGGCAAGGATCCGGTAACATGGATACTACAGATGGAGCAATATTTTGATCTCCATAATGTGAAAAACACACAAAAGGTATGTATTGAAACTTTATATTTAGATTCCAATCAATTTGTATGGTATCGATGGATTTTTTTCTCATAAACCACTTGAAAAATTGGTCAATTTTTATGGAGGAAATGATAACACATTATGAGGATACAAAGAGTAACACCTTCTTTAGCCAATTGATAAATCTCAAATAAAAGGTTTTAATGGTGGAACACATTGAGGACTTAAAAAAATTCAATATAATGGTAACTGATATTCTAGAGGAGCACAAGATTGATGTCTTCATAGGGACTTTAAAGGATAACATCCAACATGAGGTTCGCCTTTGGGAACCTGATTCATTGGAGAAGGAATTTAGGTTGGCAAGAAAAATTGAAAGAAAAATTATGGCAACAAGGAAGCCTACCACTCACAACTATAAAGATGAAAGTGTTGCTACTCCTAGCCTTCCACAACCGACAAGGTTGAAACCACAACAATTAGAAGAAAAAAAAGAAAAAGGATTTTTCTACAGTTGTGATAACAAATACACTAAAGGTCATAAGTGTGATGAGAAGAAATTGTTTTACATAGATTGTGAAGAGGAGGAAGAAAATGAACACGAAACTTTAAAAGAAGAGTATATACACCTCAAACCAACCCCATAGAATGAAGAAATAATTTTGACCATATATTGTAATGCGTTGGTAGGAATTACTGCTCCTAAAACTCTCAAGGTAGAAGGAAATCTCAAGAAGAAAAAAGGTAATAATGCTTATTGATTCGGGTAGTACCCATAATTTTATTCATTGTAAGATAGCCAAGGAATTGAATTGCTTCTTATACCCAACACTAGAATGTCAAGTGATGGTTGCAAATGGAGGAACTATAAATTTCTCTGGAAAGTGCCATAATATAAATCTAACCATGGGGGAATATGTATTGAATATCCCAATGCTTTCCATTCCAATGGGTGGTGTTGATGTTGTACTAGGAGTTCAATGGCTACAATCTTTGGGTATGATAGCTTTTAATTTTCAAGAACATTTCTTCACTTTTTTTTTGGGAAGGAAAGGAAGTTGCATTAAGGGGCATCACAGTGAAATCGGGAAAGATAATAGGCTATAATAACATGACAAAGCTTTTAAAGAAATAAAAACGAGGCGTAATAGCACAATAATGCTCTCTAGAGTTTCAAACATCGAAATCATCTATTTCTCCAGATCTCTAAAAAGTGTTGGATAATCATTCCTAGGTATTTGAGACTCTAAATGCAAATAAGGTCTGATCTATGGCATTGGAAAGATGAATCAGAGGGATACTATAGGACCGAATTTCAAATCTTGTGGATCCGAAATCATAGAGATACATCAAGATAAATATCGAGCTCCTCAAAAGCAAGAAAAATGTGGGTATCATTTTTTTAAATTGCATAACTTTTGTTTGAAAAATCATTTTGAAGTAATTGCAGGGGAATTTGAAGCATAGATATTAGTATTGGGTTCTAAAATTCCTCCCAAAAATAATTCCACGCCTATTAAGCCCTTATAAAGATCTACTATGATGCATGAAGAGGAAGAAGCACAACATGATATATCAAAATTGCAAGACCAAGAGTAAAAAAATTCGCTCTTGCAAAGAGTAACGAAAAATGAAATTGAAGCTAAGATGGATGGTTTAAAGAATGGCATGGATGCTAAGATGGAAGGTTTGAAGAAGGGCATGGAAGCTAAGATGGATGGTTTGAAGAATTGCATAGAAGAAAAACTAAAAAGCAACATGGAAGACATGAAGAAAGATATAAAAGTAGACATGGAAGGTTTGAGGGAAGGTTAGAGAATTTTTTTATGAAACTAGGTCACAAAATAGAATAAAAGATAGATCAATGACTTAGAAATTAGCCTCTTTGAGGGGGAAACCTCCTTTACATTACATAAATGAACAATTCTTGGATGATGCAAATGCAAAAACCTCCTTTCTATATATAAGAGTCCAATGGTTCATAATATAATCCTAGTTGACATAACAATAACAATGCAAGGGCACAACAATAACAATAGTGGGATTCTACGGGGCACAATAACAATAATATGGGGACTACACAGGCAAAAAAATACAATAAGGGGGCTATACTAACAATAACAATAAGGGGATACACTAGCATTATAGGGACCTAGCATGCCCCTCTCCTTGAAATGAGTGATGTCCTCAATGCTTGAGTAGTTATGGATGCTTCTGTATAAAATTCTCATCCTCCTATGTCGAATATCTAGCAGGTAATTTCTTCCACTTAATGAGATACTCTGAAATTGATCGATTTCGTAGTTGTCGAGTTCTTTTTTTTGTGATTGCTTCAGGTTCCAATATGATTTTTACTTCTTCATCAAGTTTTGGCAATATTGTTTGAACTGAAAGCTTGTCAACTATAACCTTATTTAAGCATGAAACATGGAAAATAGGGTGCACTTAGGAAGATTTAGGAAGCTCCAATTTGTATGACATAGTACCAATATTTTGCAACATCTTGTAAGGACCATAATACTTTGGTGATAATTTAGTATCCTTCTTAGCTTGCTTGAGGGACATTTGTTTGTATGGTTGTAGCTGTAAAAATACCCAATCACCTACATCAAAAATTCTTTTGTTGTGATGCCAATCTTCCTGTTGTTTCATTCGATTCTGCGCCAAATTGAGGTTATCCTTTAAGAGTTGGAGAACTTTTTGTTGATGCTCAATGTGATCTTCCATTGCTTGAACCTTAGAATTTTCTCTTAAAGATGATATGATGGACGGTGGATGATATCCATAAAGTTCCATAAATAGGGTCATTTTTGCTACAGTATGGAAGGAAGTGTTATACCACCATTTAGCCAGAGGTAACCACTTGACCCATTATGTCTATTTGTTAGATACAAAGAAATGAAGATATCTTTCCAAACATTTGTTCACTATATTAGTTTGCCCATCACATTGAGGATGATATGACGAGCTATGAGATAATTGAGTACCCAAACAAGAAAATAACTCCATCAAAAAAATTCCTGTAAAGATGGGATGTTTGTCGCTTACAATGATCTTTGGGTTTCCATGTAGCTTTTGAATTGTTTCCATAAATGTAGTAGCAATTGTACTAGATTTAAATGGATGAGATAATACAAAAAACTGTGCATACTTGGTAAGTTTGTCAACTACTACCAAGATGATAGTCTTTCCTTTGGACTTGGGTAAACCTGTGATAAAATCCATCGAAACCTCCTCCCAACATTGAATTGGAATGGATAAAGGTTGTAACAGACCCGTGGTCTTAATTGTCTCATCTTTATTCTGTTGAAAAAATAAACATTCTGCCACAAAATTTTGAATATCACATTTAAGGCCATCCCAAAAAAATCCTTCTTGACCCTGTGCTAAGTTTTTAAAAATATTGAGTGCCCTCCTAAGGGAGAGGTGTGCAATTCCAAAAGAATATTTTGTTTGAGTTGGGAATTCTTACAAAGATATAAGCGATCTTTGTACCACAAGGAATCATTTTTCCAACTAAATGTTTTGGATGTACTAGGATATTTCTACAAATTTTGAATAAGTGTCCACACCTCTTCATCATTCTTCCATTCCTCCCTTGCTTCGGTTAGCCACTCAAGTTGGATAATGGAAATGGCACAAAGCATTGCTTCCACATCCTCATCCTTTCTTGAGAGTGCATCTACAACAAAATTTTGCTTCCCTTTTTTGTATATGATTTCAAAGTCATAACCCAACATATTTGTGACCCATTTTTTCTGCTCTTCTGAAGATAATATTTGTTCCAAAAAGTACTTAAGACTATCATGATCTACTTTTTCCTTGAAGTGTCTTCCCATTAGGTAAGGTCGTCATTGCTTTAGTGCATGTAGTATTTCCAACATTTCCTTCTCATAAATAGGTTTTAGTAAATAATTTCCTTTGATTGGATGACTTTCAAAAGAATGGGTCTTTGTCCTTGCATTAAAACTGCACCAATTGCATTTCCTGAGGCATCACATTCCATAATAAATTTTTTTTTGAAGTCTGGCGTAGCTAAGACTGGTGATTGGCACATTGCCTCTTTAAGATGTTCAAAGGCCTTAGTTGCTTCTGGAGTCCAATAAAATGCATATTTCTTCAGTAATGATGTTAGAGGTGCCAATATTCTCCCATAATTCTTAACAAACTTGCGATAATACCCTATTAACCCCATAAATCCTCGAAGACGCTTTATGGTTGTGGGGATTTTCCATTCCTTCATGGACTTAATTTTGTTAGGGTCTACCTTAACACCCTCATGAGATACAATATGACCCAAATATTCCACCTCTTGTACTCTAAAGAAACATTTGGAGGTTTTTGTATATAATTGTTTTTCGTCCAATAGTTTGACCACCGTGTCAACATGTTGAACATGATCCTTCCAAGAGTTGCTATAGATTAGTATATCATAAAAAAATACTAACACAAATTTTCTAAAGAAGGTTTTGAAAATGGACTTCATCAAACCATAAAATGTGGAAGGTGAATTAGTAAGGACAAAAGAAATGACCAAAAATTCATAATGACCCTCATGAAATTAGAATGTTGTTTTCGAAATGTCTTCAATCTTCATTCTACATTTGATGATATCAAGAACAATGATCCAGCTTGGTGAAGTAAATTGCTCCATGTAATTCATCCAATAATTCATCAATGTCGGGGATGGGAAATTTATCTTTAATAGTGAGCTTGTTGAGCTCCCTATAATCCAAACACATACGCCTGATCCATCCTTCTTGCGCACCAATACTACCGAAGCAAAGAAAGAACTTTGACTAGGTTGAATTATACCAGCCTATAGCATTTCTGCAACCATACGTTCAATCTCACTCTTTTGAGCATAAGGATACCTGTAAGGCCCGATGTTTGGAGGAACACTGCCTGGAATGAAATAAATAGCATTATCATGATCATGAATAGGTGGGAGTCCTTTGGGAGTCTCAAACACATTGTAATGATTGTCTAATACTTTTTGGAGATCTAGAGAATTAGATGATTTTGATGTTTAAACCTCTAGTGAGAAAATTGTGAAATTACGCCTCGTTGTTATTTCTTTAGAGGCTTTGGCTTCCCTACGATACCCCATAATTCAACTTCCTTTCCTTCCGAAAAAGATTTCAAGAAAATTTCTTGAAAATTAAAAGCTACTGTCCCCAAAGATTTTAACCATTGTACTCCTAGTACAACATCAGCACCACCCATATGGAGAGAATTAGAATATTCAATACATATTAACCCATTGTTAGCTTGATATTATGGCACTTTCGAGAACAATTTATAGTTCCTCCATTTGAAACCATCACTGGACACTTTGGTGCTGGGTATAGGAAGCAATTCAATTCCTTGGCTACCTTACAATGAATAAAATTATGGTTAATACCCTAATCAATTAACACTATTACATTTTTCTTCTTGATATGTGCTTCTATCTTTAAAGTTTGAGGAGTGGAAATTCCTGCCAAATCATTACAGGATATGGTCGGATTCATTTATTCTTCAATTAGGGTTGGATCCTGGTGTATATCCTTTTATTTTGAAGTTTCTTGTTCCCTTTCTTCCTCCTCTTCACAATCTATGTAAAATAATTTATTCTCAGCACACTCATGACGTTTAGTGTATTTTCTATCACAACTATAGAAAAGCCCTTGTGCTATTTTTTCTTCCAATTGTTGTGGTTTCAACCTTGTAGGTTGTGGAAGTCTACGAGTAGCAACACTTCCATCTTTATAGATGTGAGTGGTAGGCTTCCTTGTCACCATAATTTTTCTTTCAATTTTTCTTGCCAACTTGAATTCCTTCTCCAATGAATTAGGTTCCCAAAGGCGAACCTCATATTGGATGTTATCCTTTAAAGTCCCTATGAAGACATCAATCATGTGCTCCTATGGAATATCCTTTACCCTTATATTTAATTTTTGGAAGTCCTCAATGTGCTCCACCATTGAACCATTTTGTTTGAGATTTATCAATTAGCTAAAGAAGGTGTTGATCTTTGTATCCTCATAATGTGCTATCATTTCCTCCATAAAAATTGACCAAGTGACAATTTGTTTACGAAAGAAAAGCCAACGATACCATACAAATGTATTTTGTTCTAAATATAAAGTTTCAATACGTACCTTTTGTGTGTTTTTCACATTATGGATATCAAAATATTGCTCAATCTATAGTATCCATGTTACGGGATCCTTTCCATCAAACTTCCTCATATTTATATTTGGAATATAGTGGGTCTTCAATCCAACGTTAGAGTTTATGAAATCATGATTAACATTTATTTTTTGCTCACCATGATTTTCCTCTGCTACCTTTCATAATTTATAGCAACTTTTCCAAACCTTCTTTCAAACCTTTCATGTCTGCTTTTAGTTTTTATTCTATACTATCGATCTTAGCTTCCATGCCATTATTCAAAACATCCATGCCATTATTCAAACCATCCATCTTAGCTTCCACACCACTCATATTAGCTTCCATGCCTTTCTTCAAACCTTCCATTCTAGCTTCCATTTCATTTTTGGTTATTTTTTGCTAGAGCGACATTTGCTACACTTGGTCTCGTAATTTTGATATATCATGTTGCACTTCTTCCTCTTCATGCGTCATAGTAGAATATTCTTAGGAATTAATTGGTGTGGAATTATTTTTGGGAGGCATTTTAGAATAAAATACTTATATATATATGATAAAATATGCCCTTAGAATCACTTCAAACTTATTTTTCAAACAAAATTTATTCAATTTAAAAAAAAAATACACACCTTTTTCTTTCTTTTTAGGAGGTCGATATTGAACCCGAATTATCTTTGTGATTTTGGATCTTCAATATCTAAAATTCAGTCTTGTAGTAGCCCTCTGAGTCTTCTTTCCAATGCCACTGGTCAAATCTAATTTTGATTCTTCAAGACAAAGTTATGCCCAATCTCCCACAAGGGCCTAATTATGGGCTGGTTCCATAGATAAAACTTGTACGACGTGCCTCGTGTCACTGTTTTGACCTTCGGCTCTAAAATCGATATACAAGAAAATAAAGTTCGTGCAATTTTGGCCACTTTTTACATAATTCTAATTCAATGCCTGAAACACAAGTTATTATTATTTTCTTGCTGTCACCTGTTTGAGGTGAAATTTCGGAGCCTGCAAAAACCCTAACTTCCACAGATCATATCTCTGAAACTACTGCAAACCAAGGTCTGAATTTTTTACACAATGTTCCTCGGGATTTCAACTAAAATGGGTTTTTGTTTAGCTTTTGAAGTTTCACAGAAAAATAAAATAAAAATAAATAAAGAAATAAAATTATAGCAAAAATTCGAAGATGGCCGGTCTCCAATAGTGAAACCCTAGAATCCAAAGCTCTAATTCCAAATGTTATGAAACCAACTCAAAAAATAGAAGAAAATATAGATCAACGACTTAGAAAGTAGCCTATTTGAGGGGGAAACCTCCTTTGCATTACATAAGTGAACAATTCTTAGATGATACAAATGACAAAGCCTAATTTCTATATATAGGAGCCCAATGGGTCATAATATAATCCTAGCCGACATAAAAATAACAATGTAAGGGCACAATAGTAAAAATAGTGGGCTTCTATGGGGCACAATAATAATAATATGCGGAGTACATGGGTAAAATAATAACAATAAGGGGACTATACTAACAATAAAAATAAGGAGATACACTAGTATTATAGGGACCTATCAAAGTTTCTTCAATAAATTATTAGTAATGGCGAAAAGGTAGTAGATGAAACTCACATTAGGAGAATTTTTGAGGTCTAAAATGGTCCTCCTAAGTAAATTATAAAATAATAATGGAAATAATAAAATAATATTAGATTACATCATCAAATTTTAGAGGGAAAAAAGAATTTTTTTTTTTTTTTACTCGTATTTTCGACTTATCTCCCTATGGGTTTACTCAAATTTCGAGCGACAACACTTTTTGGATGCATAATTGGATTCCTTATCCAAGGAGTACCAATGTTGCATACTTTAGATGGACCCTCCTACACGAAAAAAGAGAAATACATGAAAAACGTGATTGAAATCACATTTTTTCATGTAGTAGGGTCTATCGAAAGTATGTAACATGGGTAATCCTTGGATGAGGAATTAAATTTTGCATCCAATGAGTACTTTCCCTTGAAATTTGAGAAAAAAATTAGGGAGATAAGTTGAAAATACGAGTTGAAAAGTAGTTTTATTTTTTAATCTTTTTACTTTTTTACTGCAAAAATGGTGAATCATCCCCCATGGTTGACATCATCATCTTGAATCCTATTGATTATTTTAAATTTTATTTTCATTGTATATTTTTCTTAGGAGGCCCATTTTAGACCTCAAAATTCCCCTAATGTGACGAGACCAAAAGAAATGTTAATCATGATTTCATAGACTCTAATGTTGGATTTAAGACCCATAATATTCTAAAGATCGATATGACGAATTTTGATGGCAAGGATCCGATAACATGGATATTACATATGGAGCAATATTTTTATCTCCATAATGTGCATGACACACAAAAGGTATGTATTGCAACTTTATATTTAGAGCCCAATCAATTTGTATGGTACCGATGAATTTGTTCTCATAAACCACTTGTCACTTGGTCAATTTTTACGGAGGAAATGATAGCACATTATGAGGATACAAAGAGAAACACCCTCTTTAGCTAATTGATAAATCTCAAACAAAAGGGTTCAATGGTGGAACACATTGAGGACTTCCAAAAATTGAATATAATGGTAATTGATATTCGAGAGGAGCACAAGATTTATGTCTTCATAGGGACTTTAAAGGATAACATCCAACATGAGGTTCGACTTTGGGTACCTAATTCATTAGAGAAGGCATTTTGGTTAGCAAGAAAAATTGAAAGAAAAATTATGCTTTCCATTCCAATGGGTGGTGCTGATGTTGTACTAGGAGTCCAATGGTTACAATCTTTGGGTACAGTAGCTTTTAATTTTCTAGAACTTTTCTTGAAATTTTTTGGGAAGGAAAGGAAGTTGAATTAAGGGGTATCATAGGGAAACCAGGAAAGATAATAGGCTCTCATGGCATGAAAATATTTTAAAGAAATAACAATGAGGCATAATTGCACAATTATGCTCACTAGAGTTTCAAATATCGAAATAATTTATTTCTCCAGATCTCCAAAAAGTGCTAGACAATAATTCCAAGGTATTTGAGACTCTAAAATATCTCCCACCTATTCGTGATCATGATCATGCTATTCATTTGATTCCAAGAAGCGTTCCTCCAAACATCAGGCCTTACAAATATCCTTATGTCCAAAAGAGAGAAATTGAACATATGATTGCAGAAATGCTAGAGGCTAGTATAATTCAACCTAGTCAAAGTTTTTTCTCTGCTCTAGTATTATTGGTGCATAAGAAGGATGGATCATGCCGCATGTGTCTGTATTATAGGGAGGTCAATAAGCTCACTATTAAAGATAAATTTCCCATTCCTCCTATTGATGAATTATTGGATCAATTACATGGAGTAATTTATTTCACCAAGTTGGGTCTTCGTTTAGGATATCATCAAATTAGAATGAAGACTGAATACATTCCCAAAAAAACATTTAGAACTCATGAGGGTTATTATGAATTTTTGGTCATGCCTTTTGGCCTTACCAATGCACCTTCTATATTTCAAGGGTTGATTAATTCCATTTTCAAACACTTCCTTAGAAAATTTTTGTTAGTATTTTTTGATGATATAATGATCTACATCAGGTCTTGGAAGGATCATGTTCAACATGTTGACAAGATGCTCAAACTATTGGAGGAGAAAAAATTATATGCAAAAACCTCCAAATGTTTCCTTGGAGTACATGAAGTGGAATATCTGGGTCATATTGTATCTCAGGAGGGTGTTAAGGTAGACCCTAACAAAACTAAAGCCATTAGGGAATGGAAAGTCCCCACAACCATAAAGTAGTTACGAGGATTTCTCGGTTTAATGGGGTATTATCACAAGTTTGTTAAGAACTATGGGAGAATAGAAACACCTCTAACAACATTATTGAAGAAAGATGCATTTTCATGGACTCCGAAAACAACTAAGGCCTTTTAACATCTTAAAGAGGAAAAGTGCCAAGCACCGGTCTTAGCTACGACAGACTTCACAAATTTTTTTATTGTGGAATGTGATGCCTCATGAAATGGAATTGGTGTTGTTTTAATGAAAGAAGAAAAACCCATTACTTTTGAAAGTCATCCAATTATAGGAAAGTATTTACAAAAAGCTATTTATGAGAAGGAAATGTTGGCAATAATACATGCATTAAAGAAATGGCGACTTACCTAATGGGAAGACACTTCAAGGTAAATATTGATCATGATAGTCTTAAATGCTTTTTGGAACAAAGACTATCTTCAGAAGATCAACAAAAATGGGTCACAAAGATGTTGGGTTATGACTTTGAAATCATCTACAAAAAAGGGAAGCTAAATGTTGTTGCAGATGCACTCTCAAGAAAGGATGAGGATATGGAATCATTTCTTTGTGCCATTTCTATTATCCAACCATATTGGATAACCAATGCAAGGGAGGAATGGAATAATGATGAAGAAGTGTGGACACTCATCAAAAGTTGCAGTAAGATCCCAATACATATGATACATTTAGTTGGAAAAATTATTCCTTATGGTATAAAGATTGCTTATATATCTGTAAGAATTCCCAACTAAAACAAAAGATTAATTTTGAATTGTACACCTCTCCCTTAGGAGGACACTCAATATTTTTAAAAACTTACCACAGGGTGAAGAAAGATTTTTTTTGCGATGGCCTTAAATATGATATTAAAAAATTTATGGCAGAATTTTTGGTTTGCCAGCAAAATAAAGTTGAGACAATTAAGACCCCGGGTCTGTGACAACCTTTATCCATTCCAAGTCAACGTTGGGAGGAGGTTTCAATGGATTTCATCACAGGTTTACCTAAGTTCGAAGGAAAAAGTGTCATCATGGTGACAGTTGATAGACTCACCAAGTATGCACATTTTTGTGCATTATCACATCCATTTAAAGTGAGTATAGTTGCTACTACATTTATGGAAAAAATTCAAAAGCTACATGGAAACCCAAAGATTATTTTAAGCGACAGAGATCCCAGTTTCGCTGAAAATTTTTGGACAAAATTATTTTCTTGTTTCAATACTTAACTAGCTCATAACTCATCTTATCATCCTTAATCCAATGGGAAAACTGAGATAGTGAACGAATGTTTGGAAGGATATATTCATTGCTTTGTATCCTATAATAAAACACAATGGGTCAAGTGGTTACCTCTGTCTGAATGGTTGTATAACACTTCCTTCCACACTGCAGTAAAAATGACCCCATTTATGGCACTTTATGGATATCACCCACCGTCCATCACATCATATTTAAGAGAAAATGATAAGGTTCAAGCAGTGGAAGACCACATCGAGCATCAACAAAAAGTTCACCAACTCTTAAAGGATAACCTAAATTTGGCACAGAATCGAATGAAACAACAAGAATATCAACATCGCAGCGAGAGAATTTTTGATGAAGGTAATCGAGTATTTTTACGACTACAACCATACAAACAAATGTCCCTCAAGCAAGATAATAATGATAATAAATTATCTCCAAAGTACTATGTTCCTTACAAGGTGTTGCAAAATATTGGTAATATGACATACAAATTAGATCTTCCTGCATCTTCTTGAGTGCACCCAGTTTTCCATGTTTCATTCTTAAAGAAGGTTATAGGTGACAAAATTCCAGTTCAAACAATATTGCCATAACTTGATGAGGAAGGAAAAATCATATTGGAACCTGAAGTAGTCACGAAAACAAGAACTCGAAAAATATGAAATCGATCAATTTCAGATTATCTCATCAAGTGGAAAAACTTACCCACTTAAGATTCCACATGGGAGGATGAGAATTTTATACAGAAGCATCCATAACTACTCAAGCATTGAGGACAACACTTTTTTGATGGAGAGGGGAATGTTAGGTCCCTATATTACTATTGTAGTTCCTTATTGTTATTGTTGTACCACTGTAGTCCCCATATTGTTATTATGTTGCCCCAGAAAAGCCCACTATTGTTATTGTTGTGCCCTTACATTATTATTGTTAGGTCGGCTAAGATTATATTGTGACCTCATGGACTCACATATATAGAAAGGAGATTTTTTCAATTGTATAATCCAATAATTTTTCATTTATGTAATGTAAAGGAGGTTTCCTCCTCAAAGAGGCTAATTTCTAAGTCATAGATCTATATTTTCTTCTATTTTGTGAGTTGGTTGCATAACACTAAAGAATTAATCCTCGAATCCATCCTAGTGTCTAAAGCCCCTTATAAAATGAGTACCCTTGAGTTGACATAGTTGAATATGAAACTCCAAGGGTTTCTAGATAAGGGTTATATTCACCCCAGTGTGTCTCCTTGGGGAGCACCAGTTTTATTCGTTAGAAAAAAAGATGGCACTCTTCACTTGTGTATAGATTATAGGAAATTGAATAAGTTAGCAATAAAAAAAATATCCATTTCCTAGAATTGATGATTTGTTTGATCAAGTCAAGGGCGCTACTATGTTCTCAAAAATTAATCTACAATCCGGCTATTATTAGATTAAAATAAAATATGAAGATATCTAAAAAAATAACATTTAGGACACACTATGGACATTACGAATTTTTGGTTCTTCTGTTTGGATCCACCAATGCTCCAACAACATTTATGAGCATGATGAATGGTATTTCCATCCTTTCTTGGATAATTTTGTACTCATCTTCATTTATGATATATTAGTCTATTCCATAAATCTAGAAGAACATAAGGAGCATCTCTGAATAGTACTTCAAACATTGAGAGAAAACCATCTTTATGCTTAATTCAATAAGTGTGATTTTTATAAAGACCGTATCCAGTATCTAGGACATATCATCTCCTCAAAAGGGATAGTAGTAGACCTAGAAAAAATTAAAACTATCATAGAATAGTCTGTACCAAAAAACATATAAGACATACACTCCTTTATGGGCTTGGCTGGATATTATCGTCCATTTATAGAAGGGTTTTCCAGAGTTGCCTAAATTAGAGAACTTTTGAGGTCTAAAATGGGCCTCCTAATAAAAATGTACAATCAAAATAACTTTATAAGAACCAATAGGATTCAAGATGATGATGTCAACCATGGGGGATGATTCACTATTTTTGGGGTAAAAAAGTAAAAAAAGATTAAAAAATAATAAAATAATAAAACTACTTTTTCAACTTGTATTTTCAACTTATCTCCCTAAGGTTTTACTACAATTTTGAGTGGGAGTACTCATTGGATGTAAAATTTATTTCCTCGTCCAAGGAGTACCCATGTTGCATACTTTCGATAGATCCAATACACAAAAAATGAGAAATACATGAAAAATCATGATTGCAATCATGTTTTTCATGTATTCATATTTTTTCGAATAGAAAGGTCCATCGAAAGTACGCAACATGGGTACTCCTTGGATGAGGAATCAAATTATGCATTCAATGAGTCTTCCTGCTCGAAATTTGAGTAAACCAATAAGGAGATAAGTTGAAAATACGAGTTGAAAAAGTAGATTTTCTCTTTTCCCCCTAAAATTTGATGATGTAATCTAATATTATTTTATTATTTCCACTATTATTTTATCATTTCCTTAGGATGCCCATTTTAGACCTAAAAATTCCCCTAATGACCTATCACCTCCTTGCAAAAGAAGGGGAATAATTTTAATTGGTTGGAAGATTGTCAGCAAAGTTTTTAATATTTGAAACATTTGCTTACCAAAAAAAAATATAAAAAATTATAGGGAAAATTCCAAGACGGCCGGTTTGCAGCAGCGAAACCCTAGAATCCAAAGCTCTGATTCCAAATGTTATGAAACCAGCTCAGAAAATAGAATAAAATATAGATCAACAACTTAGAAATCAACCTCTTTGAGGGGGAAACCTCCTTTACATTACATAAATGAAAAATTCTTAGATGATACAAATGACAAAGCGTAATTTCTATATATAAGAGTCCAATGGGTCACAATATAATCCTAGCCGACATAACAATAACAATGTAAGGGCACAACAATAACAATAGTGGGCTTCTATGGGGCATAATAATAATAATATGGGGACTACATGGGCAAAAAAATAACAATAAAGGGGGCTATACTAACAATAACAATAAGGATATACACTATTGTTATAGGGACCTAGCAAAGTTGCTACAAGAAAAGATTACTAATGGCGAAAAGGTAGTAGATGAAACTCACAATAGGGGAATTTTGATGTCTAAAATGGTCCTCCTAAGGAAATTATTAAATAATAGTGGAAATAATAAAATAAAATTAGATTACATCATCAAATTTTAGAGGGAAAAGAGAAAAAAATATTTTTAACTCGTATTTTCAACTTATCTCCCTATGGATTTACTCAAATTTCGAGTGACATAACTCTTTGGATGCATAATTGGATTCCTTGTCCAAGGAGTCCCAATGTTGCATACTTTAGATGGACCCTCCTACACTAAAAATGGGAAATACATGAAAAACATGATTGGAATCACATTTTTTCATATATTTCTCATTTTTCATGTAGCAGGGTCCATCGAAAGTATGTAACATGGGTACTCCTTGGATGAGGAATTAAATTTTGCATCCAATAAGTACTCCCGCTCGAAATTTGAGAAAAAACTTAGGGAGATAAGTTGAAAATATGAGTTGAAAAAGTAGTTTTATTATTTCATTATTTTTTAATTCTCTTACTTTTTTACTGCAAAAATGGTTAATCATCTCTCATGGTTGACATCATCACTATTGGTTATTTAAAAGTTTATTTTGGTTGTACATTTTACTTAGGAGGCCCATTTTAGACCTCAAAATTTGCCTAATGTGATGAGAAAAAAAGAAATGTTAATCATGATTTCATAGACTCTAATGTTGGATTTAAGACCCATAATATTCCGAAGATCGATATGACGAAGTTTGATGGAAAGGATCTTGTAACATGGATATTACAGATGGAGCAATATTTTGATCTCCATAATGTGCAAAACACACAAACGGTATGTATTGCAACTTTATATTTAGAGCCCAATCAATTTATATGGTATCGATGACTTTGTTCTTGTAAACCACTTGTCACTTGGTCAATTTTTATGGAGGAAATTATAGCACATTATGAGGATACAAAGAGAAACACCTTCTTTAGATAATTGATAAATCTCAAACAAAACGGTTCAATGGTGGAAAGAATTGAGGACTTCCAAAAATTGAATATAATGGTAACCGGTATTCTAGAGGAGCATAAGATTGATGCCCTCATAGGGACTTTAAAGGATAACATCAAACATGAGGTCCGCCTTTGGGAACTTGATTTGTTGGAGAAGGCATTTAGGTTGGCAATAAAAATTGAAAGCAAAATTATGCAAAAAATAATCCTACCACTCACAACTATGAAGACGGAAGTGTTGCTACTCCTATCCTTCCACAACCGACAAGGTTGACACCACAATAATTGAAAGAGAAAAAAACAAAAGGGATTTGCTACAATTGTGATAAAAAATACATTAAAGGTCATAAGTGTGCTAAGAATAAATTTTTTTACATAGATTGTGAAGAGGATATACACCTGGAACCAACCTAAGAGAATGAAGAAATGAATCCGACCATATCTTGTAATTCATTGGTAGGAATTACCACTCCTCAAACTCTCAAGATAGAAGGACATATAAGAAGAAAAATGTAATAGTTCTGGTTGATTCGGGTAGTAACCATAATTTTATTCATTGTAAGGTAGCCAAGGAATTGATTTTATTCTTATACCCAACACCAGAATGTCAAGTGATGGTTGCAAATGGAGAAAATATAAATTGCTCTAGAAAGTGCCATAATTTCAAGCTAACCATGGGGAATATGTATTGAATATCCCAATGCTTTCCATTCCAATCGGTGGTGCTTATGTTGTACTAGGACTTCAATGGTTATAATCTTTGGGTACAATAGCTTTTAATTTTCAAGAACTTTTCTTGAAGTTTTTTTTGGGAAGGAAAGGAAGTTGAATTAAGGGGATTCACAGGGAAACCATGAAAGATAATAGGCTCTAATGGCATGTAAAATATTTTAAAGAAATAACAATGAGGCGTAATTGCACAATTATGCTCTCTAGAGTTTCAAACATCAAAATAATCTATTTCTCCAGATCTCCAAAAAGTGTTGGACAATCATTCCAAGATATTTGAGACTTCGAAAGGCCTCCCACCTATTCGTGATCATGAGCATGCTATTCATTTGATTCCAATAATTTTTCCTCCAAAAATCAGGCCTTACGGATATCCTTATGTCCAAAAGAGAGAAATTGAACGTATGATTGCACAAATGCTAGAGGCTGGTATAATTCAACCTAGTCAAATTTCTTTCTCTGCTCGAATAGTATTGGTGCACAAGAAGGATGGATCATGGTTCATGTGTCTGGATTATAGGGAGGTCAATAAGCTCACTATTAAAGATAAATTTCCCATTCCTGTGATTGGTGAATTATTGCATGAATTACATGGAGTAATTTATTTCACCAAGCTGGATCTTCGTTCAGGATATCATCAAATTAGAATGAAGACTGAAGACATTCCAAAAACAACATTTAGAACTCATGAGGGTTATTATGAATTTTTGGTCATGTCTTTTGGCCTTACCAATGCACCTTCTATATTTCAAGGGTTGATGAACTCCATTTTCAAACCCTTCCTTAGAAAATTTGTGTTAGTATTTTTTGATGATATATTGATCTACAACATGTCTTGGAAGGATCATGTTCAACATGTTGACATGATGCTAAAACTATTGGAGGAGAAATAATTATATGCAAAAACCTCTAAATATTTCCTTGGAGTACAAGAAGTGGAATATTTGGGTCATATTGTATCTCAGGAGGGTGTTAAGGTAGATCCTAACAAAATTAAAGCCATTAAGGAATGGAAAGTCCCCACAACCATAAAGCAGTTGCGAGGATTTCTCGATTCAATAGGGTACTATCGCAATTTTGTTAAGAATCATCGGAGAATAACAACACCTCTAACAACATTATTGAAGAAAGATGCATTTTCATGGACTCTGGAAGCAACTAAGGCCTTTGAACATCTTAAAGAGGCAATGTGCCAAGCACCAGTCTTATCTACGCCAGACTTCACAAAAACTTTTATTGTGGAATGTGATGCCTCAGGAAATGGAAATGGTGTTTTTTTAATGCAAGAAGGAAGACCCATTGCTTTTAAAAGTCATCCAATCAAAGGAAAGTATTTATTGAAAGATATTTATGAGAAGGAAATGTTGGCAATAATACATGCAATAAAGAAATGGTGACCTTACCTAATGGGAAGGCACTTCAAGGTAAGAACTGATTATGATAGTCTTAAATGTTTTTTGCAACAAAGAGCATCTTCAGAAGAGAAAAAAAATGGGTCATAAAGATGGTGGATTATGAATTTGAAATCATCTACAAAAAATGGAAGCTAAATGTTGTTGCAGATACACTCTCAAGAAAGGATGAGGATGTGGAAGCATTTCTTTGTGCCATTTCTATTATCCAACTAGATTGGATAACCGATGCAAGGGAGGAATGGAAGAATGATGAAGAAGTGTGGAAACTCATTCAAAAGTTGCAGAAATATCCCAGTACATTTGATACATTAACTTGTAAAATGATTCCTTATGGTACAAGTATTGCTTATATAGTTGTAACAATTCCCAAATAAAACAAAAGATTCATTTTGAATTGCACACCTCTCCTTTAGGAGGACACTTGGGATTTTTAAAAACTTACCACAGGGTGAAGAAATAAGTTTTTTGGGATGGCCTTAAATCTAATATTCAAAAATTTGTGGCAGAATTTTTGGTTTTCCAGTAAAATAAAGTTGAGACAATTAATACCCTGGGTCTGCAACAACCTTTATCCATTCCAAGTTAACGTTGGGAGGAGGTTTCAATGGATTTTATCATAGGTTTACCTACGTCCAAAGGAAAGAGTGTCATCACGGTGGCAGTTGAAAGCCTTACCAAGTATGCACACTTTTGTGCATTATCACATCCATTTAAAGCGAGTACAGTTGCTACTACGTTTATGGAAACAATTCAAAAGATACATGGAAACCCAAAGATTATTTTAAGCGACATAGATCCCATTTTCACTCGAATTTTTTGGACGAAATTATTTTCTTGTTTGGGTACTCAAATAGCTCATAACTCATTTTATCATCCTCAATCTGATGGGAAAAATTAGATAGTGAACAAATGTTTGGAAGGATATATTTGTTGCTTTGTATCTGATAATAAAACACAATGGGTCAAGTGGTGACCTCTGGCTGAATGGTGGTATAACACTTTCTTTCACACTGCAGTAAAAATGACCCCATTTATGGCACTTTATGGATATCATCCACCATCCAGAACATCACATTTAAGAGAAAATTCTAAGGTTCAAGCAGTGGAAGATCACATTGAGCATCAACAACAAGTTCTCCAACTCTTAAAGGATAACATAAATTTGGCTCAGAATCGAATGAAACAACAAGCATATCAACATCGTAGTGATAGAAGTTTTGATGAAGGTGATTGGGTATTTTTACGACTACAACCATACAAAAAAATGTCCCTCAAACAAGCTAATAAGGATAAAAAATTATTGCCAGAGTAATATGTTCCTTACAAGTTGTTGCAAAATATTGGTAATATGACATACAAATTAGAGCTTCCTGCATCTTCCCGAGTGCACCCAGTTTTCCATGTTTCATGCTTAAAGAAGGTTATAGGTGATAAAATTCCAGTTCAAACAATATTTCTAGAAGTTTATGAGGAAGGAAAAATCATATTGGGACCTGAAGTAGTCACGGAAACAAGAACTCGACAACTATGTAATCGATCAATTTCTGAGTATCTCATCAAGTGGAAGAACTTACCCACTGAAGATTCCCCATGAGAGAATGCAGATTTTATACATAAGCATCCATAACTACTCAAGCATTGAGGACATCACTTTTTTTAAGGAGAGGGGCATGTTAGGTCCCTATATTACTAGTGTAGTCCCTTATTGTTGTTGTTGTACCCCTATAGTCCCCATATTGTTATTATTGTGCCCCATAAAAGCCCACTATTGTTATTGTTTTTCCCTTACATTATTATTGTTAGGTCGGATAGGATTATATTGTGACCCCATGGACTCATATATATATAAAGGAGGTTTTTTCGTTTGTATCATCCAAGAATTGTTCATTTATGTAATGTAAAGGAGGTTTCCCCCTCGAAGAGGCTAATTTCTAAGTCGTTGATCTATCTTTTCTTCTATTTTGTGAGATGGTTGCATAAAACTATAGAATTAATCCTCGAAGCCATCCCAGTGTCCAAAGCCCCTTACAAAATGAGTATCCCTGAGTTGACACAGTTGAATATGCAACTCCAAGAGTTTATAGATAAGGGTTATAATTTCCCTAGTGTGTCTCCTTGGGGAGCACTAGTTTTATTCATCAGAAAAAAATGATGGCACTCTTCACCTGTTTATAGATTATAGGAAATTGAATAAGTTAGCAATAAAAAAAAAATATCCATTGCCCAGAATTGATGATTTGTTTGATCAATTCAAGGGTGCTACTATGTTCTAAAAAATTAATCTATGATCCGGGTACCATCATATTCAAATAAAAGATGAAGATATCTAAAAAATATCATTTAGAACATGATATGGACATTATAAATTTGTGGTTTTATTTTTGGACTCACAAATTCTCCAACAAAATTTATGAGCATGATGAATGGTACTTTCCATCCTTTCTTGGATAAGTTTGTACTCATCTTCATTTATGATATATTAGTATATTCCAGAAATATTGAAGAACATAAGGAGCATCTCCGGATAGTACTTCAAACTTTGAGAGAAAACCATATTTATGCTAAATTCAGTAAGTGTGATTTTTATAAATACGAAATCCAGTATCTAAGACATATCATCTCCTCAGAAGGGATAGTAGTGGACCTAGAAAAAATTAAAACTATAATGGAATAGCGTGTACAAAAAAACATATCAGACATACACTCCTTTATGGGCTTGGATGGATATTATTGTCAATTTATAGAAGGGTTTTCTAGAGTTTCCCAACTTATCACCTCCTTGCAAAAGAAGGGGAATAATTTTAGGTATTTGAAAGATTGTGAGCAAATTTTTTAATATTTGAAACATTTTCTTACCAAAACTCCTGTGTTGAAAGTGGCAGATCCAGAAAAGGGATATACCATCTGCATAGATGCTTGCCAGGAGGGTGTAGGGGGAGTATTTATGCAACAAGGAAAGGTGATCGCTTATGAATCTTGTAAGTTAAAGGATAAAAAAAAGGTATTCTGCTTATGATTTGGAGTTAACAACAATAGTCCATTCCTTGAAGGTATGGTGGCATTATCTCTTAGGGAAAATATTTTTGTTAATGCAAAATTATAGTAGCTTGACCAGTTTCTTTAAACAACCTAATATTAATGTGCGTCAATCCAAATGGATTGCATTTCTGAGCGAATTTGATTTTTAAATCATACATCTTAAAGGAAGAGAAAACCGTGTGGCTGATGTGTTAAGTACGAGGCTAAATCATGTGTATGAAGTTTCATACAGTCAAGTGGAAATTAATTTCTCTGATCCAATTAAAGAATTTTCCTTAAAAGATTCAAAATACGAATATCTTTGGCTGCAAGCTAAACTTGCCAAAAATTCTGGGAAACAAATGGATTATGATGTCAATGGCGATGAGTTACTACTTTTAATAGGAAGAGTGTATGTTCCTAATCAGTTGTGGATTAAACATTTATTTTTAGATGAATTTCATAAAATCCCCTGCATCGCTCATCCAAGATATCAAAATTTATTCTCTGAAATTAAGAAAAAAATATTATTTGCATGGAATGAGAAAGGACATTGCAGAGTAACTAGCTATATGCCTAGAATGTCAAAAGGTTAAGGCATGACATCGACACCCTGTTGGTTTTTTGCAACCATTACCATTCTTGAGTGGAAGTGGGATATGGTTACCTTGGATTTCATAACCAGGTTACCACACCTAAGAGACAAAATTATTATATTATGGTAGTTGTGGATAAATTTATTAGGTGTCAACATTATGGTAGTTGCGGATAAATTGATTAGGGCTACCCATACCAAATATTAGGTGTCAACATTCCCCCCCTTAATTTGAAGGGATGTTGGTGAGTCCAAATATCATTCTGAATATTTCAAACTTTTATCTTCCATGCACTTTGGTGAAGATGTCTACAATCTGATCATTTGTGGAACAATGGCGTAGGTGGATTGTCTTGGCCTCAACATGATGCTGAATCAAATAGTATTTTGTATTGATGTGTTTTGTTTAATCATGAAACTTCAGGTTCTTGGAAAAATTTATTGTAGAATTCTTGTCAATCAAAAGATGAGTTGAATGCACTTGTTTCTCCTACAAATCTTCTAGAATGTTCATGAGCCACACAATTTCCTTTGTTGTTTCAGTTGCCGCCACATATTCTACCTCAGTTGTAGAATCCGTTGGAACTAATTTTTTGCATGACCTTCAGGAGAAATCTCTTGATCCAAGACTCATAACATAACCTGAAGTAGATACCCCAGTTTCTTTATCTCCATCGAAGCTTGAATCAGAGTATCCAATCAAGCTGAAGTTTCCCACATGTGTATACTTAAGTCCAAAGTCTTGATTTCCCTTCAAGTACTTTAGAACACTTTTTGGAGTAGACCAATGACCCTCACAAGGTTTTTCCATAAACTTAGAGAGGATTCCAACATCAAATGAAATATCTAGTCTGGTTGTAGTCAGGTAGTTGAGACTTCCTACGAGCTGTCTATACTTTGTTGCATCCTCAAATTATTTTCCTTCAATGGATGTGAGCTTTAAGTTCCATTCCATTGTAGTAGTCAAAGGATTTCACTCATCCATGCCGAACTTGTTTAATAGATCTCCAATGTACTTCTTCTTATAGAGGAATATAAAATTTGGATGTTGAGTTACTTCAATACCAAGATAGTAGTGAACATAACCCAAATATGTCATTCCAAAACCTTTCCTAAATTTCTCCTTTATGGATGCAATGTAGATATCATTGTTCCTTATAATTAGAAGATCATCTACATACACCATAAGATATACAACTGTTTTTCCAACTTTCTTGATAAATAAAGTTACATCATCAAGATCATAATGTTTGAAGTTGATTTTCAGAAGATGCTCAGTTAACTTCTCGTACCAGGAACGTGGTGCTTGCTTGAGTCCATACAATGATTTTACAATTTTGCATACTTTGTGTTCCTGAGCCTTCACAACAAATCCTTCTTGTTGGGACATAAAAACATTCTGAGCTTTTATATCTTCATTCAAGAAAGAAGTTTTTACATCCATTTGAGGGAATTTCTATTAGGTCCCTATAATACTGGTGTATTCCCTCATTATTATTGTCAGTGTACCCCCCTTACTATTATTTTTGTGCCTATGTAGTCCCCATATTGTTATTATTGTGCCCCATAGAAGCCCACAATTTTTATTGTTGTGCCCTTACATTATTATTGTTATGTCGACTTTGATTATATTATGACCCCTTAGACTCCTATATATAAAAATTAGGTTTTGTCACTTGAATCATGAACTAGTTGTTCATGTATGTAATGAAATTAGGTTTACCCCTCGAATAGGATATTTTTTAAGTTGTTGATCTACTATTTATATTTTTTTGTGAGCTGGTTGCAGAACATTTGGTATCAGAGCTTGGGATTCTAGGGGTTCGATTCTTCAAATAAGACATCTTGGAATTTTCTCTATAACTTGTTTTCTACGAGGCTTCAGAAGATGAAATTTTTACCATGTAGAGAATAAATCTTGGTGAAATTCTTGTAAAATTTTCATACCTTGGTTCTATATATTTTTAGAGATATGATCTAGGGAAGTTAGGGTTTCTGCAGGCTCTAAAATTTAGTCTCAAACATGTGACCTAGGTAAAATCATGATAACTTTTTCTTTAGGCATCAAAATTGAATTAGTTAAAAAGTGGTTGAAAGTGCATGGGATTTAGTTTTTTTTTTAGCAATTTTAGAGTCGAAGGTCAAACATAGACACATGGCACTCCGTACAAGTTCACTCTACTAAACAAGTCTATAATCAGGTCATCATGGGAGATTGGGCATAAATTTACCTTGAAGAATCCAAATTTGGTCTAACTTGTGGCATTAGAAAGAAGACTAAGAGGGCTAGCACATGACATAATTTCAAACCTTGAAGATATGCCATTACAAAGATACAACATATTCAATATCGAGCTCCTACAAAAAATGAAAAAGGTGTGTATTTTTTGCATAAGTTTTGTTTGAAAAAATAGTTTGAAGTGATTTAAAGGGCATAGTGAAGCATTAATATCATTAATTGATGCCCCGAAGAAACAAAATGGAAACACCTAGTAATAAACCCGAAATATCTACTATGATGCATGAAGAAGAGGAAGAAACACAACATGATATATCAAAATTACAATACCAATTAGTGCAACAAATTTTGCTCTCGCGAAGAGTAACCAAAAATGAAATGGAAGCTAAGATGGATGGTTTAAAATCTGACATGGATGGTTTGAAGATGGTTTAAAATCAGACATGGATGTTTTTAAGAATGGCATGGAAGCTAATATCAATGGTATAGAAGAAAAACTGAAAGGAAACATGGAAGACTTGAGAATGGTCTAAAAGCATACATAGAAGGTGTGACAAAGTTGCTACAAGAAATTATTCCTAATGGAGAAAAGGTAGTAGATGAAACTCATGGTTAGAAAAAAAGAAATATTAATCATGATTTCATAAACTCTAATGTTGGATTGAAGACCCTCCATATTCCAAAGATTGATATGAGGAAGTTTGATGGAAAGGATCCGGTAACATGGATACTACAGATGGAGCAATATTTTGATCTGTATAATGAGAAAAACACACAAAAGGTATGAATTACATCTTTATATTTAGAACCCAACCAGTTTGTATGGTATCAATGGCTTTTTTCTCATAAACTACTTGTCACTTGGTCAATTTTTACAGAGGAAATGATAGCACATTATGAAAAGCAACACCTTCTTTACCCAATTGGTAAATCTCAAACAAAAGGGTTCAATGGTGGAACAATTGAGGACTTTAAAAAATTGAATATAAGGGTAATGATATTCCATATGAGCATAGGATTGATGTCTTCATAGATAATTTAAAGGATAATATCCAACATTAGGATTTCCTTTGGGAACCTTATTCACTGGAGAAGGCATTTAGGGTGGCAAGAAAAGTTGAAAGAAAAATTATGGCAACAAGGAAGTCTACCACTCATAACTATAAAGATGGAAGTGTTGTTGCTGCGAGCCTTCCACATCCTACAAGGTTGACGCCACAACAATTGGACGAAAAAAGAGGAAAAGGGCTCTGCTATAGTTGTGATTAAAGATACACTAAAGGTCATAAGTGTGTTGAGAAGAAATTATTTTAGATAGATAGTGAAAAGGAGGAAGAAAAGGAACAAGAAACGTCAAAATAATAGGATATACACTAGGAACCAACCCAAGATAAAGAAGAAATGAATCTAGCCATATCTTATAATGCATTGGAAGGAATTACAACTCCTCAAACTCTTAAGATAGAAGGACATATAAAGATGAAAAAGGTATTAGTGTTGATTGATTCGGGTAGTACCCATAATTTTATTCATTGTAAGATAGCTAAGGAATTGAATTTCTTCTTATATCCAACACCATAGTGTCAATTAATGGTTGAAAATGGAAGAATTATAAATTTATCTGGAAAGTGCCATAATATCAAGCTATCCATGGGAGAATATGTATTGAATAGTCCAATGTTTTCCATTCCAGTGGGTGGCGTTGATGTTGTACTATGATTCCAATGGTTACAATCTTTGGGTACAATAGCTTTTAATTTTCAAGAACTTTTCTTGAAATTATTTTGGGAAGGAAATGAATTTGAATTAAGGGTTATCGCAGGGAAACCGGGAAAGATAATAAGATCTAATGGCATGAAAAAGGTTCTAAATAAAGAACAACGGGGCATAATTGCACATTTATGTTCACTAGATGTTCAAACATTGTAGTCATCTATTTCTCCTTATCTCCAAAAATTCTTAGACAATCATTCTAAGGTAATTGAGACTCCCAAAGGCCTCCCATCTATTTTTGATCATGATCATGCTTTTCATTTGATTCCAGGAAGTGTTCCTCCAAATATCAGGCCTTACATATATCCCTATGCCCAAAAGAGTGAAATTTAATGTATGGTTGCAAAAATGATAGAGGTCGGTATAATTCAACCTAGTCAAAGATTTTTCTCTGCTACAGTAGTATTGGTACACAAGAAGGAAGGATCATGGCGCATGTGTCCATATTATAAGGATCTTAACAAGCTCACTATTAAAGATAAAATTTCCATTCCTATCATTGATGGATTATTGGATGAATTACATGGAGCAATTTACTTCACCAAGTTGGATCTTCGTTCAGGATATCATCAAATAAGAATGAAGATTGAAGACATTCTGAAATCAACATTTAGAAATCATGAGGATCATTATGAATTTTTGGTCATGCCTTTTGGACTTACCAATGCACCTTCTACATTTCAAGGTTTGATGAATTCCATTTTCAAACCCTTCCTTAGAAAATTTGTGTTAGTATTTTTTGATGATATACTAATCTAAAAAAATTCTTGGAAGGATCATGTTCAACATGTTGAAAGGGTGCTCAAATTATTGGAGGAGAAACAATTATATGAAAAAACCTCCAAATGTTTATTTGTAGTACAAGAGGTGGAATATTTCATTCATATTGTATCTGATGAGGGTGTTAAGTTAGACCCAAACAAAATTAAAGCCATCAAGGAATGGAAAATCCCCACAAACATAAAGAATTTGCGAGGATTTCTCAGGTTGATAGGGTATTATCACAAGTTTGTTAATAATTATGGGAGAATAGCATCACCTATAACAACATTTCTGAAAAAAGATGCATTTTATTGGTCTCCAAGAGCAACTAAGGCCTTTTAACATCTTAAGGAAGTAATGTGCCAGACAAAAACCTTTATTGTGGAATGTGATGCCTTAGGAAATATAATTGGTGTTTTTTTAATGCAAGAAGGAAAATCCATTGCTTTCGAAAGTCACCCAATCAAAGGAAAGTAATTACACAAAGCTATTTATGAGAAGGAAATGTTAGCAATACTACATGCACTTAAGAAATGGCGACCTTACCTAATGGGAAGACACTTCAAGGTAAAAACATATCTTGATAGTCTTAAATACATTTTAGAACAAATATTATTTTCAAAAGAGCAATAAAAATGGGTCACAAATATGTTGGGCTCTGACTTTGAAATCGTCTACAAAAAAGGGAAGAAAAATGTTGGTGTTGATGCACTCTCAAGAAAGGATGAGGATGTGGAAGCATTTCTTTGTGCCATTTCTATTATACAACCATATTGGATAACCAAAGCAAGGGATGAATGGAAGAATGACGAATAAGTGTGGGTACTCATTCAAAATTTGCAGCAATATCCCATTACATCAGATACATTTAGCTGGAAAAATGATGCATTGTTGTACAAGGATCACTTATACCTTTGTAAGAATTACCAACTCAAACAAAAGATTCATTTGGAATTTCACACCTCTCCCTTAGGAGGGCACTCAGGATTTTTAAAAACTTACCACATGGTTAAGAAGGATTTTTTTTGGATGACCTTAAATCTGATATTCAAAATTTTCTGGCGGAATGTTTGGTTTTCCAACAAAATAAAGTTGAGACAATTAAGACCTCGAGTCCGTTACAACCTTTATCCATTCCAAGTAAACTTTGATAGGAAGTTTTAATGGATTTTATCATAGGTTTACCCAATTCTGAAGGAAAGAGTGTCATCATGGTGGTAGTTGATAGACTTACCAAGTATGCACACTTTTGTGCATTATCTCATCCATTTAAAGCTATTACATTTACTACTGCATTTATGGAAACAATTCAAAATCTACATGGAAACCCAAATATTATTGTAAGTGAAAAAGATCATTTTCACTGAATATTTTTGGACGAAATTATTTTCTTGTCTGGGTACTCAATTAGCTCATAGCTCATCTTATCATCCTCAATATGATGGGAAAAATGAGATAGTGAACAAATATTTGGAAGGATATATTCGTTTATTTGTATCTAATAAACATGCACAATGGGTTAAGTGGTTACCTTTGGTTGAATGGTGGTATAACACTTCCTTCCATACTAAAGCAAAAATGACCCCATTTATGGCACTTTATAGATATCATCCACCATCTATCACATCATCTTTAAGGGAAAATTCTAAGGTGAAAACAGTGGAAGATCACATCAAGAATCAACAACAAGTTCTCCAACTCTTAAAGGATAACCTCACTTTGGTGTAGAATCGAATGAAACAATAGGTAGATCAACATCATAGTGAAAGAAATTTTGATGTAGGCGACTGGGTATTTTTAAGGCTACAAACATACAAAAAAATGTCCCTCAAGAAAGCTAATAAGGATAATAAATTATCAACAAAGTATTATGGTCCTTACACGCCGTTGCAAAATATTGGTACTATGGCATACAAATTGGAGCTTCCTACATCATCCCGAGTGCACCCAGTTTTAAATGTTTCATGCTTAAATAAGGTTATAGGTGACAATATCCCAGTTCAAACAATATTTCCAGAACTTGACGAGGAAGGAAAAATCATATTGGAACTTGAAGCATGCATGGAAACAAGAATTCGATAGCTACGGAATCGATCAATTTCATAGTATCTCATCAAGTGGAGGAACTTACCCGCTGAAGATTCCCCATGGGAGGATGAGAATTTTATACAGAAGCATCCAAAACTACTCAAGCGTTGAGGACAACACTTTTTTTAAGGAGAGTGGCATGTTAGGTCCCTATAATACTAGTGTATCCCATTTTATTGTTAATGTAGCCCCTTATTTTTATTGTTGTACCCATGTAGTCCCCATATTTTTATTATTATGCCCCATAGAAGCCCACTTTTGTTATTGTTGTGCCCTTACATTATTATTGTTATGTTGGTCTTGATTACATTGTGACCCCTTGGCATCCTATATATAGAAAAGAGGTTTTTTCATTTGAATCATCCAAGAATTTTTCATTTATTTAATGTAAAGGAGGTTGCCCCCTCAAAGAGGCCAATTTCTAAGTCATTGATCTATATTTTCTTCTATTTGTGAGTTGGTTTCATAACATATGTTGTAGGGATATTTGACAACAAGAAATGAAGTTGATGGTAAAGGAGCGACAGAAGAGAAACAAAGGAAAAGGAGCAACAAATGAGCGGAAAAGGCATTGGAGCAACAAGGTATGTTACAAGGATATTTGACAACAATAAATGAAGGTGATGGCAAAGGAACAATATGAAAAACAAAGGAAAAAAGAGTAGGAAAATATGATGGCACTTTTTTATTGACACATGCATTGTTATACCTTGGAGGTAAAGGAGAACAACTCATTAGCCCATTTTCATATGTTGTTATTATGTTTTGAGTCGACTGCATATATTGTTATGGAAAAGAAGCAACAAGGTATACTATATATGGTTGTTATGTTTGCAAATAATATTGGTATGCTTGTTGTGTTTGGGTGCAAGGTATGCTTACATACATGTTTTGTGTAATGCTGATTTGAAGAATGGTTTGGTTGGGTTGAATTGTTATAATGTAAGGCAAATGAAAGACTCCATGACAACAAAGGAAATACAAAGACATGATGCAAGGCAAGGAAATATGCAAGAAAAAGGAAAATACATGGAAAAATATTGTGATGTAGGGCTATTTGAATATCAATGAAATATTGTATTATTGCATGTTATTTATGAAGCTGTAATGTGACCTCTCTTCACTAGTTTTAGGATCACTTGTAGTATTATTTTCAAGATCTCACAGAGCATCAACATACGCTCTGTCTTTGACATTATGACGGACCACGGAAGGTTGAACCTTGTGAAAACTGGAAGAATGACTTTTCCTGACTCTACCATGAGGACAAGTTCATCCAAGCACCACCAAGATTCGGCATACCTTGGTGAAAAAATTGCAATGTGAATAGACACACCACTTATAGCCTCTATCATCTAGCGAGAAATGTTTTGTGCCTTCTCCATATCTTCCTTGTCCAAAAAATCTCTCCTTAATCCATTGGAAGTAAGGCGTTGGTACATTTATTTGGCATTTGTTTTACCATTGGGACGATAGTGATTAATAAACACATCCCAAGAAGTACAAGAAGTCGAGGCCATGGAAGAGGAAGCACTAGGAGTCCCAGGGAAAATTTTAAGGATGTAATTTTATTTTAAAGTTTAGAAACTTTAGCGATTCTAAATAGTCCATAATATGCAATCTGTAAAATGTTTGGTAATACTTTTGTAAAAATATTCAAATTTATAATAATTTTATGTAGTATATATATAAAATATTGGTGATTTTTAATGTCAAACAATTTTATACTATAAAATTTGGGCGAATAATTTTTGGAAAAAAAGGAACTTAGTGAATCTTTTTTCTGGAAAAAGCATGGAAAATTAGCCCATTTGCGAATATTAGCCCCTAAAATTTTCATTAAGTAGGACTCTGAGTGGATATAGTTAGGTTAGAAATTGATATTGAAATCTAGAAATTTATGAACTAATAAACTGAATAATAATAAGAATAATATGAAGCCTCAATGGAATTCAAACTTTTTGTCAAAACACACACGAATTACATTTAAAATTGCAGTGGATGCATTAAGAAATGGTGTTATGCGGGTACTTTGGATACAATAGACGCATTACCAAGATGTGTGTTTAAAGGTGCGAGGCAGATGAGAGATGCTATTTATGTGGTGTATATATTGGACAATGGAGTATAATATTCTCGATGTGCTATGCCAATTTATGATATGTTTCTCCACACGTTGGACATTTTTTCACTGACAAATGTTCGAATAGGTACGACGTCCACAAATATACTCCACTCATTTGACTCTTTGGCTGACTAACACGTGAAGAGGGAAGACTACAAGCTAAAACCACATGCATGATTTACTTTTACAACTTGATATTCCTCACTCATTCGGAGACTTACCAACCAAGACATGAATAGGTACAAAGACACTACTTTGACTTAGGCCCACCAACACGTGAAGGGGAAAGAGGGAATATTACATGATGGATTGAAATGATTTTAATTTTTCACACCTTGATTTTAGTGTTCATTCTAGGGGAGAGATTTCTAATGTTGTGCAGGACCAGTGGTTGTTATAGTACTGGTCCCACCAAGGCACCAAAAATTAAGCTATGTGCAACCAATATTTAAATAAAAATAAATAACATTAAGTGAAAATTTCTTTGAATTTATGTCCAAAATTTTCCAACATATTCACTAGGCCCACAACTGTCCATAAATATGCTTTTAAGTATCAACAATATGAATCATATTGTACCAACTAGAAAACAAAAAAAACCATAAATCCTTCCAAAATGGCCTATTCTAGAAGTACAAAGTAACAGTCACTTCAACCCCCACTGATCTGAACTAAAGCTATGTATCCCAAATGCATATTCGTACCTTCACATAATAAAATTGATTCATGTCAACAATAAATGTTGTGTTATACAACAAGTAAACCCACTATGTTTAACAAATGACAACCAACCCATTAAATTCAATAAATTACACCCAAGCCATTAAATTTCCCATTAAAACAGATCAAAGTACATGGATCAACCATAACAAATTCCCAACGATTTGATCACATCCAAATCATTCCAGATCACACATTCAAAATGAAGCCATTGCAATCCATGTCAATCCTTTCCACCAATTAATAAATTCAAGGGAAAAAAACTATAAAATAAGTTCAACCATTATTGAAGTTGCATATTTAACATTCAAACTATTCACCATCCCTAGAGGCAAACCATCACAAAACATTTCACAATATATTCAGGTTATTTATCTCAGTTTTTGCACAGTTTTCTTACAGTTTTATTTTCATTTCTTGAACATAGAACATTTCACAATATATTCAGGTTAGTTATTTTAGTTTCTGCCCAATTCTCTTACATTTTTATTTTCATTTCTTGATCACATAACATTTCACAATATATTCACTTTATTTATTTATGTTTTTTTCACAGTTTAATTAGTTGACAACGTTGGTTCAAAACGCGTCGACAACGTTCCATTATATGTGATTATTACCGAAAGAGATTTTACAAAGTTTAATTAGTTTTTAAAAATCTCTATACCATAATACATTCCTTAAGTTTTTCAATAAACTCATTTTCTATTCCAGTGATATAATTCAAGGTCTTACCTAGTCCCAACAACAATAGATCCATATCCTAGCTTACTTCATTGACCAAAAAAAAAAGAAATTGATTGAGATAAGATGCAATTGACAATTTGACTCAAAAACATACACAGATGTAGAATAAACTAGAGCATGGTAAGCTCAGATAGTAGCATAGGCAACAGGTTAAAGCATTCTAGTTAATCTAGTCCCAACAACATCCTCACCACTTAGAGAGTAACCACCTCTTTTACTTTTTGATTCAAATACCTTAATTGGATGAGATGATAGTCTATAATATTGAAACAATTGGTATTCTCTTTCCATAGAACTAAGTGAGTGCATGAATTCTTGCTTGAACTTTTTCTGGTTGGGAAGAGCTCTTTCACTGCACAACTAAGAGTTTTGAGGGTTAACTACATACACCTACTCTTAGAATTTCGTTTGTAAAACCATTTAGAATGTGAACCAAGTTTCATCCATTCGGAAGAGGAATGAAATCCATTTGAAATAGAAGGATACAAAAGGATACAAAATAGTGACAATCTAGGGATTACAAAAAAATTTGATGATGGAGACAACAAGATTCTCAACCAATAGAATATAATTAGATAAGATCCAATATAATGAGAGCAATGTATTAGCCACATTATCAAGAAAATGGAGCTCACAATGGGAATAAATAAATTAAAGGAGAAAATAGACTCCTAACAACAATTTAACATAAAGAAAACTGAGGCCAATTTGAATTAGAAAAATTATTTTATTGAGAAGAATGGAGTTACAACATTAACTTTGAGAAGATTTATTTGAAGCATGTCTAAAGAAGAAGAAATTGTCTAGTAGATCAACTAGTAATAATTATAAGAGCAAACAATTATTAGTATCCTATGGAGGAATGTAGTGGAGGAAGAAATATAAACCTATTTTCCAGTAAGGAGTATTTTCTTTATTCTTAACAACAATAGTAGAGTGAAATCACAATATATTAACATCGATATCCTCGGCTCTATACTAGACAGATAGGGGAGTTATCTATAACTCATAGAACCAATCCAAGGTTTGGATACAATGGTGGAGATGGAATCCAAAATTATAGATGATTGAAGTGGTTTAGGAACTCAATTCATTTATTAGAAAACTAAAGCAATTTCCCATGTTGTAATGTCATTTCTAGTTATGCATATTTTATAGTCTTTGTCTATATAACATCCCTTTGAAAATAATTGATGTTAATGAATTTAAAAAAGTGTGAAAGGTGAAGGTGAGTGATTTGCATGATCTAGAATCTGAAACGATAACAAATTTCACCAAGTATATTTCTTCGATAAAAATAAAATTGACCTCTTAAAGCAAGGACATCTTGTGAATGCAAGGGGAGGTACATATATTGAATAGGTTCATAAAAAAGCTTAGTGTAAATAGAGACCTAAGATCAAATAAAGACCTATCAGGATAGGAGTAATATGTAATATCATTGTATCATATATATATAATCTATCATATCCTCATATGCCTTAACATGCTTCCTTCAATCAGGGCAAAATATCAGAGAATATCTTCCCAGGTGTTCCCAGATTGAGACCAATGCACTAATCCTATCTAGTGCAAAAGAAAATAGACCCAAATAAAGTCCTTGTAGATCAAGTATCACCACCATAAGCACTACCAAATAATGTCATGAATAATAGGTGTGTATAAACAACTTGTATAAGCACCTAATTTTCATGATAGTGCACCTTATTGGTTTTTATTTTTTCCCCAAGACAACGTGTATAAAATCAACCTATATGAAGCTCAACATTTTTAAAGGAAATTAGCAGCTCAATCAAACTTTTACTAAGGCAAGCCTAGAGCTTCCTTCATTCCTGAAGAGTATTATGTATAGGAATAACAATATTGATAAACTCAGAACTATTCCCACAATAGGAGAATCACTAACCATTACTAAGGCAAGCCTAGAGCTTCTATTGAGTTTCTAAATTCCTTTAGCAAGGCAAGCCTACAACTTCCTTCATGCCTAGAGATTGTGATGATTAGGTATAAAAATATTGACAAACATGAGGCTAAAAAAATAATTCAAACAACAATTTATAAAAAGGAACTAAACCAAATCAACATGATACTAACTAGAAAAGGAAATAGATGTCACTTTTTTTAGTTGAAATTCCTCATATGATGCATAAAACATTTTATCCAAAACATATAGTGATATAATTGAAGACATACAACCAATTCTAGGTAAATTTCAACACAATGGCAATAGTTTTCCAAGTGAAAATATAATCATGGTATTTTAAGTGTAAAAACAAGTTATCAAAAATACAATCACTGATATATTTGAAGACATACACCAAATTTCTTTTGTAGATTTGATTTTTCAAGGATATTGTCGAAAAGGAAAATGTATGAAAATTTATTAAGCTACAACTCACATACATGTTGTTAATTTCCTGTAAGAAAGCATAAATACTATTAGCCTGTATGAAAGCATAATTTCAATTATTCTTAACTAAATGCATGCAATAATTCTGTAGGTAGTTGCATCTATGGCAAGAGTTAGTTATGTTTCTCATATAAGGAGAAGTGGCAGGTGTGTGACCAGGTGTTCCCAACTACGATTCCATTCTTTAGATGAGGATAGGACATGTGATGTGAATGTGAAAAATTCTCCCAACAATGTTGTTGAGGATGACCATGCGGAAAAATATGATGTTGTCACATCATCAACCACAAAGCCACCATCAACCATAGTCTAAGGGGTAAGTTCAACTAAAAACATCAGCATTATAAGAGGTTGGGAAAAAAAATACATATTCGCTGCAATTGATGACAAGGAGTTTAATGGATATTTAGTTCGGGCATCTGAAAAAAAAAACATGGTATTCCTCCCTCATCAATACATTATTGGATAAATGGGCTCACCCATACAAAAAATAGAGGGCCTCTTACAGTTATTATTAAAGACGAGGAGGCCAAGGTGGTTGAGTGGTGTAAGGAGATGGCTCAATTGAAACATGGGCTAGAGTTGATACAACTCAAATCCACATTTGCTCAAATTTGTCAAGGGAGGCCAAACCCATTCAAATATGGGTTTTCTGGTAAATCATGGTGGTTTGGGTTTAAAAAAAGGCATAAAAACCTTGTATTATGTACAACTGAGGGCCTTAACAGAGACAAATAATTAAATTTGTGCCTTGAAGTTGTATGTAAGTTCTATGAGACTCTTTATAGTGCATACAATAAACATTTTTATGGTGTAGACCATATATGGAAGTGCGATGAAACATGTTTACAAGTAGGAAGGAATTGTGGCTTGTAGGTAATTTCCAAGAGAGGGACCACAAACATGCCAAACATTTTTCCTAAGAGAAAGGAGTGGATAACTATTCTATGTTGTATCAATGCAATTGGTGCCTCAATCCCAGGATTTTATCTATTCAAAGGTAAAAATCAACTGAAAAACTATATACAAAACTGTGAACCAGGTGCATACATGGCTGCACATCCCTATGCATGGATGACTAAAGATTTTTTTTTTTTAAATGGGCTTTCTCACTTTGTTGCATTTTTACCAAGTGATGTCTCACCTAATAACAATCACCAATTGATATTAGATGGCCATGTATTCCACATTGATGTGCAAACAATTTAGGAAACAAACAATTTGGGCATGGACCTGTTAACATTGCCCACTCATACCACTCACATATTTCAACCCCTTGATTTTAGTGTGTTTGGCCCTTTCAAGAAATATTTCATGTCAGAGCGTGCTGCATGGATGGCAAAGAATCTAGGGGTTGAGGTGAAAAGGTTCGAGCAAGCATAGCTTGCAAGTAAAGTGTTTAAAATGGATTTAACACCATCAAATATCAAGGTTGGCTTTAAGAGGAATGGAATATGGCCACTGAATTATGATGCTCTTATGCATGATACTAGTTGTAGCCATGCGTTTCATTTGGTGTTACACGTTGTTTTGTCACCATGACATTTGACTGTT
Organism: Pinus albicaulis; assembly: GCA_034641835.2. NCBI lineage: Eukaryota > Viridiplantae > Streptophyta > Pinopsida > Pinales > Pinaceae > Pinus > Pinus albicaulis. The sequence goes on from CM076578.1 coordinate 270,782,628, forward strand.
CATATGGGTCTATCACCATCCATATCATGTTCCCTTAGAAGTTAAAAACATTAATGTTCCTAAATCAAGTCTTGGAATTGGAGAAAAGCTCTGTAAAACCCTTAAAAGTCTACCTACGCAGTTTTTTCTAGCATTTCCTTGTGCATGCGCTGATGTTATATCCATAAACTGTGGCAACTCCCTCACTTTTTGCCACTATAACCTGCGCACCCCCGTGAAAAGAAAAAAAGAAAAAAGAAAATACTAGAAGTCTAGTTGGTTGAATATTCTCCCAACTGGAAGTTTCTAGAGTCGCAATTAGTTCGAGCTTCATCCCTCCACTCATGGAGCTTATCCCTTGGTCCATGGAGCTCAAATACCTTCATGAGAGGAATCCATCCCCCTCTTCATGGAACTAAAACTACCTCCATTTCCATATAAATTGAGCTCAAGTTTCAGGTTGAAGGGTAAACATATGTAGATTGTGAATCATAGAAACTAACTTATATAGCTTTTAAGCTGAAGAGAGTTCATAAGAGTGCATACTTTCTACACAAGTGAGTTGTTGTTGGCATGAGAATGATCACACCCTTGTGTCTATAACTCCATGTTGGTATTTAGATAGGAAGGCTTATCAGATTGAAGGAGAAGGATTGTTCAGGACCCTGCAAGAAATCTGTATAACATCAAGGCATCAGGTTGTAAGATTACTCTTTCTATTCAAGATAATACATATGGATCTCTTTTTCTCATTGTTTTGTTTCTATGCTTATTGTAATAATTTCAATACTTAGACTCCTTGATCACTAAGTTGGAATAGATTTTTTGATTATTATATGTTGCAGATGCTTTGATTATTTGCCTTGTCTTTGATTGCAGGTTCTACTCATTGGAGAAACCCCTTTGGAGCGACGAGACAAAGGGCTACATCAAACGTTTGGATTTCAAGGTAAGGCATGTCCTCTCTACTTTACTATTATAATAATCTTGAAATGTAATTAATATAGAGGAAAAGGTTTTCAAATGGATCTTTTCTTCTAGTTACTCACTGGAGTACTAGGGAGATCGCTCTTGTCCGCAAGAGGATTAATCCACGTAACAAATTGGTGACCATACTGGGGAAGTCGAGCTTAGTTTTCTTTGTTTGTATTCAATTTGAATTATATATTTTCTGATTTTGACTTCTCTGAGTTTGGTTGGGTAGACAAGTTTTAAGAATACCTGAAAAAGAAAACTTGTTATTTTTTTTTTCCAAGTTTTTCCTTTCCTATGCGGTTTTCGGCAGAAAAAAGTGCGGCAAATTGCGCAAATTTTAGTTCAATTCAGTGCGCATGCACACTGTATTCCACTGTAAGCTGCACAACCCCTAGAAATTTTTGAAAAAAATAAATATCCCTTTCTTAGAGCTAGATAATTTGATTCTTTATGTGTGCCATGATCCATCTTAGTTGTCAAATCTTGTGTGAGAACTTCTTTTCAACAAATTTTGAGTTTTGTGTGATTTATCATCATGTTTGTGTTTTATAAGTGAGATTTTGTCCTAGTTTATTTCTACTCTATGCGAAAGATACTTTCATTTGCCTCAACTTACTGGTATTATGATATTATCTTTTTTGAGCCATTAGGATCATTGCAAACCTTACTTTTATGAAAAATTGTTCTCTTTTCATTTGCAAACCTCAAAGAGCATCTAACTTACTGAAGCTTTATTTAACACCAAAGCACTCTTGGATGATTTCATTTCTGCTGAAATAAGTGGAAATTTTCTTAGTTTGACCACAAACTAGGAGAAATCATCCTCAAAGATTCTAGATAGACTTCAAAATTAGAATTTTGTTTTGATTTTGAAATTTATGCTTTTAGAGTTTTTTTAGAGATTTATTTCTTTTGGGAATTGATTATTTGTTGAATTGTAGTTTTTGATTTGATTGATTTGAGGAATTTTATTTCAAAAGAAAAATTGATCATTCTTGCAAATTTAGTTCTTCATGAAATCGTCTTCTTTTCAAAAAGGATTTTCTTTATGAATGAAAGAGTTTGTGGTTTTGGAAATTGATAAAACCTCTCAAATTTCTCTTAAATAAGATTCATTGAAAAGAAAGAGTTTCACTTCTCATATAGATGCATTTAGAGTATTTTAAGTCGGGTCACAAACATCATTAAAGTTTCAAATCCATATCCTTTGTGTTAATTAATAGCTAGATTAATACAATGCTTAAATAAAATCAATCTAGATATTTTACATTTTCTAGGGCTCATTCCACCAACATAGCTTAGGCTAGTTTTTTGGAATAGGTTGTAATAAACTTTCCAAAACAGTTTAATCAAACAAGTAGAATCTTGTGGTAGGAAAATCCAATTGTTTCATTTGTACTTTAGGAAGCTCTTATTAAAATAGTCAAGCACGAGATCATGTCGAACCCAGTGAGGTAATCATACCTATCTCATTGGTAAATACAGAAGATGTGCACGTAATACAAACGATAAACCTCAGATTAACGATTGTCGAGGAGCCTGGGGTCAATTTTCGCCAAACCTCAGATTTTCCATATTGAGGAGCCTTCAAGGGGATTGAGCTTTATACTCTGCCCTTGCATGTATATTAGATTGTATACTGTTACCATAGGTGCATTTTTTTCCATTGGTGACCTTAGTTACCATAATCTTCAGGATTTTTCCCAAGGTAACAATGGAGGGAAGGTCCCACTGTACCTGGAGCAGACGTCAGATAGACTCACTTGGAATTTCCGGAGGGTACTCTTCACTTCAAGATGGCATAAGTGGAGGGACTTGCACCAGACTATTTCATTAAGCAAGTTGTCAGAGTAATTGTTCCAACCGCCAAGTTTTCCACATTAAACTTATACGACGTGGATTTCATCACCAACTAGTGTTTTTAGTGTGGAAACATAATGTTTGTGTGTGGTTTGTCTCTTAGATTTTGTAGGTGTGTGTTCAATCACTTGTTTTCTTAGCAGCCTTAGGTCTATTTCGTTGAAATATTTTTTGATTTCTTGTGTTAAACGTTAATCATGGCTAAATTACCGAGACACTCTCATAGAATGCAGGGGAAACCCCCTGAGTATACACCAAGTCAATTAGAAAATATTAAATTTGAAAGAGGTAAATAATCGGGAACCAGATCTACTGAACAAGGGGAAACATCAATAATAATACATCTCGATTACGAAGTAAATCAACCTCAGACAAAAGAACAACTAGAAATTTCATAATCAATCACACTTGAGACTGCAATCGGTGAATTCTCAGATATTCAACTTATTGAACCCGAAATATCTAAACCTGAAACCGAATCTACTTCATCTGAGTCAACTTTGAAGTTCATAGCCTGAACTCCTAGTCATGCTCATTCACCTCGAGTGAAGTTTCACATCACTGAGAACCTTCCTCTTGGCCTGATTAGCATCAAAGACATTACTGACATGGAAGAAGATATTGTACTTCCTTCACATCAAAAATATTTAGATCTAAGGCATAGTGAATCGATTTACCATTACAACCCTTTTAAACTGGACCCTTGGTATTCTTAGTTAGCCAACTTTCTACATAATACTGGTCTCAATTATTCACCGCCCCATATTCATTTTTACTCCATACCCAGAGGTAGTTACATGCCTTCATCAAACATCTCCGGTGAGTCATCCATGTTTTCTTCATCACCATAAACATTTTTATATGGTGGTCCATCAGTTCCTACTGGATACCAGTCGCTCTCTAGTACTTTCTCAGGAGCATCTCCTTCTTTTGAAAAACTTACACAATCAACTGGTCTCAATGAATTTGATACCGAAAATTTAAGCATGGAACAAGTCTATATGATGTCTAGAAACATTCCTTTACCTGACCTTCAAGGTAGAAATTTACCGCTTGGGGGGGAGTATACTCCTCAAGGACAACCTCTTCAAGGGTAGTACCCTATACCAGGGCCACAGGCACTTCAAGGGCAATACCCTATGTGAGGGCCACAAAATCTTCAAGGGCAGTACCATATGCTAGGGCCACAGCCTATTCAAGGACAACAACCTCCTTTGGGGAAGTAGTTTTATCAAGAGAAATAATCCTTTCAAGGAATTCAACCCTTTATTGGAAATTATCCAGACAATTATCAAAATTATGTTCTAATACCTCAAATTGGTTATGGAAAACCCTACGCACTGCAACCTTTAATGGGAACTCGTTATCTTGGAGTTAACATAGTGTGGAACCCATCATTGATTTACAACCTACTGTGCAAGTACCTTATAATCAACCTAGTCAGCCAACTGGTCAATTTGGTTATACCCAAATCCATCAACTTGCCCAACCTACACTTAGAATTGCACCTCAGGTATTTGTACCTAGTAGTGAGCAAGCTGGTTCAGGTATGCCAAGAACTCCTGTCAAATCTATTGTGCAAACTTCTGTTCAATAACCAAGTACACCTATCCCTAGAATTTCCCAAGTCCCTATTGCTACAACCCCTCAAACAATGACACAATTGTATCATAGGCAATCCCCCAAGTCGCTGCTCATCAACCTAGACCTGTGGTTCAGTCTACTATTCAAACCTATGCAAGACAATATGTTACAGCTACAATTCCAACAAGCCAAACTTATACAGGTCAGTTTTTTAATCAACTGTATCAAGGGCAGTTTCAATATGGACTCGTAGGATAAAATCTAGTCTACCAAAGTCAACCATACCCTAGTTATACATATCAGATACCAGCTCAACCTCAGTTTGGTATGGCTAACCCTAGATACCCCAGAGGTATTCCAATCCCATATGCATAGGCTATTCTAGGCTACCATGGATATCCTCCTCTGGGTACTGGTATTGTTCCTCAAGGTTATAAGTTTACTCAACAAGACCCTAACTGTCTGTTACCATTCATTGCAACTTTAGACTTTCTAGATTTGTCGCACCTCAAAAACGATCCGATTTATTATCTTCCGTTTTGGCTGCCAATGAAAAATAAGTTGCCCAGTGAAATACCTAAGTTTGGAGGAAAGTCAGGAGAAGACCCCTCAAATCATGTAATGACTTATCATCTTTGGTGCATATCCAACTCTTTAATCGATGATTTCATTCGATTGAGACTATTTCAAAGAACATTGATAAGCTTAGCTGCAAAGTGGTATATTGAAATACCACGTGGCTCTTTCAATAATTTCAACGCGTTAGCAACAACTTTATTAACTCAATTTCATTTTCCAGTCCATTATGACAATGACACATAACTTTTAACTTCATTAAACAGAGTACGTCTACATACATTTCAGATCACATACATGAATGGAGACATAGACGACGTTTGGTGAAAGTTTTCATTCTAGATCAAATCTTGGCAGAATGGTTCATCAAATCATTACTTCCAAAGATCATTGAAGACATAGCTAAGGGAGGCGTTGTTATAGAAGAACGGGTCATAACTCAAGCACAATACTTAGAGCTTGTATATACACACTCTAGTACTTTATACAAAACAATTCTTGGCTTACCACGCCCAGGTCAAATAACTGCAACTCCTTCTGGTTTTCATTCTACAGACGATGTAATTAGTACAGTTACTACTAACAAGAGTAAGAAGAAGTCATCCAAACCTACTTCTCCCATAATAACTTTACTAGATTCACCTAAAGGAGATTATTCCCTTGAAACTTCTACCGATATTCATGTTGTAGATTCATCCACAACTAAAGCTAAAATTGGAAATAAGAAGAAAGGAAAGAATAAAAATAAACAAAATACATCTCCTAAAGAGAAAATATAAAATAACAAACTAGCTGATGAAAAGCGGAAACCTTGTTATCCTTGTCTTATCTATGATGAGGATCACTATACTAAAGAGTGTCCACATTGGTCCGAGGTATTCAAAATTTTCAAAGGTTCACCCACACCTGCTGTCTTGAAGGATCATTTTCCCACTAAAGGTAGTAAAATGATAGGATCCTCTTCCAATTCATCGACATATATTTTAATGATGCCTTAGGTCATGGTTGCGACACGATCTCAAGATTATGGAACTAAGATTCCTGTACTGGTAAAGAGACTGAAAATTCTAGTCAAACACTAGCTATACCTCCTTCAATTTCCAAACCTCTTCAAATCGAGAAACCTAATCCTGATCTAGTGATTAAATCACCTGCTAAAGGTGTCCTTCAAATGTCAGCTTTCAATCCACATGCGAGAGCTACTCAGAATTACAACATTGTTGAAGATTTGGTGATATCCCCTTAAACAATGTCGGCCTTGGAAGTGCTACAATCATGTCCAGCACAAAGGAATTAATATTATCAACTATTGGAGCTATTGATCCTTAGGATTCAAAGCTCATGGTCTTTGATCTCTAAATTTGTACCTAGATTCCCTCATCAGATGGCTTTTCAGATTCTGGTATTATTCAAATCAAGACAATTTTTTCGTACTATAATTGATGAGGGGGCATATAAGTGTATAATTTTGTTAAATTGTTGGAAAACCCTTGGTTCTCCAACATTCAACCAATCACCGACTATCATTAAATCCTTTTATGGAAGAGGATTTCATCCATATGGAATACTCCAGGATCTACCTATAGAAGTAGAAGGAAAAACCGTTAATCTAGAGGTGAAAGTTGTTGATGCCCCTCTTGATTACAACCTTATTTTGGGTCATAGTTAATCTTATGCCATGACTGTTGTAGTTTCATCAGTCTTTCAGGTAATCATGTTTCCTCACAAAGGTAAGATTGTTAAAATAGATCAGTTGTCATACTTTTCATCAGACCCTACTTCTACAGATAACATCCAACATGTTGGAAAATCAGTTATCCCATACGAAGATGTTGGTGTTGGATTAATGAAGGATTCTGCGCTCATGTGAAATTTCACTATACCTCCACCCAATGCACTGCAAACAATTTCCTATATCAATATGATTTCATCAAGCACTATACCATTTGATGACACATGGCAATAGCACATTTTGGCCCATTTTCCGACGGCCAATTTGTCATTATTTTGACACATAGGCATTGCAAGAGCGACAATTTGAGGTCGGCTAAAATGTGTTTAGCCATTACGTCGCAATTCCGACACTTCAATAAAGTGTCGGAAGAGCGACACTATTTTCGATGTTTCCAAACAACCGTTGCTCTTCCGACGTTTTCCAAACCGTCACTCTTCCGATGTTTGTAAACTGTTGCAATTCTGACGATATGTGGTCCAACGTTTTGAACGTCGCTCTTCCGATGCTTATGTAACGTCACTAATCCGATGAAAAGGAAAAGATATTTAAAAAAGGAAACGTTTCTCTTCCAATGTGTTAGGCATCGGTCTTCCGATGAACAGGTAAAAATATTTAAAAACGAAACATCGCTCTTGCGACGTGTATGGCGTCGGGCTTCCGACAAAAGAGTAAAAATAGTAAAAAATAAAACGTCACACTTCTGACGTGTATGCCATCAGTCTTCCAACGTTTAGGTAAAAATATTTAAAAAAAAGTATCGTCGGTCTTCCGACGCAAGGCTAAAATATTAAAAATAAAAATAAAACAATCGTGTAACATATATAAACTTCACAGAGAACTATAGATGCCAAACGATGCCAATTCGGCCAGAATTTTGAAGGAATCCAGTTCTAAAACGAAGGACCTTATGGAATATATATGAAATTAATGATATCAGTGAATAATTTGGAGGATGGATGCAGAGAGCTCTGGATGCAGAGGTGTCTGATTATTGGCACCCACTCTGATTTGTTTACTTTGGTTACTATCTTCATATGAAATTACATAGTTACGCTGTGAATAATAACTCAGATTCCAAAGCGATTCCAACCCATCGTGTCATAGGAACGAGTGCAAACTTTGCATATTATATTAGTCACTGTAATGGTGCCAACCAAATACAATGAGCATTAAATTCCCCGTGTCTCCACAAAGGCATACGAATGATTGGGTGTGCATACCAAACCCACAGAGCACTAGCTATGTGAATCATAATACCAGAGAGCGAGCACTGTATAAATTCAATGTTCCATGGTGTAATGATCAGATTATAGTTAGTCTTGGATTGAATTACTGAGAGTGATATAACGTGTCATCCTACTGAGATCACCGAGCCATTGTTATCTATTATCTAACTGTGATTTACTGTGTGAAATTATCATATACAAATTATTATCATCACGCAAATGCGAGCCAAAAATTTTTACAGCATGCCACTGTTATATAGGATGAAGATCCAAAACACATCGAGCCTTTGCAATGTCATCAAACAATGCAATAGATATTGAAATTGTATACAACTTTAACACCCTGTAGTGAGAGTCATCTAAGCGATCCTCACGTGAGCTAATTAAATAGTAGAGTAAGCTTTTGTTGAAACACAGAGAGGTACGTTCGATCCCTGAGGCATCACAAAAAATAGGATCCAAGGTTTGTATAAGCCACAATCCATGTAAAACATGTTCATCGAGCCTTTGTTGACCATTGCAAGCTTCGACAAATTATATGCGAGATTTTGAGCATACGAACGAGCCATTGTAATCTACAGGTGCAAGTGTCACTTTAGATATATACATATAATCCATAGAGAATTGAAGCGATATATTCTTCATATGCGAGTTTCTATTAAGCCACAGAGACAGATTTGAAACACTGTGATGTCACAAAATATATTCATATTAACCACTCAGAAGAGCAGTCGAGCCACAGGAATAAACCTTCGCATCACAATAGAGATAATGGTTTTACACTAAAATATTTAAAAAAAATAAAACAATCTTGTTAGTAACATATATAAACTTCACAGAGAACTATAGATGCTAAAGTGATGCCAATTCAACCAGAATTTTGAAGGAAGCTAGTTCTAAAATGAAGGACCTTATGGAATATATATGAAATTAATGATATCAGTGAATATTTGGAGGATGGATGTGGAGAGCTCTGGATGCAGAGGTGTCTGATTATTGGCACCCACTTTGATTTTTTTACTATGGTTACTATCTTCATATGAAATTACACAGTTACGCTGTGAATAATAACTCAGATGCCAAAGCGATTCCAACCCATTGTGTCACAGGAACGAGTGCAAACTTTGCATACTATATTAGTCACTGTAATGGTGCCAACCAAATACAATGAGCATTAAATTCCTCGTGTCTCCACAAAGGCATACGAACGATTGGGTGTGCATACCAAACCCACAGAGCACCAGCTATGTGAATCATCATACCAGAGAGCGAGCACTGTATAAATTCAATGTTCCATGGTGTAATGATCGAATTATAGTTAGTCTTGGAATGCATTACTGAGAGTGATATAACGTGTCATCCTACTGAGATCACCGAGCCATTGATATCTATTATTTAACCGTGATTTACTGTGTGAAGTTATCATATACAAATTATTATCATCACGCAAATGCGAGCCACAAAAATTTACAGCATGCCACTGTTATATAGGATGAAGATCCAAAACACATTGAGCCTTTGCAATGTCATCAAACAATGCAACAGATATTGAAATTGTATACAACTTCATCACCCTATAGTGAGAGTCATATAAGTGATCCTCATGTGATCTAAATAGTAGAGTGAGCTTTTTTTGAACCACACAGAGGTATGTTCGATCCCTGAGGTAGCACATAAATTAGGATCCAAGGTTTGTATAAGCCACAATCCATACAAAAAATGTTGGTCGAGCCTTTGATTATAGTGGGCCCAAAAATCACCCTCTAAAGAATAACTAGAACCTTTTATGCTGCTGCAACTTTTGTATCTTGAGACATCATTGCCCATTTTTACTGCCCCTCCAATACAAAGAAGCAGATTGAGAGCCCCATGAGAGCAAGAAGCACAGAATGTTCAAATGACCCTTCTATGTTGGTTCAACTTTACCACTATATACCTGAGTTGTTACCATGCAATGGAAACACACAATATGGTAGTAAACAGCCCAGGATGTAGCTGGATCGAGGTCAAGAACAGAGTCCATTCATTTGTTGTTGGAGATAGATCACATAAACAATCAGAGCGAATATATTCAATGGTGTATTCATTGGCTGGGAAGATGGAAGATTCAGGGTATATGCCAAATCTAGTAAACAACACATACTGAAGCTAAACCCTAAACACTAATGCATACGACTAGAGCAATATGTTAACGGTATAACTCGTGAAACCCTAAAAAATAGAGCAAATAGAACATGGGTCTTCAAAATTTTAATCAATCTGCTTTGATTCGAGATATAATCAATAGATTTCAACGGCAAAGAAAGAATTTGTAAATTATCGTATTGGCATGTTGAAAAATAGAACTAAAATACAAAAGCAACCACAAATAAAGTGCGAAATTCGCAGTTTGACCTATGATGGAGACGATTACAGTTGGAATTCCTTCCGACTTGTGGAGCGAGCAGACCTGGAGCCGATTATAGTTGGAATTACTTCTGACTTGTGGAGCAAGCAGACCTGCAACAGGCACTCGGGATCAATTTCTTTACTTACCGCATATTTCCTCCAAACCTGGGACAGTATGGCCGCATCCTTCCTCCAAACCTGCAATAGTATGGCTGCATCCTTCCTCAAAACCGGCAACAGTATGGCCGCATCCTCCCTTCTTCCCTAGACAAACCATGCAACCAGAGGGAAATTAAAACTTTTGATATTTGAAATATTTTGACATTTTGAAATGAAATACGTGTGTTTTTTAAGGCCACTCAAATTCCATTAAATAAAATGTGTGAGACTTTTCTTGGGGTTAATAAGGGGTTTGGGTAAATAAGTGGTATTGTTGATTATAAATAATTATTAATGAGATTAGATCTAAGATATTTATTTAAATTATTAATTATATAAAATTGTTGAATTTTTATTTCATAAACTAGGGATTTTGGTTGATTTTTTAATCTAATTATGTGATATTAAAGATGAATTATGGTAACTTAAAAATAAGTTTCATGTGGTTAAAAGGGAAGTAGTAATGTTATGGTATGAGTGATTATTTTCAATGAATTTTTTTGTTTAGTAAGGATAACTCATCTATGGACATTTCCATGATTTTTAAGATGAAGTCAATATAGGAAAGGTGATACTTAAAGGGATCCTACATGCTTTAGAAATTTTATATCTATTGGTTTATAAACATTAGAGGTGGAAAAATATCCTAAGCTCTAGAACTAATTTTGTTCCAACTTAGCTATATCTTGAACAACAAATTGTTGTTGACGTCAAGGATATGATAGAAATTTGGTGGGTTGTAGGGTAGTCTTGTCATGAAATAAATGTAATGTAGTTACTAGGTAGGTAGGGGGAACCATTTTGGTGGAACTTGGCCATAAATGGGACATCTATCCATGCATATTTTTTTAAGAAAAAATACACCTAGTGGATTATCATTGTACGGGAATCACTTTAGGATCTAGGCTACTGTGCACACACTAACTAAAGGGATATTAGTGAAACCCACAAAAGTATTATAGGTGCTTTTATATAAATAGGTGTTCTTGTGTTCTCATTAGTTAGTTATAGGAAAATGACAATAAAGTAAGAGAAGTTATAGGTGCTTTTATAGAAATAGGTGTTCTTGTGCTCTCATTGGTTAGGTATGGGAAAATGACAATAAAGTAAGAGAAGGATTTGACTACTGGAAAATTAGAGGAATGATTCCACAAAAAACCAAGCATGGTGTTGTAGCACTTTCGAGGATAAGGGATTTTTAAGGGGTTCCCCCACCATATGGCTGGAAGAAGAGAATGGTCATTCCAAATGCTCTGAAAGTGTTGAGGCTTTAGCCAGGACAAAAGTAGTGTCTGCTAGGAAGGATTTCCAAAGAATTTGGTTGGCATCACTCTAACACAATTATGGAATTAGAATGGAAGAGAAAGGAAAAGGCTCATGTATCATATGAGAGAAGGAAGCAATTGGAAAAATTGAGATCAAAAGAAGTGGATTTAGTCGAAAATCAGCTTGCCCCAAAGATGGATAAGATAAAACTTGACAACATATTAGTCAATTTCCTTGACCCTTTATTGGTTATTCAGAAGGAGTAACCTCAAAGATGGAGCTCTTAGCTTCAATAAAGTATTAGATAAGCTGCATGTTGTGCTTTATGAAGCAATCAATTTTGAAACGGCCACCCTCAAACGAAACGACCCGACTCGACCTGAACGCATTTGGGCAGGCGCCCTCACATGGCACGCCCGACCGAACAAAGGCACAAGGGAGAAAAAATCAAATAGTCTGCATGAACGTGTACAAGGCACCCATGTAGTCACAACTTAGAAAATTTGATACGGTCACCCTCAACCGAAACGACCCGACCCAAAGGCGTTTGGGCAGGTGCCCTCAATCGAAACGACCTGACCCGAACACATTTGGGTGGGCACCCTCAACCGAAATGACCCTACCTGAATGTGCCCACCCCAAACGCGCCCGATCAGGCAACCTCACACGGCGCGACACGATGAATGATGCCACAGGGGAGAAAATGGAAAACAGGCCGCCCGAATGTGCACAAGGAACCTGGGAGGTCACAACTTAGCAAAACTGATACGGACGCCCTCGAATGAAACGACCCGACCCGAATGCGCCCGGTCGGGAAAGCTCACACGGTGTAACATGGCGTGCTCGAATGAATGATGCCAAAATGGAGAAAATGGCAAACAGGCCACCTGAATGTGCACAAGGCACCCAGGCAGTCACAACTTAGCAAAACTGATATGATCGCACTCAAACAAAACGGCCCGACTCGAACACGCTTGGTCAGGCGCCCTCACATGGCGCGACACGGTTCGCCTGACCGAATGATGCCACAAGGGAAAAAATGGAAAACAGGCTGTCTGAACGTGAACAAGGCACTCGAGCGATCACAACATAGAAAAACTAATACGGGCGCCCTCGAATGAAACGACCCAACCCGAATGCCCCTGGTCAGGCGACCTCGCACGACATGACACGACGCGCCCAACCGAATGATGCCACAAGGGAGCAAATGGAAAACGGGACGCTCGAACATGCACAAGGCACCTGGGCGGCCATAACTTAGTAAAACTGATACGGGCACCCTCGAATGAAGCGGCCTGATCGAACGAAGGCACAAGGGGGAAAATGGCAAATGGGCCGCACGAACGTGCACAAAGCACCCGTGCGGTCACAACTTAGCAATTTTGAGACGACCAACCTTAAATGAAACGATATGACCCGAACATGTTTAGGCAGGCGCCCTCACATGGCTTGACACGACATGCACAACCGAACAAAGGCACAAGGGAGCAACATGCAAAGGGGCCACACGAACGTGCATAGGGCACTCGTGCGGTCACAACTTAGCATATTTGATACGAGTACTGCCCTCAACCGAAACGACCAGACCCAAACGTGTTTAGGCTGGCGGGTGCCCTCAACCAAGACAACTCGAGCCGAATGCGTTTGAGCAGGCGCCCTCAAACGAAACGACTTGACCCGAACGGGTTTGGGCGGGCACCCTCAAACGAAACGACAAACAGGCCGCATGAACGTGCACAAGGCACCATGCAGTCACAAATTAGAAAATGGGTTAGGGTAGGGGGTTAAATGGGTTAGGGTTTTAGGGGGTTAAATGGGTTAGGGTTGGGAAATAGGGTTTAAGGGGTTAGGGTTAAGGTTTTAGAAGTTTAGGGTTTAGGGGGTTAAATGGGTTAGGGGCTAGTGGTTAAGGGTTTAGGGGTTAAATTGGTTAGGGGTTTAGAGGTTTATGGTTTAGGGGGTTAAATGGGTTAGGGGTTGGGAATTAGTGTTTAATGGGTTAGGTGTTAAGGGGTTATAGGTTTAGGGTTTAGGGGGTTAAATGGGTTAGGGGTTTATGAGGTTAGGGGATTTAGCAGTTAAGGATCTAGGGGTTAGAAGTTAGGGGCTAATGGGGTTAGGTTTTAGGGGGTTAGATGGGTTATGGGTCAGGAATTAGGGTTTAAGGGGTTAGGGGTTAAGGGTTAATAGGTTTAGGGTTTAGGGGGTTAAATGGGTTAGGGGTTTAGGGGGTTAGGGGATTTAGCAGTTAAGGATTTTAGGGCTTTGAAGTTAGGGGCTAATGGGGTTAGGTTTTAGGGGGTTAGATGGGTTAGGGGTCGGGAATTAGGGTTTAAGGGGTTAGGGTTAAGGCCGGTTTAATGGTTTAGGGTTTAAGGGGTTAGAGGTTAAGGGTTTATAGGTTTAGGGTTTAGGGGGTAAAATGGGTTAGGGGTTTACTAGGTGTTTAGGGGGTTAAATGGGTTAGGGGTTATGGGTTTAGGGGTTAGGGGTTTATGGTTTAGGGGTTAAATGGGTTAGGGGTTTAGAGGTTTAGGGGTTAAATGGGTTAGGGGTTGGGAATTAGTGTTTAAGGGGTTAGGGGTTAAGATGATAGTTTCATTGGTCTATGTTTGTGCACATTAGTTGCTTATTCTTTGTGTCTCAATGTAACAATTTTGTAAGTATTTTTGCTTGTTGCCATGTCTTCTTTATTTATTAATTTATAGTATTTTTTAGCCATTGATTTACATTTGTCGATGAAAATGTCTATTGCAATCAAACCAAATGTATGTTCAATCTCCAGTTTCAAAATCAGCCACAGTGTTGTCACACAATTTAAGTCCGGAGAATGGCCATCTGATGAAGTCTTAATAACCAGACTGCACCTCATGACTACTCTAGAAAATCTTAAGTTCGAGTGTCCCACATTTATGAGAAATTTGGCTCTAATTATACTCTTGCTCCATCTGACTGTGTCCTGGAAATACCCTTGTTTATTGAAAAAACATCCTAATGTTGTCGACCTTGTCCCTTAACAGACCAAGGAAACATATGTGACTGAGAGGAATGGAAAGCACTACAAAGTTGAAGAGAGTACAAAAGACTAAGATGGTTTAAAGGATAAGCTTGAAGAATCTAGCAGTGTTGAAACAACTAAAAATTGTCCCAAACAAATAGTTGATAGTGCGAAACCTTCTTTTGTACCAGTCAAGCAAGACTACATTCATGTGAGAGAAAGAAGAGGCCAAGCGACTGATAGGCATAGCTTGGAAGATAGGGTATGGTTCCCTCTTTTTGATGAAATATTTGATCTACATTTTTTCTATCGAAGATTAACCATTTTAACTTTGCGAACAAGGAGGACAAGGGGAGTCACAAGTGAGAGATGGAGATAAACTGAAGAAGAGGGGAGAGAAGGAATGGAGAGAGGGAGAGAGGGAGATGAGTAAGAGAGGTAGATCAGAAGGGTAAGAGAGGAAGATAGTGACACAAAGATGGAAGGGGGGCAGAAAGAAGGATAGAGGGAAGGATATAGTGAGAGGATTGGAGGATAGAGAGAGAGAGAGAGAGAGAGAGAGAGAGAGAGAGAGAGAGAGAGAGAGAGAGGGAGATTGGGGAAGAGAGAGGGAGGCCCGAACATGTTTCCTTGGGCAGCCTCATGGCACGACACACTTGACCAGACATGCACAAGGCACCCGAGCAGTCACAACTTAGAAAAACTGATACGGGCGCCCTCGAATGAAACGACTTGACCCGAACACGCCCGGTTGGGTGACCTCACACAACACGACACGACGCGCCTGAACAAACGATGCCACAAGGGAGAAAATGAAAAACGGGCTGCCCGAACATGCACAAGGCACCCAGGCAGTCACAACTTAGCAAAACTGATACGGGCGCCCTTGAATGAAACGGCCTGACCCGACCCAAACATGCCCGGTTGGGTGACCTCACACGGTGCGTCATGATGCACCTGACCGAACGATTCCACAAGGGAGAAAATGGAAAACGGGCCACTCGAACGTGCACAAGGCACTCGGGCGGTCACAACTTAGCAAAACTGATATGGGTTCCCTCGAACGAAACGGTCCGACCTGACCCGAACGCGCTAGGTCAGGAGACCTCACACGATGCGACATGACGCACCCAAACGAATGATGCGATAAGGAAGAAAATGGCAAACGGGCCGCCTGAATATGCACAAGGGACCCGGGCGGTCACAACTTAGAAAAACTGATACGGGTGCCCTCGAATGAAACAACTCGACCCGAATGTGCCCGGTCAAGCGACCTCACACGGTGCGACACAACGCACCCGAACGAACAATTCCACAAGGGAGAAAATAGAAAACAGGCCACCCGAACGTGCACAAGACACCCGGGCGGTCACAACTTAGCAAAACTGATACGGGCACCCTCGAACGAAACGGCTTGACCCGACCCGAACGCGCCTGGTCGGGCGACCTCACACAGCACGACTCGACGCGCCCGAACGAACAATGCCACAAGGGAGAAAATGGCAAACGGTCTGCCCGAATGTGGACAAGGCACCCGAGTGGTCACAACTTAGTAAAACTGATATGGGCGCCCTCGAATGAAATGGCCTGACCCGACCTGAACGCGCCCGGTTGGGTGACCTCACACGGCGTGACACGACGCGCCTGACCGAACGATGCCATACAGGAGAAAACAACAAACGAGCCACCCGAACGTGCATAAGAGACCCGGGCGGTCACAACTTAGCAAAACTGATACGGGTGCCCTCGAACGAAACGACCCGACCCGAACGCGCCCGGTCGAGCGACCTCACACGGTGCGACACGACGTGCCCAAATGAACGATGCCACAAGGGAGAAAATGGAAAATAAGCCACCTGAACGTGCACAAGACACTCGGGTGGTCACAACTTAGCAAAACTGATATGGGCACCCTCGAACGAAACGGCCTGACCCAACCCGAACACGCCCAGTCAGGCAACCTCACACGGTGCGACACAACGCGCCCGACCAAATGATGCCACAAGGGAGAAAATGGAAAATGGACCGCCCGAATGTGCACAAGGCACCCGGGTGGTCACAAATTAGCAAAACTGATATGGGCGCCCTCGAACGAAACGACCCGACCCGACCCGACTCGAACGCGCTCGGTGAGGCGACCGCATAAAGCGTGACACGACGTGCTTGACCGAACGATGTCATAAGGGAGAAAATGAAAAACGGGCCGCCCAAACGTGCATAAGGGACCCGTGCAGTCACAACTTAGCAAAACTGATACGGGCGCCCTCGAACGTAACGGCTCGACCCGAATGCACCCAGTCGGGTGACCTCACATGGCGCGACACGGCGCGCCTAAATGAACAATGCCACAAGGGAGAAAATGAAAAACAGGCCACCCGAACATGCACAAGACACCCGGGCAGTCACAACTTAGCAAAACTGATATGGGTGCACTCGAACGAAACGACCCGAATCGACACAAACGCGCCCGGTCGGGCGACCTCACATGAACGATGTTGCAAGGGAGAAAACGGCAAACGGGCCACCCGAACGTCCACAAGGCACTCGGATGGTCACAATTTAGCAAAACTGATATGAACGCCCTCGGACGAAATGGCCCGAACTGACCCGAACACGCCCGGTCAGGCGACCTCACACGGTGCGACATGGCGCGCCCGAACGAACGATGCGACAAGGGAGCAAATGACAAACGGGCCACCCGAACGTGCACGAGGCACACGGGTGATCTCAACTTAGAAAAACTGATACGAGCATGATCCAGATTTATGCAGGAACACAATAGAATAAACACATAACCATAAATATAGAGATGCAGTGGAAATAACACTTCATTTCATTAATATCAAAGAACTGAAATTTGCTTACAGACATAATGGAATTAAAACTAGCTAAGGCGCTGGTAGCTATCTATGAGAAGAGATGTGGCGGATACAGGCCTTTGAACTAAGTTAAAATGAGGCTTGAGGGCCTATTTATTATTTAGAAACAATGGGAAATCCTAAATAGCCAAAACTCTAACCCTAGGAGATGAAGCGCCAAAACTATGGGCCCCGTTTGGGTAAATAATTTGGTGTTTCAACTTCCCAGGGGTGTAGCTTTGGCATATGATCTCTATTTGATGCGTACCATACCTCGTTAGAAATATCTATATGAGGAATAAAAATTTTGAATGAGTAACATCAGTCCAAGGACCAATGTTTTGCTTCGTTTTCCCAAAAAACGTCGTTTAGGGCCTCAAAACGGCTCCGAAAGTTCAGGACCCGAAAAAATGCTAAAAATAGTAAGTTGTGCCGAAACTGAAAAACTGAAAGAGACAATGGTGGGGCACTAAGTTGAATAGGTGGGTGACCACCAATATCCACCTGGATCATTCCTCCCCCCTTAGGAAGCAATGGTCCCTATTTCATTAAGTTCCTCCATGAGATGAGGAAATTTCTGCTGAACTTGGTCCCTGGTGAACCACTTTCCTTGGTGTAGGAGTTGGCCAGCTTTGACAACCTGATACAGTTGGAGCTTTTGTTGGTGAGTGTTCTTGATTTGCATGTCCATGATACAATCTATGGTGGCGTGTTCCATGCAGTCTGGGTTTAACTCTGTTGTTGTGAGTTGTTCTGCAATGTCCGAGGTGTCCAATAGAGGTAGGAAGTAAGGACGAAGGAGATTCCACATTGAAGACTGGGTGCAGACCAAGGAATGGTGGAATAATGAGCTCGAAGGCATTGTTCCCTACAACCTTGGTGATGGTGTACGACCTGTATCGGAGCGGACGAAGCTTGTGGTGGGGTCCAGTGAGGCGCTCCTTCTGCAAATGTAGCCATACTTTGTCAGCCACCTGGAAGTTGTGTGGCACCCAGTGTTGATCATGGCGTTGCTTGTACTTAGCATTGGCTCTATCCAATATATCATGAAACTTTTGGCGGATGTGTTGAATGCGCTCGATGAAGCTACTTTCTTTGTCAACTTCAGACTGGACATGAGCTGAATCAACCTGAGCAGCTGCAAATGGCATGGCTACGTCAATGGGACATAGTGGCTGGAATCACAAGCCCACCTGAAAGGGGCTATGGCTGATTGAACTATGGAGGGCCTGATTATAACTATGTTGTACATAGGAGAGGATCTCGTTCCATGTGCATGGATGCTTTGAATTGTACATGCGTAGAAGGTGTACAATCATTCTGTTGACGACCTTTGTCTGGCCATGGGTTTGGGGATGGAAAGCTGTGGACTTGGTGAGCTTGGTATCCAACATTGACCAAAGGCTGGACCAAAATGCGCTGAGGAACCTGCTATCATAATCTGATATGATAGACTTTGGGATCCCAAAGTGCACCCACACTCATTGAAAGAAGAGTTTAGTAGTGGTTTCTGCTGTGATATTATTCTTGCAGGCCGCCATAATGGCCATCTTCGAGAATCTGTCGATGACCACGAAAACATAGTCATTTCCCTGCATAGTAGAAGGCATGTCTGAAATGTAATCCATGGAGATGGATTCCCAAGGTCGACTAGGGGTAGGTAGCGGAGTATGTAGGCCTTGCTTCTTGATGGTTGGTTTGGCAATGGTACAAGCAGTGTAGGATCTGATGTGCTTCTCGACATCCTTTTGAAGGTTCAGCCAATAGAAATACTTCTGTAGGATTGCTACTATTTTCTCGACCCCGAAATGGCCAACGTCTCGACTGTAGTGTGCTTCCCATATCATCTTGGCACGCTCGCTTGAAGGGAAAAAAAAGTGTCCCAGGTGACATAAAAGTGCATCTTGGAGGTGAAAATTTGGAACTTACGTACCCCCCAAGAGTGCCTTGTAAGTGTGGCCGAATTCTGGGTCACTCTCATAGAGAAGCGACCAATCAGAAGTCTCGTGCCCACAAGAGTCGAGCAAGGTGGTGAGTGCCATGATCGGTGGTCGGCTGAGGCAGTCTGCAACATTATTGGTGCTACCCTTCTTGTACTTGATGTTCAAATGAAACTGTTGCAGATATGTGGACCACTTCTGATGGAAATCATTCTGCAACTTCCCTTGTGTCTATATGAACTGCAAGGGCTGGTGGTCTGTGTGGATGATTATTTCCTTCCCCAAAATGTAATGCTTCCATTGTCGACAAGCTTACACAATTGAATACATTTCTTTGTCATAAGTGGGATACTTGCGAACTGTGTCAAACAATGTCTCATTGTGATATGCCACTGGATGTCCCTGTTGAGTAAGAACTGCCCCAATAGCATAGTCAGAGGCATCTGTCTCGATCTCAAATGGCTGCTGCAAGTCTGGTAAGGTGAGCACTGGGGCAAAACAGAGGCGATTTTTCAATTCTTTGAACGCCTTCTGTTGAGGTTCCGACCAAAAGAATTTTGCTCTCGCTCCTCCTTTGGTGACTTGACTCAAGGGCCAAGTGATATGAGAGAATCCCAGCACGAATCTACGGGAGAAATTAGCAAGACCCAGAAAGCTGCGAAGCTCTGTTATAGTAGTCGGGGCTGGCCAATCCCGAATGACTTGGATCTTGGCTGGATCCACATGCACCCCCCTTTCATCAATAATGTATCCCAGATATTGAACCTGGGTCATGCCAAAAGTGCACCTCTCCAAATTGGCACACAACTTGTGTTGCCGCAGTGTTTGGAGGACTTGTCGGATGTGGTGAAGGTGCTCTTCCCAAGTCTGGCTGAAGATAAGAATGTCATCCAAGTACACCACTACAAATGAGTTGGTGAATGGCCGCAAGATGTCATCCATCATCCTCATGAAGGTTGCGGGAGCATTCGTCAACCTGAAAGGCATGACCAACCATTCGAAAAGGCCTTCCTTAGCTTTGAAGGCAGTCTTCCACACATCGAAGGGTTCAATCGGTACCTGGTGATACCTTGACTTCAAGTCAATATTTCTGAAATATTTTTCACCTTTTATTTGGTCCAGAAGGTCATCAATCCATGGGATCGGGTACCTATTCTAGACAGTGATCTTGTTCAGCACCCGATAGTCAATACAGAGTCTCCACGTCCCATCCTTCTTTTGTACCAACACGATCGGGCTCCCACAGGGGGATGAACTTAGTCGGATGTGACCTTTCTGAATATGCCTCTTGATTTCATCATTATCCAAAACAGAGCGCCGATAGATCGGTCCATTGGGTAGCGGCGCACCTGGGGTCAGATCAATTGGGTGCTTGACCTAACAGTGCAGAGGAACCCCTGTGGGTGAGGTGAAGATGTCCTCGTACTCCTCCATAACCTTATCCATTTGTTGTTGTCGTGTAGAGGAGCCCTGTCTGGAAGTCGTGGCCACAGTCTTCTTATTTCCCTAGGGGCAGATCATCAGGAAAACAAATTTCCTAGTTTGGGAAATGAGCTTACTGCATTGTTTTGCAGTAACCAAAGAGATAGCGGCAGGAGGTGGTACCTCTGGTATCCCGTACAACTTATTTCCCAAAGTAACAATAACAACACGAGGCCGAGACTCATACACAACATGACGCTTCCACAAGTATGGTTGTCCTAATAATACATCAGAAACATCAATAGGAGCAACATCACATAATACCTCATCCGTGAAGGTCTTGATGCTATAGGGAAGGCGACACTGCTGGCTGATGCGGAGATCTTGTCCTTGGTGAAGCCACCCGATGGTGTATGGATGTGGGTGAGCTGTGGTCGGCAAGCCCTACCGCTTCACGACGTCTTCTGAAATGAGGTTCTTTTGGCTCCCATTGTCAACAATGAACTGTACTGGGGAGCCCTTTACCCACATCTGGGAGTGGAAGAGACGTTCCTCCTCCTCTGGATCTTCCTGTTCCTCCTCCTAGATCTTCGTAGTGGCGACAGTGGCATTGGGCTCTGCATCAATAATCTGTTTCCCTTTGTAATTCCCTTTTTCAGGTTCTGATTTAGAGTCAGAGCATGCATCTGGATTAGAAGCCCGCATCTCGGCCACCAGCGACTGCTTGGCCTGACACTCACTTGTGTGTGAGTGGAGCTCTTATGGAACTCACACCACTTTCCAATGTCCTTCTTTGGATTTGCGGTGTTGTTCTTTGCTTGTGGCTTTGATAGGTTTTCTTGAGTTTCCATGCCTTGGCTCTGTCCTTTGTTCTGCGGTTTGGGAGCACCTTTCCCTTTCTTTTGATTCACAGATCCAAAGTCTTGCTTCTTCTTTTTGAATTTATGCTCAATCTTGGCAGCATATCGGTATGCCATACCAAGCGAGGAGATGTTGAGGAACTCCATTTCCTCCTGAATGTATCTATGCAGAAAACTATGATACTTTAGTACCAGATGTTTCTCTGAATCTTTGATACCCAACTTGGTGCACAAGGTATGGAACAGATTCGTCAGCTCATGCACATCTTGATCCCTTTGTTGTCGCAGCGTGGTCCATTGTATGTACTTGTCCTCATAGCTCCCCACAGGATAGTATTGTTCCTTGATAGCATCTCAGAAAGAATTCCAAGTGGGTACGGTCGAGAATAGAGAGGGTTCTGTCTCGTCCTTTTTCTCACAGTGGCTTTCCCACCAGTCCTTAACATGGGGGGCAGCTTTGAGGAGTGAAAAAATAATCTTCCCCTGTCAGAAAAGTCGTGAACTGAGAAATATCCTTCTAATAGATTCAACCATATATCTACGGCATCTGCATCTATTTGATCCTCAAATATGGGAATGTCAAAATTTACTTATACCCTAAAAGGAGTTGCACCTCCAGAGTGGCTGCTGGATGTAGATGCGTTGCTGTTGGGCAACCATTGAAGGATCTGGGCAAAGTTATCCATCATCGCTTTCCTTTTTTTTTTTAGGGCCTCCTCAAGCAATATTTTGATAGGATCTCCTGCTCCCTCATCTTTCTTTTCGTCCCCCATGGGCATCCATCAGGGTTTGCGAGGCTGATCTTGCAAAGGTTCCACCAGATGGAGCTCTAACTCCTTATACCCCAACCTCGTTGGGGAAATGCAAAGAAGGATCGAGAAAAAGCAGACCGCTCTGATACCACTAATCCAGATTTATGCAGGAATGCAACAGAATAAACACATAACCATAAATACAGAGATGCAGTGGAAATAACACTTCATTTCATTAATATCAAAGAACTTAAATTTTCTTATAGACAGAATGGAAATAAAACTAGCTAGGGCGCTGGTAGCTATCTCTGAGAAGAGATGTGGTGGCTATAGGCCTCTGAACTGAATTAAAATGAGGCTCGAGGGCCTATTATTATTTAGAAACAATGGGAAATCCTAAACAGCCAAAACCCTAACCCTAGGAGATGAAGCGCCAAAACTATGGGCCCCGTTTGGGTAAATTGGTGTTACAACTTCCCAGGGGCGTAACTTTGGCATACGATCTTCATTTGATGCATACCATACCTCGTTAGAAAGACCTATCTGAGGAATACAAGTTTTTAATGAGAAACATTGGTCCAAGGAACCATGTTGCTCTTTGTTTTCCCAAACAACGTCGTTTAGGGCCTCAAAACGACTCCGGAAGTTCAGGACCCGAAAAAATGCTAGAAATAGTAAGTTGTGCCAAAACTAAAAAAATGAAAGAGACAATGGTGGGGCCCCAAGTGGAATAGGTGGGTGACCACCAATATCCACCTGGATCAGGGCACCCTCAAAAGAAATGGCTCGACCCGACCCGAACGCGCCCTGTCTAGCGACCTCACACGGCATGACATGACGCGCTCGAACGAATGATGCCACAAGGGAGAAAATGAAAAACGGGCCACCTGAACATGCACAAGGCACCCGGGTTGTCACAAATTAGCAAAAATGATACAGGCGCCCTCTAACGAAATGACCCGACCCGACCCAAACGCGCCCGGTCGGGCGACCTCACACGGCGCGACACGTCGTGCCCGACTGAACGATGCCACAAGGGAGAAAATTGCAAACGGGTTGCCCGAACATGCACAAGGCACCTGGGCGGTCACAACTTAGCAAAACTAATATGGGCGCCCTCGAACAAAACGGCTCGACCCAACCCAAACACGCCCAGTCGGGCGACCTCACACGACGCGACACGATGCGCCCGAACGAACGATGCCACAAGGGAGAAAATGGAAAAAGGGCCACTCAAACGTGTACAAGGCACCCGGGCAGTCAAAACTTAGCAAAACTGATACAGGCGCCCTTGAACGAAATGACCCGACCCGAATGCGCCCGGTTGGGCAACCTCACACGGCGCAACACGACGCACTCGACCGAACGATGCCACAAGGGAGAAAACGACAAACAGGCTGCCCGAACGTGCACAAGGCACCCAGGCGGTCACAACTTAGCAAAAACGATACGAGCACCCTCGAATGAAATGGCCCGACCCGACCAGAACGCGCTCGGTCGGGCGACCTCACACGAAATGACATGATGCGCCCGACTGAACGATGCCATAAGGGAGTAAATGACAAACGGGTTGCCCGAACATGCATAAGGCACCCTGGCGGTCACAACTTAGCAAAAATGATACGGGCGCCCTCGAAAGAAACGACCCAACCCCACCCGAACGCGCTTGGTTGGGCGACCTCACACGGGGCGACATGAAGTGCCCAACCGAACGTTGCCATAAGGGAGAAAATGAAAAATGGGCCACCCAAATGTGTAGAAGGGACCCGAGCAATCAAAACTTAGCAAAACTGATATGGATGCCCTCGAATGAAATGACCCGACCCGAACGCGCCTGGTCGAGCGACCTCACACGGCATGACTCGACGTGCTCGACCGAACGATGCCACAAGGGAGAAAACGACAAATGGGCCGCCCGAACGTGCACAAGGCACCTAGGCGGTCACAACTTAGCAAAACTTATACGAGCGCCCTCGAACGAAACGGCCTGACCCGACCCGAACGCGCCCGGTCGAGCGACCTCACACGGTGCGCCCGAATGAATGATGCCATAAGGGAGAAAATGGAAAACATGCCACCTAAATGTGCACAAGACACTCAGGCAGTCACAACTTAGCAAAACTGATACGGGCGCCCTCGAACGAAATGGCCCGACCTGACCCGAACGTGCCCGGTCGAGCGACCTCACACGGCGCGACACGACGTGCCCGAATGAACGATGCCACAAGGGAGAAAACAGAAAACGGGCCACCTAAATGTGCACAAGGCACCTGGGCAGTCACAACTTAACAAAACTGATACAGGCGCCCTCGAACGAAACGACCCGACTTGAACGCACCCTGTCGGGCGACCTCACACAGCGTGACACGACGCGCCTGACCGAACGATGCCATAAGGGAGCAAACGGAAAATGGGCCACCCGAACGTGCACAAGGCACTCGAGCGGTCACAACTTAGCAAAACTAATACCGGCACCCTCGAATGAAATGGCCCGACCTGACCTGAACGCGCCCTGTCAGGCGACCTCACATGATGCGACACCACGTGCCCGACCGAACGATGCCACAAGGGAGAAAACGGCAAATGGGCTGCCCAAACATGCACAAGGCACCTGGATGGTCACAACTTAGCAAAACTAATACGGGCAACCTCGAACGAAACGGCCCGACCCAACTTGAACGCGCTCGATCAGGCGACCTCACACGACGCGACACAACGCGCCCGACCTAACGATGCCATAAGGGAGCAAATGCAAAATAGGCCACTCGAACGTGAAAAAGGGACCTGGGCAGTCACAACTTAGCAAAACTAATATGGGCGCCCTTGAATGAAATGGCCCAACTTGACCCCAACGTACCTGGTTAGGCAACCTCACACGGCGCGACACGGCGCGCCCGAACGAACGATACCACAAGGGAGAAAACTGCAAACGGGCCACCCAAATGTTCACAAGACACCCGGGCAGTCACAGCTTATCAAACCTGATACGGGCGCCCTCGAACGAAATGGCCCAACCTGAACGTGCCCGGTCAAGCGACCTCACACTGCGCGACACGACGCGCCCAACCGTGGTTGGGGGCACACATTAAAAGTGAACCAAGGAGTGAGCGCATCACGTCTTTAATATTTTATGAAACTCCTTAGAAGTCCCATCATAACCACCTTACATCTTCATGACAATGTGATATGTCAACTAAAGATATCTTATTATGTTGCTCCAACCATTCAAAAAGGGGACCCAAGTTGGATTATTATTTATTAAAGGAGAGGCCAAAGAAATTAATTTCCAAACCGTCACAATAGCGACGGTTTCATACAAACATCGCAAGAGTGACACTTAGCCCAAACTGTCGCAATAGTGACGCTTTTCCCCAAACTGTCGCAATAGCGACGCTTGTGCCCAAATTGTCGCAATAGCAACGCTTTCCTCAAATGTCGCAATAGCAACACTTAGCTCTAGTCCATCGTAATTCTGACACTTTTGCCCGAACTATCGCAATTCCGACGCTTTGCTACAAACGTCGCAAGACTGACACTAACTTCTATGTGTCGCAATACCGACACTTTTCTCCAAACTTCGATAGAGCAACAGTTGTGGGCGGGATTTGAAAAATTGAAAAAATTTGGGGAAATTTCCGACATTTGGTCAAAAGTGTTGGAACCAAAGTGTCAGAATTGGACTCTTTCAACGGCGAGATGCCTTTGAATCCTTTTGAATCGACATATGTAGCAGTGCAATCATATTCTAACACCTCATCATCTATCCCTGATCAAATTAATGTGATCAACAAAGAATCATCTTCTCTATCGAGCTCAACCTTGACACCATTTTTAGATCCCTTTCAGCATGTATTTGAAATTGATGAGAGTATTCGGGAAAATTTTTCATCGAGTGAATTACCATGGGATGATCTACATCAAAGATCTTCATTTTTACCTGATCTTGATAAGCTTGAAAATGATTTTTCATCTATTTTTACAATTGATTATGTCAAGAAACCACAAAATTCCACATTGATTACAAATTCGGATTTTGAGACAAATTTGGGACATATTTCTACAACCATTCCTATTGACATATCAATTAAACCCAGAATTATTGAAAACATTCATATAGGTGCTTCTTGTTCGATAGAAGATATTAACTCTTATAAAGTCCTATTTCAATAATTCCAAGACATTTTTTCTTGGTCTTATGAAGAGATGCTAGGTATTGATCCTAATATTGTAATTCATGAAATTAAGACATACCCAGATGCTAAGCCTATTAGACAAATATTAAGTCCAATACATCCGCGGAAATTTGTAGCAATCAAAGCTGAAGTTGAGAAGCTATTACGAGCAATATTTATTTATCCAATTCCTTTGACGGATTGGGTATCTAACATAGTTCCTGTTATGAAGAAACAGGGGACTATAAGAATGTGTGTCGGTTATCTGGAAATTAACAAGGCATGTCTAAAAGACAACTATCCTATGCCCTATATCGACCAAATTGTTGATGATTGTGCCGAAAATGAAATATTCTCATTTATGGATGGTTTTCCTAGCTATAATCAAATCAACATACTCCCAACCGATCAACCAAAAAAAATGTTTATATGTCCTTGGGTCACATTTTGCTTATTGCAAGCTACCTTTTGGACTAAAAAATGCTAGTGCAAATTTTCAAAGAGCTATGTCTTATGATTTTCATGATATCAAACATATTGTACAACCTTATCTCGATGACTTACCTGCTCATTCTTTACGCAGAGAAGATCATCCTATACACTTATGAGCTATCTTCCTGATATGTAGGCATTACAAAATTTGTTTGAATCCACAAAAATGTGTTTTTTGTGTACAATCAGGATGATTTCTTGGATTCATCGTTTCGAAAGATGGCATTCGTGTTGATCCTTCGAAGGTTGAGGTTATCATCAATTTTCCTCCTCCTTCCACTCTTCGCCAACTCCAGAGTTTGCAAGGGAAAGTAAACTTTTTACGTAGGTTTATTCCAAACTATTATGAGTTAAAAAAAGGTTTTACCCGATTGTTGAAACAAAGTGTTCCTTTTATTTGGGATGAGATTGTTGAAAAATCTTTTGATGCACTTAAAACATGTTGACCTATGCACCATTATTGCATTTGCCCAGTTATCACTAGGATAACTTTTTATACTTAATTGCCTTTGATTCCACGATTGGAATGGTTTTGGTTCAGGTTTTTGTTATCACTCCACCAGATTCCCAAGGCTGAGGAAGGAATCCCAACAAAGGTAACCACAAGCCAAGCTTTTGACTTGATAGCTAGCCTTATCAAGTTGGAGAGGGATCTCTCCAAAAGGGTCACAGCGAGGAGTGCTGGAGCAATTAGGGTTTTAGGCTAGCTAATGAATACAAGGGGTTGTTTTGATTTTGGGGTGGGTTCACTGAATGAGGATTAGGTCAAGGGGACTAGATTAGGGCCAATGAGATGGAATAGTAGTCCATTCGATGGGGCAAGGTAGGTATAAAGCTCAAAACTTAAAGGTGATTTGGTTATATGGTTTAAGAATGATGAGGAGATAGGAAGAGCATAGGAGATGAGTTCTTCCTAAACTGAAGAAAATGGACAAATTATGAAAGATTTCCCAAAACAACACATGAAAAACATGTATTCTTCATTTCAACTTGAAATTTAACATATAATAGACATGAAAAGGTTTATGAGCTTACAAAACATTCATAAAAATTCACAGATAAAAAACTATGCCAAACATTCATACCACATGAATCCCAAGGTAATAGCTGCAACTTTTCATTAATATCCATGCCAAACTGTTTCTTGATCAATACACTAACATTAAAACTAATTCCAACCTTTGAAACCTCTTAAGAACTGAGCTAGATAGACCTCAAAACCACCTCCGATCATCCATAGGAGTCAAATCCATGAGGTGAGGGAGATATTACACAAAAAGCTGAACTGATAGCTAGATTATAGGATGAGAAAAGTGACTCATTCCTATCTCTAATGAACTGATTCATTACACCTCAATTGATTGACTTACCTAATGTATCTACCCTAGATAAAAGTAAAAAAATGATATTTAAATTCATCTTGACCATTTACATAATTAATTTCTCATTTCCAAAGGTAAAAAGTCAAACTGGAGTGAAACTCAAAAAATTGCTGAAGATTGTGTAAAATGCAATTTCCATGTCAAACGCGTAGAATCCTGGCAGAAAACATGACCTCTGTTCAAGGCTTGTTTTGAGTGCCTTCCCGGTGTCCAAATCAGCTCCATGATAGCTCATTGGAAATATTTTTGAGTCTATTTTCCAAAAAAACCTCCAATTTTCAAAATGGTGCTCATTTTCCCTGTCAAAAACCTATTCTTCCAAGACTAGTAAACACTCAACGACCAGGTAGATTTGGAGGTAGAAACATGAAAATTTGATGTTTTTTGGCACTTTTGATGGACCAGTTCTCCTCCAAAAACTCTGAAAATTGCTAGGGTTGATGTCCTAATCAATATGAACATGATGGTGGTGGCCGTTTTTCATTTGGAGGCCCCAAAAAAGAGCGTAGCGTCCAAGTCGCTGCGCCTTTGGAAAATCTTATGTGTGCAAAAATACTCAAAAACATAGAAATGAATAAAAGTGAAAAGTGTGCCAAATGTTTGTCAAAATGGTGAGGGTATTTTCTCATCAAGTGCTTGAGGAATGGAGTGAAACTTTAGCAAGTATATCTAACTTCTCTTTCTCTCCTTTCTTGGTCAAATTTTCAATTTTAGCATTGGCTCTTTTGAGCTTGGCCAATGCAATTCTCTCTTTCAGTGCATGAATTTTGACCCTTGTCCTCAACAAGTCATTGTCCTTTTTTGCCTTCTCTATCAAATTATCCAAATGTAGATTGGCTCTATCAAGCCATGGTTCTCTGTCCTTGCTGATTTCTAGAGCAATTTGTTCATTTATTGTAAGCTGGTCTACTAGCTTAGTTTCCCTTTGTCTCTTAAGGGCTAGAGCTCTTTTCATCCCTCTAGTCCTTGGTCTCTATATTAGAGGCTGATCCTCCTCATCATCAGGTTTACCAAACATTTCCAATGTTTCCTCAAGCAAGGATTTAACCTTTTCTACCTCTCTTTGTGCTTTGATACAATTCACCTCATTGATGGCCTGCTTAGTCTTCAATTGTTGATTTTCTTGCTCAAGGAAGTCAATCACATACTTGGCCCTCTCAAGATTAGTTTCAAGTTCACTAATATTTGCCTCTTTTCCTTTGATTACTGCATTGGTGATTTTGTCTTCATATCCTTCACCTAAGTCAATCAACTAAAATTCATGCTCTGTCTCATTTTTGCCCTCCTCATCATCAATGTTTGGCTATGTTACCTTTTCCTTACCTTTATCTACCTGATGTGTTGATGAAGAAGGCATGGAACCTTTCACTCTAAGTGAATAAAACAAATGCCTATATACTCTCTGGTAAGTTTTAGGAAAAGGCTCAACCTCAGCCAAACTAGCCCATGATGCCTCGATATCTTCCTCACTATAATATTCCAAAAGGGAGAATGTAGTAATACTGAAACACAATATATGGGCTAAAAATAATTAAACAATAAATATAAAGAAAAAATCAGAATATACAGAGTAGCTGAGGATTTTTATTATGTGGATAAGATTACAGTTACAACAGTGTGAAATAGAGGTACTCTAGCCAAACAAGTGGCCTAGAATGACTCTGCAAACATGCTAGAACTAG
Source organism: Pinus albicaulis (assembly GCA_034641835.2). Lineage (NCBI taxonomy): Eukaryota > Viridiplantae > Streptophyta > Pinopsida > Pinales > Pinaceae > Pinus > Pinus albicaulis. The sequence continues at coordinate 270,812,934 of CM076578.1, forward strand.
CACTGCATAACTAGTAAGCTACAGGAAGCAATACTGTGCTGTCCCTTTTATTGTTGATGTACATGTAGCTGCTGCAAAAGGAACTGTAGATCTATGGAGCTCAGGAGCTCTGATGATGCCAAGATTCAAGATCTGGCCAATGTGATGGGAACCCAAGATAACTCAGAAAGGATTTTCCAGATCTATAACTTTGGAAAATCACCCTCCTAGGGTTTGATCCTTTTAATTCTGGGTTATGTAGATCTGAAGTTAGATATGATCGCAAGATGGATGCAATAGGCTATACAAACATATCTAATCTTTGAGGGTTGATCCCTCCTTCTAGTTGCAACAACTAAATATGCAACTGCTATAGAAACTATGCTGTACAAGTGGGAGAGACTCTATGCCTACTAAAATATGTTGCAATAAGCTCCAGGCTGATGGAAACAATGATGGCAAGGTGAGGGGATGATCCCTCACAGGATAAGTAGCTGAAATGCTAGCAACTTCCTTCTTCCTTTGGATCTACAATGATGGACTGCGCAATCCTTGATGGGACTATTGTTGATAGGAGGTCAATAAATTTTTTCCTAATGCCAGATCTGAAATGAAGCCTAGGGAATGCTGATATTCAAGCCCAAGGTGATAGGAATAATCCTTCACCGTTTCTCCAGCTGAAATACTGAAGACAACCTCAACCTCCCAAACTAATCTTCAAAAATTGCATAATTCCTGAAGGTAGGCGTTCTGCAGATAATATAAATAGTATGGAACCAATGCCTGATGATGAATGGCAACTCAAAATAACCTTCCCAAAGTATGCACACAAGTCCTCTATGGGTAAGGGTGGGAGTCCCACTCAGGAACACCCTGTGCTAAACAACACTGCAAACTTAGCTAAACATCATAAGAATGCATGGAGATGTTACCTGACAGATCCTGATCTAAACAAATATTCAATTCATAAACTCAAGAATGCCGCAAATGTTGTCTTCATCTCCTTTATATAAAAATTGAACCTTCCCAAGCCCTGGCCCACCTCTAAACTACACTATTCATGTGGACATAATCCTCCATGGTTGACTGCGTTGTCTCTCCAAGTCCTCCATCATGTCTACATGAAATGTGCACCATCTCCATCATGTGTGAATTAATTGCACTACTTCCTCCCTCACTTCATCATGAATGCTCTAGATCTTACATTAGATTCCCTCCATGATCTAAATTGACTGCTTCAACCTCTATGATCTATCTCATTAATGAGACATGATCTCCACTCCTTTCACATTACTAGCTACTCCACTGCTCCATTATGTAGATATATGTTTAATTAATCCACATTCACACATCAAAAGTGGATCTTATTCATCTTTGAGGTTTATGGGTCCCGCACCCTTTTATTTACTTACTTAATTAAGAAAATTAGGAACTCCAATATTCCAAATATCATGTGAAAATTTGGGAATATTACACTTAATGCTTGATGACTTTAAATCATGATGTGATGATGATGTAGGGTTATAGAAAGGTGAATAATAAGGATCAATATGAGGTGAATGAGGTGAATGAAGCTGAATTGGTAATGATTTATGAATAGTAGGCTGATATGGAGGAATAGATGTGGGAGAATGAGATGATGAAGGGGCATTCTGGTCATGTTGACTAGGTGGGGTAGTAAAAACCTCATTTGATATGAAGGTGTCCCATGGAATGTTCATTTGATCAAGATGATGCATGACTATCATTTTGATGAGGGAGTGGTGGAAAAGACTCTGCATTTGATGATCACAATATTTATTTTGGGCAATAAATGTTGTAATGGAATGAAATGGAGGAAATGTTAAGTGAGAGGAAGTGTTTTGGGAAATGGAGATAATGGGAATGTGAATAGAACCTAGGTTAGTGAAAACCCTAGGATTTAGAGGTATTAGGAATGGTATTGCTTTAGGGAATGGGGATATGGAAAAATATATATGGGAATGGGAAGGGAAATATATAACAGTTTAGGGATTAGAAAAATGAGAACTAGGGTTTCTTCCTTTAGGAAAAGCTTCGAATGATTATAAAGCACTAAATATATCAAAGAGATGAAGGCTAGGGTTTACTCACTGATAAATGGAGATTTGAGAAAAAATTGTGCAGAGATTTGACATTCAGATGAAGTGGAATGATGTGAGAGAGTTTTCTGAACTTTTTGGGGAAATGCACAACGTCCAAAGAAAACGCGCAACGACCCCTTCCAAATTCCCAACGACCCTGCAACATCGTTTTGAAGACCACATTTGGAAGCCTTCTTGGTGTCCAAATTGGGCCTAGGATAGCTCGTTGGAAATATTATCATGTTTAATTTCCAAATATACCTTTGGTTTTCTTATTTGAGTTGATTTGACTTATCAAAGATTGATTCTCCCAAAGTCACTCCAGAAATGTACGGAAAATAGGGTATCTTGTAGAGGGAGGGGAATGAAGGGGTTAGGGGATGTCTAAATTCTTGGGGAAATTTTGGGGGATAGGGATAGATGTTAGAGAGTGTGGGGATGTGGAATTTATAGAAATGAGTGAGGGTAAGGGGTCCAAAATGGAAAAACACAACCCTAACCTAGGAAGGTGTCAAAAGTGTAGCATTAGGATAGGGTTTGTAGGCAAGTGAGGGAAATGAGAGGAATGGGCATGGGAAAAGTTTAGGGGAGGTAGATGGAGTGTAGGTAAGGGTGATATTTATGGCTTATAGTGAAAATGAATGCCTCTTTGGTGTTGTAATGGCCTTTATACTTGATATATTAAATAAATTAGCTCTTGGGACCAATTTTACTTTCTTCACATTCATATTTGAACTTTAACACTATACCTTTGCATGTGACTTTTTCCTTTGACATATGATCATACGATGAGCTTTAGAGAACACTAGGATTTGACATTTTGATGCTTTGACATGTTAGCCACCTATAAAATTTGTTATAGAAAAAGGTGGCTAAAACCTTTTTGAGCCTTCAGGGAACAAATTTTATTGCTAGAAAGTGTTGGCTCTTGAAGATTCTTGAAGGCCTCATGCCTTTGTCCAAAATATTCATTGTTGTTCCTATTTTATACTCTGGAATTCTGCTGATTTCATGAGAAGAAACTGCTGCAAAATCATCATTTTTCCCCTTCCTCCACTTAAAACTAACCTTCATTTGCTCCCCTTTTTCTCCATATAATTTCTCTATTCTTCATAATACCCCTTCTTCCATTCATGAAAATCATTTTTCCATAGTTTAAAACTCATTTTTAAACTATTCTGAAACCCCCAAATCCATTGAAAACTCTGAAAAAATTCATAAAAAACAAGTTTTTATTACTATGGACTTAAGCCCCTTTGGGCTAAGTCCTAAATCACTTCCCCCACATGCCCACACCTTAGAAAGTAGGTGCTAGTCCCATCAGTGCTTATCGCATCAGAATGAATGAACGAGTGCAAGTCTTTATGTTTCACAGAGGTTTTGATGCGATTAAGCCCTGAGTACAAAGCCCTCGATCCGATCACTGCTTCATATAACCCTTGGGCCCGCATCCGGCTCTTAAACCTTGTAATAAACCCTCCCCGATGCATTTTTTCCCTTTGTAAAACATTAAACCCATTTTTTCCTATGTTTTACTTTAAACCCACCAGTTCATGTTATTAAATAAGGACAGCCGTTGATCTTAGGAACCGATCAACGATGGATAGAATATCGCATCGGAAGTTTTTGAATGGGTAGATTGAAAAGCCCAAGCCCGAAGGCCCGATCCCGATTGGCCCATATATACATAAGCCCCAGGCCTATTAATGTTTCATATAGACCAGGCCCCACAGTCGGGCGCCTATCACCTTGCATATGTATAAAACCCGCCCCCGAAGCCAAAACCTACGTATCATATTAAACTTTGGGTTTTATAAAGTTTTAAAGGGTTTTTCCACTGGTGCATAATTTAAAACAAAATTCACCGTTGATCTTGAGCCGATCAAACGGCCCACGCAACATCGCATCGCAGATTTTCACCAAGTGCATTTGTTCCCCCTTTCGATTAACTACCCCTGACCGATCCTCAGCCATCGATCTCATCCCCGCCTTCCTCAGATCCAATGGCCACGCTCCTTCCCGCAACCTCTGAAGCAGTTTTTCCCAAAAAATGCAGGATTTATTAATTGTTTTTGTGTTTTGCAGGTGTTTTATGGTTTATTCCATTATATTGAAGAAACGTCGAAGGCTGGGAATGATGATTCTCACGCCTTCAATTCATTAGAAGGAAACCATCCATGGGTTCATTTTCCATGTCTCGTCAAATGTTTCATGGGAATTGATGCCTTGAGAGCCTTGCGCAGCCTGCACATCAGCAAGACACTGTGTTATTTAATCAAATTAAAAGAGTATCAGTGTTGAAGACCTGCCACAATAGAAATAGAAGATTGAAGACAATTTTGGAGGATTACGACTAAGATTGATTATCAAAAGCCTAACCCTCCAAATTAAAACACAGTTAAAGAAAATCATAAGTGTTTATCAGACAGAAGGCCTCCACTACCACATTAGAGGCCAATTGATTCCTCCCAGCTACCACAAAGCCACCTGTGCCTCAAAGCATTCAACAGAGGCCGACGTTATTGATCAAACGAAGATATTTTCCTCAATGCAGCCGAAGATTTAATTCTACTATAGAATTTAATGCACAAAATATCAGTAGAGTTTCTTTAATATTAAACAGAGCCTCAAAAGGTCAACAAAGGCTCCCACCAAGCTTCATCTTAAATGTAAAACAATTAATACAGACAAAACGTTTGTAAACTTCTCCATCGAGCCCCTCAAAGGTCGAGAAGTCATCACTCTATATTAATTATCTTGAGAGATCTTTTATTCAATCTCACCTCCTCATTCTTCTATAAATTCCTCTGTAGAAGATGAGCAATTATTGGTTGAGTTGGTTGCAGAACTTTGAAATACACTTGAGTTGAAACTTCTGATTGTAAATAGTGTTCACTGGCCCTTGGAGCTCTGCTTGTGATAGATTAGTTAGACTGAGAAGTGAAGATGATTTCTGAACTGAAGCATTGGACTTAAAGCTGTAACTGGTTTGGAGCATCAATACAAGCTGATTTATGGGATCCTGGTCTATGTTGACAGTGATGTTTTTGTCATTGTAACTTGTTATTTTTTTTTGTTTTCACTGTGTTCATTTTCTCCTATAAAGAACAGCATGCATAGAGTTAGGACCTACTGTATTTCAGTGCCCTTCTCTGACTGAAAATCTTTATCTGAATGTTTTCTTCCAATCTGTGTTATTTAGGAATGATTTAATTCAGTTTAAGCATAGGAATACTGGCGTTCCCTCATCTTATTGTCTTAGCTGAATGTTGTTCTTAAATGTTATTTTCATTTCATGTTAAGTAGTGATGAACTAAGGAAGATATGGTAAGCCTTGGTCCTAGTTTTATCCCAAAAGACTGACTGAAAGTTTCCCTTGGAATGTGTTTAAAGCTGGCTAGTTTGAACGTACTTACCAGATCTTAAGACATTCTTTGTTATCATTTGTGTTTCCCCTATTTTTAAATGTTTTCTATTGAAAGTGCATCAAAAGCAGGCTAGTTTAGAAGTACTTGCTTGATCTTAGATTTCTTTTATGTCTTTCTTAAGTGTATGTCAAAGCAGGTTAGTTTAGAAGTACTTACTTGATCTTGGGCTACTCTTTGTTCTTCATTTGTTTAAATTCCCCTTCTTGTTGTATCATTTCATTCCATAAATCAAACTTTAAAGAGACCATTAGACATAGATGACTTTCCCCATGGACCAATATTGCCCCTGGTTGTTTCAATTAAACCCTATTATGACTCCATAGCCCAATGGACTAAAAACCAGCGTTATATCTATCTTTTTGGCCAAAGCTTGTTCTATTTTCTTGCAAATTCACACCTTTGAAACTCTTTGCATTTATGAATTTCCACCTCAAAAAGTAATCATGCTCAACCATCCAAAAACAAACAAAACCCTTGGTCTTCATAACTAGCCTAATATCATTACCCCAAAACTTCAAAGACAAATCCATCTTTGCACTTATTGGAGAGATCCCTCTCCGGATTCAGGAGGGCTAGATCCTAGAATCCCAAAGTGGTTGAAATAATGTTGTTTCTGTGATTGGAATTTGCCAATCTTGCTAATTACAGATACCTAACATGACATGTGGAACCTTGGGTTGGTAGCTTGGGAACCTTGTACTTATTACATTTGAAAGACATAAAATTACATAATAAAAATAAAAATTATTACATTGTGAGATCCAAATTACATGCTGAAATGAGAATTTTTCTTTACAAGTCATCTTAACATGGTGAAGAGAAGTTTATTGGATCACCCTCTACTTTCTAGTCTTATGCAATGGAATGGAGTTTTATTGAATCATGGAAACCCTAATGACATAGTGAAACCTTGAAAAACCCTAAAAAACCTAATGAGACCTTGAAGGAATGAATTTAAAGATGACATCATTGAAATTATGGCATGATGACATTAACTTTGAGAATGATGTACAGTCAGTAAGGTATGAAACTATGCCAGCAAGTAATTAAATTTGAGGAAGAGTGATGTTTTTATGACTAGGGCTACCATCAGTGAAACAATTTTTAGCATGACCTAATGGAATGATATAAAAATTTCAGAGCGAGACACTTGTTAGCCACCTATAAAATTTTTCATATCAAATGGTGGCTAAATCATTTTTGAAGCCTTCAAGAAACAAGTTTTATTGTCAAAATTGTTAATTCTTGAAGTCTTGTGAAGACATCATATCCTTTGATTAATCTTCACTGCTGTTTCCCTTTTAACTCTGAAATTTTGCTGTTTTCCTGAAGAAAAGACTGCTACAAAAAACTCCATTTTCCCCTCATTTTAACCCTCCTTTCACTTCAAATTATCCTCCATTTTGTTCCCCTTTTTCCCCATGAATTTCCTCTATTTTCCCTTATTTCCCTTCTTCCATTCATAAATCCCCTTTATAAGGTTTAAAAATCCTTTTTAAACCTTACCGAAACCCTCAAAACCCTTTGAAAATCCTTGAAAATTCATAAAAAACCCATTTTTTCATTATAGGCCTAAGCCCCTTTGGGCTAAGCCCTAAAACACTTCCCCACCATATACCCATGCACTAGAACCAAGTATTAAAGTTCGAAGGCACTTATCGCATTAGAACTTTCGATGGGCATGTTTCTTTGTTTTAGCAAGAACCCCCGATGCGATTGGCCCCTCTTTTATAACCCCTGATCCCTTGTTTTCCTCGCATAACCTGGAGCCCGCAATCAGGTGCTGAACATATAAGTAAAACCCCTCCCCGATGCAATATTCCTTTGTATTTCATAAAAAGTCTGATTTTTTATGTTTTAAGGAGATCCGAAGGTTCATTGGTTGGGCGGATTCCAACTGTTGATCTTAAACCAATCAACCGTGTTCGGAATCTCGCATCGGAGATTTCCATTGGGCGCGTTCAAATATTTTATTCCCCTTCTCGATTGGAAAACCCTCGATAGATTCTCAGCCGTCGATCTGACGGCCCACATCGATCTAATCATAAGCCCATTCCCCCGCCTGTGACCTCCTCCGATTCATTTCCCATCGTCTATCTGATCCACAGATCGATGGACATCGTTCAATCACATCGGTGCTCTGTTTCTCTTTTCCCCCGTCGATCGCAAATCCTCCGATTGCATCTGGGCCGTCCATACACCCAGATTCGATGGTCTAGATCAATCCTCATACCTTTGGTTAATTTCGTAAACCCTGCTTTGTAATGTTTTTCGGGAAATCTCTGCCGTTGATCTCTGCAAATCGATGGCTCACATTGAGCCATTCTCCACCTCATATTTTTTTTCATTAACCCAAGTTTCAATATGGGCTGTCCATTCCATTCATCCAACGGTCCATAATAAACCCAATAGGCCATTCCTGTGGGTCCTACTTTTCTCTATATCCAATCTCCGCCATCCACCCCTTGATCGGACGGTCCAGATTAAAACCACCCCACCTCTTTCTGTTTGAGCATCTATCCTCCATCGCACTCTCTCCTTGACCATTTGATCTGACGCCCCAGATCTAACGGTCAGCGCGCAATTTCGTGTAGATTCAAGCCCGGAAGATAATGTTTTAAATTTACGTGATGAGGGTGGTTTTGAAATGCCACGTGTCAGGCTCTAATGCATATCGCGTTTGAAAAGGTTAAACCACCTATTCCCCTTTTTGCTGTGCGAAACCAGTGGTTTCTTTGTCTCCACCGTTGATCTCTGCAGATCAACGGTCCCAGTTTAATCCATCCATTACATTATAGCCCTCCACGTTTCTTCCAAGGGATTTCAGGATCATTCTCCACTGTTGATCTCCTCGACTGATCTCATCTGATGGTTGAGGTTATTTCCGAAACCCCAATTTCAATATTAAACCTTTTATCCTCCGCCAAATGATTTTTCACCTATTTTCTTACATTTTCTTCCATTCTGCAAATATATGACCCCTTTGCATTATACTATCCCAATTAATCCCGACCGTTGATCTTTGCAAGATCAACGACCCTAACTTAATCTCCCCATAGTTTGTTCCAACCGCTTACATTTGACCCCTCGCAATCAATCTCCACTGTTGGATGCTTTCATCCAACGACTGCGCTCTAAACCTAAAACTCCAAAGTAGTTAAACCAAAAATACGTAGGATTTTCTAACTTTTCTTGTTTTTGCAGGTTTTAATAGTTTTTTCAAAAGTTTTAAAAGGAAATTAAAGGCCGGGGATGACGATCCCCCATGCCTTTATTCATCAAAGAATATTATTCCCCAGGGTTCCATATCACGTTTTATCGGTGCCTCATGAGCGCTGACACCACTATAAAGCCCCTGTAGCACCTGCACATCAACAAGACACAGTAAAGCTTAAATAAACAGAGAGTATCAGTGTTAGAGATTCAGTCACAGCAGAGATGAAGAATTGAAGACTGTTTGCACAGTTTTGAGGGATTATGGCCTAAATCGACAATCAAACGCCTAATCCACTCAATTAAACACATTTTGAAGAACAAAAGATAGAATTTAGGCCTAATTATGCCTAACACACAGAGTTAAAGCAAATTAACAGTGTTTAAAGAAAAACAATAATATCTATCGGTCCTAGAAAGCCTCTAGTGCCACATCAGAGGCTAATTGAATCCTCTTAGCTACCAAAAGACACCTGCAAGCTTCAAAGCGTTCAAAGGAGGCAGAGTTATTGCCTCAGTGAAAGATACTTGCCTCAATACAACCGAACAGTTATTTCAAAACAAAGAAAACAATTTAAACTGTCAGCAGAGTTATTACAAGGACAATACAGAGCCTTAAAGTCAAAAAAATCTTCCCAACGAGCTTAAAACTTAATGTAAGTCAATTAATACAGGGAAATATCTGCAATCTTCTCCATTGAGCCCCTCAAAGGGCGAGAAGCATTAAAATGTATTAATTGAGCATGTAGATATTTTCTCTCATTCCACCTCCTCATTTTCCTATAAAATCTTCTTGAGGAACTCATTGTAAAGGGTTGGTTGCAGAAATTTGAAATATACTTGTGCTCGAAATTTTATACATGTAAATAGTGTTCAAAGGCTCTTGAATCTCTGTTTGTAATAAAATAAGATAGGCTGAGAAGAGAAGATGATTGCTAAACTGAAACATTGAACTTGAAGAATGTAACTGGATTGACATCAATATACAAGATGATTCTTGGGATCCTGGTCTATATCACTGGTGAAGTGCTTCTTTCTGTGTTATATTTTTCCTTTTATGTATGCCATTTTGTCCACTTATTCTCTGATAAAGAACAACAAGCATAGAGTTAGGATTTACTGTTTACAGTACCCTTCTCTGACTGATAAGCTTTATCTCAATGTTTTCCTCCAAATTGTGTATTTAAGAAAGATTCAATACAGTCCAAGGAGTTACGAATGCTTGCGGTCCCTCATCCTAATGTCTAAACCAAACATTGTTCTTGAATTTTATTTTCATTAAGTGCTCAGTAGTTTTAGACAAGGAAAGTTTATGGTTTGCCCTATCTCCTAGTTCTTTCTTCAAAGGTAATTCTAAAAGTTTCCCTAAGAGTATGCTGAAAGTAGTTTAGATTTAAAAGTATCTTATCGGATCTTAGGCTACACTTTGTTTTTCTTATCTATTTTTATCCCTTCTAAAAGTAATTATGTGGATTACTGGATTGTTTTTCTGTTGAGTTAGCTTTAATACAAACTTGTCCAAAGAAGTCTATGGTTAGCCTATCCTTTGGTTGGTTTTAAACCATTACTTAAAAGGCTTTTCTTGTTTGGAAAGACTGATAATTCCTAGTTGAAATTATTGTATTTTTCCACCCCTTCAACACCTCTATTGTTCCATTCCATCATTTTATCTAAGAGATCTTGTGATATAGATGACTTTCCCCTTGGGCCACTCTTGAAATTTTTGCACAATTAAACCCTTTTATGACTTCATAGCCCAATGGACTAAAAACAAGCGTTATATCTATCCTATCAGCCAAAGCTTGTTCTGTTTTCTTGCAACTTCACACCTTTGAAAATATTTCATTTTAGGATTTTCCACTCAACTAAAAATCATGCTCAACCATCCAAACCAAACAAAAACCCTTGCTCTTAATAATTAGCCTAATATCACACTTAAAAGCTTTAAAGATAAATTAATCTTTGCATGTATAGAGAGATCCCTCTTTGGATTCAAGAGGGCTAGATCCTAGAATCCCAAAGTGGTTCAAATGTCCTCTCTGCAGTTTTGGTCTCACCAATCTGCTGGAATTACGGGGAGCTAACATTTCTTGCGACTCCACTGGGGAATTTCTGAGTTAATGACAGTCTAAGCACACCTTAAACACTCTAGAAAACCCTTGATTCAATAATATTTGGTATATTTTCCAGTTGAGTCACCAGGCATAACATTTCTGGCGACTCCACTAGGGAACGAGTCAAATTTCATCTTACGTACCCTTAAGATCTTATAAAGACCCCTTGAGTACAAACAGCCCTCTTCAAGCACTACCAAGCAAATGGTAATCATGATAAAACATATTTGAATCAGTGAAAAACTAAGGAAATCTTAGGATTCTCATAAGAGTTTATTAAACCTTGAAGGATCAGCTAGCTTAGCCATAAGAGTAAACTCTCTTTGTCTCATCACTGTAGCTAAGTGTTGAGACAGATTTAGGACACTCTTAGAACCCATAGGACTGAAATAAACTCAGAAAACCAATAAACATTTCTTATTGGTATTCAAATAAACATGGTGGTGGACCATAAAACCTTTTTACCTCTAAAAGAGCTAAAAATTTCCACCTGGTGACTCCACAATCCTAAAAAAACCATAAGACTCCACTGGGAAAGACCCATTATCATAATAACATCATTTAAACTCAGTTAGAGGACTTTAGGATTAAAATTTTTCTTGTTTAAAGATCAGATAGCCTCTTAAAGATTGTCATATCTGGTTAAACTTTTCTTGTTTAGTTGGGTCTGAAAAGCACAACATAGTGTCTCCTAGAAAGATTCATACTAGAGCCTACCCTGACCCAAACCCTCCTGAGATAGTTGATAACCCTGAAAGAATCCTTAGGAAGTCTCCTGAGGTTAAATCTTCAACTGTTTTCAGATCACCCTTGAGAGCTAATTCTGTTCCTGAAAAACTTGCAGCTCTACAACAATCAGAAGTTGACTTAAGAAATCCATTTAGAACTAGGTTGCTTGATGAGTTAGATCAGCTAGATTCAGAGTCTTCACTTTCATCCCCAGAACAAAGTGAACATCCTGGTAGTAGAGAAACTACACCACCAGATTTACATTTCCTTTTCAATCTAGGTGTGTCTCATCCAAGATTAGGTCAAAATCCGAACCTCAGTTTTCAAAGGAAGAATGACTCTAAACTGTTTAATTTTTTTGAGTCAAAAACAAAAGTAAACTGGTTCTAATAAACCCAAAATTTGAACCAGTCAACAAAGAAAAAACAGCTCAAACAAACTCAAGAACAGAGTTGAAGAAAAGAGAAGGATGTGCTTAAAACTTTCAGATCTTAAGCCTTCACCATTTTGATTTAATTTTCTGCAAATAATAATCTATGCGCAACTTGTTTTTTATGCCATAGATCAACAACAAGTTAGACTGTTTAATCCTGACGTGTATGCTTTTAAATTTCTGTTTTAGAAATTAGTGAATAAAAATCTGTTAGACTGTTTAATCTTAATAGATAGTAGTTAGGTAGAGAAACTTATGAACTCAACTGTTTAATCTGAATTCATGGAGAAATAAGAAGTAGACTTAGATTAGTTTTTAGCTTCCAAAATAATAAAATGTTTGTAAAAGAGTTTGCCAATCCAAGTGCACTCTGAAAGAAGAAAAAATGTTAGATCAGTAGGATTGGATAGGTATAAAGCTTGTTTGATAGAGTTCCATTGTTTTTCATGGCTTCTAATATTATCAGAACAAAGAAGATCATCCAAGTGAAAAAAGTTGCAGCCCAATGGATGAGGCACTGATCAGCCCCCTAGAGAATTCAAGTTTGAAGTTCTTGATGCCTTCAAGAAGGCACCATCCCCATGTGGAGCCACTGTTAGCCACCTATAAAATTTGTCATATCAAATGGTGGATAAATTAGTTTTGAAGCCTTCAAGAAACAAGTTTTATTGTCAAAATTGTTAATTCTTGAAGTCTTGTGAAGACATCATATCCTTTGATTAATCTTCACTGCTGTTTCCCTTTTAACTCTGAAATTCTACTGTTTTCCTGAAGAAAAAACTATTGCAAAAAACTCCATTTTCCCCTCATTTTACCCCTCCTTCACTTCAAATTAACCTCCATTTTGTCCCCTTTTCCCCCATGAATTTCCTCTATTTTCCCTTATTTCCCTTCTTCCATTCATAAATCCCCTTTATAAGGTTTAAAAATCCTTTTTAAACCTTACCGAAACCCTCAAAACCCTTTGAAAATCCTTGAAAATTCATAAAAAACCCATTTTTTCATTATAAGCCTAAGCCTCTTTGGGCTAAGCCCTAAACCACTTCCCCACCATATATCCATGCCCTGGAACCAAGCGTTAAATCCCAAAGGAGCTTATTGCATTGGAACTTTCGATGGGCACGTTTCTTTGTTTAAGCGAGAACCCCCGATGCGATTGGCCCCTCTTTTATAACCCCTGATCCCTCGTTTTCTTCGCATAACATGGAGCCCGCAATCAGGTGCTAAACATATAAGTAAAACCCCTCCCTGATGCAATATTCATTTGTATTTCATAAAAAATCTGATTTTTTATGTTTTAAAGAGACCCGACGGTTTATTGGTTGGGCAGATTCCAACCGTTCATCTTAAACCAATCAACGGCCTTCGGAATATTGCATCGGAGATTTCCATTATGTGCATTCAAATATTTTATTTCCATTCCCTATTCGTAAACCCCTGATGGATTCTCAGCCATCGATCTGTTTCGCCAGATCTAGATTCAACGACCCACATTGATCTAATCATAAGCCCATTCCCTCGCCTGTGACCTCCTCTGATTCATTTCCCACTGTCGATCTGATCCTCAGATCGATGGACATCGTTCAATTGCATCGACGCTCTATTTATCTTTGCCCCTGCCGATTGCAAATCCTCCGATTGCATCTGGGTTTTCCATACACCCAGATCCGACGGTCTAGATCAATCCTCGTACCTTTGGTTATTTTTATAAACCCCACTTTGTAATGTTTTTCAGGAAATCTACGCCGTTGATCTCTGCAGATCAACGGTTCACATTGAACCATTCTCCGCCTCATATTTTGTTTCATTAACCCAAGTTTCAATCTGGGCCGTCGATTCCATTCATCCAACGGTCCATAATAAACCCGATAAGCCCACTCCTATGGGTCGTACTTTTCTCTAGATCCAATCTCCGTCGTCCATCCCCTGATCGGATGGTCTAGATTAAAACCACCCCACCTCTTTCCATCCGAGCATCTTTCCTCCATTGTGCTCTCTCCTTGACCATTTGATTTGACGCCCCAGATCTAACGGTCAACACGCAGTTTCACGTAGATTCAAGCCCGAAAGATAATGTTTTAAATTTACGCGATGAGGGTGGTTTTGAAATGCCACGTGTCAGGCTCTAACGCATATCGTGTTCGAAAAGGTTAAACCGCCTATCCGCCTTTTTGCTGCGTGAAACTCGTGGTTTCTTTGTCCGAAACCGCTTTCCCCATTTTCGTTGCATTCCATCGCGTTCATTCTCCACCGTTGATCTCTGCAGATCAACGATCCCAGTTTAATCCAGCCATAACATTATCGCCCTCTGCCTTTCTTCCAAGGGATTTTAGGATCATTCTCCACCATTGATCTCCTTGGCCGATCTCATCTGACGACCTAGGTTATTTCCAAAACCCCAATTTCTATCTAAAACATTTTATTCTCGGCCAAAGGATTTTTCACCTATTTTCTTACATTTTCTTCCATTATGCAAATATATGACCCCTTTGCATTATACTATCCCGATTAATCCCGACCGTTGATCTTTGCAAGATCAACGGCCTTAACTTAATCTCCCCACCAATTTTTCCAACCGCCTCCATTTGACCCCCTGCGATGAATCTTCGGCTGTGCTCTAAACCTAAGCCTCCAAAGCAGTTAAACCAAAAATACACAGGATTTTCTATCTTTTCTTGCTTGTGCAGGTTTTAATAGTTTTTTCAAAAGTTTAAAAAGGAAATTAAAGGCCAGGGATGACGATCCCCTAGGCCTTTATTCATCAAATAATATTATTCCCCAGGGTTCCATATCACGTTTTATCGGTGCCTCATGAGTGCTGACGCCACTATAAAGCCCCTGTAGCACCTGCACATCAAAAAGACACAGTAAAGCTTAAATAATCAGAGAGTATCAATGTTAAAGATTCAGTCACAGCAGAGATGAAGAATTGAAGACTGTTTACACAGTTTTGAGGGATTATGGCCTAAATCGACAATCAAACGCCTAATCCACTCTATTAAACATAGTTTGCAGAACAAAAGACAGAATTTAGGCCTAATTATGCCGAACACACAGATTTAAATCAAATTAACAGTGTTTAAAGAAAAATAATAATATCTATCGGTCCTAGAAAGCCTCCAGTGCCACATCAGAGGCTAATTGAATCCTCTTAGCTGCCAAAAGACACCTGCAAGCCTCAAAGCATTCAAAGGAGGCATAGTTATTGCCTCAGTCAGAGATATTTACCTCAGTCAGAGATATTTGCCTCAATATAACCAAACAGTTAGTTCAAAACAAATAAAACAATTTAAACTGTCAGCAACGTTATTACAAGGATAATACAGAGCCTTAAAGTCAACAAAATCTTCCCAACGAGCTTAAAACTTAATGTAAGCCAATTAATACAGGGAAATATCTGTAATATTATCCATTGAGCCCCTCAAAGGGTGAGAATCATTAAAATGTATTAATTGAGCCTGTAGATCTTTTCTCTCATTCCACCTCCTCATTTTCCTATAAACTATTCTTGAGGAACTCATTGTAAAGGGTTGGTTTCAGAACTTTGAAATATAATTGTGCTCAAAATTTTCTACATGTAAATAGTGTTCAAAGGCTCTTGAAGCTCTGTTTGTAATCAAATAAGTTAGGCTGAGAAGAGAAGATGATTTCTGAACTGAAACATTGGACTTGAAGAATGTAACTGGATTGACATCAATATACAAGCTGATTCTTGGGATCCTAGTCTATATCACTGGTGAAGTGCTTCTTTCTGTGTTATTGTTTTCCTTTTATGTATGCCATTTTGTCCATTTATTCTCTGATAAAGAACAACAAGCATAGAGTTAGGATTTACTGTTTACAATACCCTTCTCTGACTAATAAGCTTTATCTCAATGTTTTCCTCCAAATTGTGTATTTAAGAATGATTCAATACAATCCAAGCAGTTAGGAATGTTGGCGTTCCCTTGTCCTACTGTCTAAACCAAACATTGTTCTTGAATGTTATTTTTATTAAGTGCTCAGTAGAGTTAGACTAGGAAAGTTTATGGTTTGCCCTGTCTCCTAGTTATTTCTTCAAAGGTAATTCTGAAAGTTTCCCTAAGAGTATGCTGAAAGTAGTTTAGATTTAAAAGTATCTTATCTGATCTTAGGATTCAATTTTTTTTTCTTATATATTTTCATCCCTTCTGAAAGTAATTATGTGGATTACTGGATTGTTTGTCTGTTGAGTTAGCTTTAATACAAACTTGTCCAAAGAAGTCTATGGTTAGCCCTGTCCTTTGGTTGTGTTAGGGTCCCGTGATTTGGCTGATTGGGAAGCCAAATGACAGTGTAACATCAAACCAATATTTGGAGCCAAAGGAAATAGCCTTCCTGGACTCAGAGAGGGCTCTCTCTATATGTATAAGGGATATCTATGTGTTTGCTTATTGTGTTCTGATTTTAGGCTAGTTATGAAGTAGGTTTTTTGGTTTTGGTTTTTAGGTTGTGAGGGATGAAATTGATCAAAGATATAAGATAGGTAAAAATATGTCAGATCAACTGGGCTATGGGGTCGAAAAGGTCAAGAAAGCTATTAGATGGTGATACAAGGCTGTTGAAGGGCCGATTTGATTCGAGGTAGAAAGGATCTTTGGGAAAAATGGAATAAAACAGACATCAATTTTGGGAACAACAAAGGATTTCGAGCATAACTAGTTTAATAGCTGACATAAACATGGTAGGGAAAACCATTAATCATGAGAAATGTAACTATAAGCTAATCAATACATAGAAATAAACATTCAAGCCATGCATATAGATATATAACTCTCTAACTTTGGGGAAATACACTTAAGACAGACAAAAAACTTAAAACATTATTCCAGAATGCCTAAACACAGTACTTCAAGTTATTGGGCACTTTGAAAACAAGATTGCATAGTCTTAGACAAAGGGCAAGATCAGAACAAGACCTCCTTGGTTCAACAAATGAAAATCTAATTAGCCAAAGAGAGATTTCATGGATGGAGCTATGGCTAGCCATGAGTAAGCAGGGCATACCGTAAATCATACTTAGCATGCATAAAACCATGAATTAAATAAGCAACAATATCCTTAAGTTATTAAAGAGCAATCAAGAATTCTTTAATGTGACTAAGGATGAAGAAAACATGAAATTTGAGGTGCCTCCAAGGGCATGTCTCAAATTTGTTCTCTACTGATCTATAGAAAGCAAGAAACATGGATTCATGAATGAAAACTAGAAAAAAAAACAAAGAAAGATACACTATACCATTCTACCAAGTCATGGAATCCAACAACAATCCTCTTTTATCATCCAAGAACATCCAAGAGACTATCCAAGAGCATGAGACAAGTATTTCTTCCAAAGCTTATATGACCACATATTGCTTCTATCATCAAGGTCAGCCTTGTTTACAATGAAAGCCTTTGGAATATATAGGCTCAAGTGAGGAAAACCTCTTAGTTCAATTTGCACTCTTATTGGCCTATTCAAAATATCTAAACTTGTCCTTGAGGCTTTGCAAAGCCCAAGGCACAAAATATCTCATAAAATATCTAAAAAATGCTAAAAGAGGGAAATAAATTGAATTTTCATAACTTCTCATGTGCAAAAATAGCTAAACACATATGAGGAAAAAGTAGTTCTTAAAGGTTCAATTTTTACAAAAATACTCAAAAATTACATTAGCAAAAGGTCCCCTGACTTGCCGACAACTTTTGGCAGCCTTTCCGATGTCAAAAGGAGGATCATGATAGCTCGTTGGAAAACTCTGAGTGTCTACTTTCTGGATCAATTGGAATTTTACCAATCTGATGCCTGGAAGTCTTCCAAAAACAGGCCTGTGTGTAAAAAACCAGAAAATAAGGTTTGCTGATAGACCGGGCAGAGTGTAGAGAAAGCGTGCATTTTTCGCAATTTCGGGGGAGAAAATGATATTAAAATGTCCTAAAAATTTCTGAGTGTGTACTCCTGAAATTATGGCATCCAATGATACCATTCTCCTCCTTTGATGATCCCCCAAACTGAAATGGCGAAGCCCATGAATTTTGGCCAAAAACCCAAAAATGCCAAAAAACCAAAATATGTCGAAAAATGCCCAAAATTGGTGAGCATGAACCTCAAGGGTTCTCAACAACATGTTGTGAAGAAGAGGCCAAAATCTAAAGTCCCGATGTGGCTTTCCTCACTTTCCGTGCCAGGCGCTTCCCTTTAGCCTCCTTGAGCTTTTCTTAAGCAGCCTTCAACTTGCGCCGGGCAAACTGATCTAACTTTTTATAATGCCTCATCATTCTCCTTTGAAGGTCTAAATCTCTGTTTGCCTTCTCCAATTTCTTTTCCAAGTGGTCATTGACTCTCTCAAGCCATGCCTCCTTATTGTTCTCTATCTCCTGTTCAAACAATGCAGTGAGAGGGGTATATTGGAGAAGGGCATTTTCCTCTTCTTTTTGCTTCTCAAGGGCCTTTTTAAGCCCGATGGTTCTTGGCCTCTTTCACCTAGGCTGATCTTCTCCTTCACTTTGATCGAACTCGCACATGATTTCTTCCAACCTTGCTTGGGCTTTGGAGGCCTCCTTCTTGTACTTAGTCGCCCGTGTCTCATAAACAGCCATATGGACACTTATTTGCCTATTTTGAATTTGCAAAAATTGATTGAAATTCCTAGCTCTATGAAGATCATCCTTCAAAGCATCAATTTGGCCTTCTCTATGGATTAAGAGGTTTTCTAGAATCCGGGCCTCATTATCACTATCATCGCTTTGGACTTGGATGATGTCAAATGCACTCTCCTATTCATGACTTCCTTCTACCTTGCCCTTCACTTTGCTTTGAGTGGCTATTCTAGTGCTCTTCCTCCTGGGCAAATCAATCATGGGCTTCTTTGGAAATTTCCCTTTACTTCGGAGGGCCCTTGTAACATTTGGAGTGAAAACCTTAGGCACTCTCTTCTTTGTTGTCCGGGGCTTGGCCTTTTTAGGAGAAGAGGGCATGGCCCCTTTACCTTTGTCTCCTTGCTTCTCTTCTTTTTAAGTTTGCTGTTCTTATTGAAGAGCCTGCTATTCCTAAGGAGGCTGCTGTGTATCATCTTTTGGCTACCCTTTCTCATCACTGTCATGCTGCTGCTCTGTCTCATAAGGCTGCCCCTGTTCATCAATTTCCTGTCCTTGTTCATCATCTTTATGCCCTTGTTCATCATCTTCATGCTGCTGCTCTGTCTCATAAGGCTGACGTGTGTCCTCTTTTGACTGTCCTTTCTCATCACTATCATGCTACCCTTGCTACTCTGTCTCACCCTCACTGTCATGCTACTGTTTGTCATCATAAGGCTGCTCACCCTCATCGTGAGTCTGTTGTTCTTCATGCTGCTGCCCTTCATCCTTTTCCTCATCATCATGATAATGCTATTCTCCCTCTTTAGGCTCTTCTTCTTGTTCTGTATTAAATTTGAGCTTTTTAGGAATAGGTCTACTAGAAGAAGGCAAGGGATGATGAGTAGGAGATGTAGGGGATGTATGGACTAGAGGGAAAGTGGAGAAATTTGGATGAGTGATGAAAACATCCCAAGAGACCTCTCTCTTTTCAAGCTGATGAAGGATGATGATTTTGATGAGAGAGTGATGGAAGAGACAGGCTATTTGCTATGAAGGAGGCTTCTTCTGGACAGTGGAGGCCATTTTCTCAATTCTCTTGTGTAAGAAGAAAGGAAGATTTAGCAATCTGGCCCTAGTGAAATGCAAGAGCATTCGAATGTGATATGCATATATTCGAGAGAATCTTCCTTCACAAGTGAAGTACTTCATGATAATCTTCATGAGAGGGGTGTAGCTGGCTAAAAGATATGAGAAAGGGAAAACAAAAGGACATGATTATCTGTGCTCAGGATTTAGGAAGGGCTTGTAATCATCTAAGTCCAAATGGCTTTGTTTAAACCATTTCTCACCAATATAGGGAATTTTAGTGGCCTTGGAGATGGATCTTGGGGAGAACTTGAAGTCAAGGCCTGCTAATTGGAAATGCTTATCTTGAAACCTCAAAGCGCAAAGGTGTGTCAAAGGAGAAAAACTCTTCAGCTCTTGCACCCTTTGACAAAAATCTAAACATCCCACCTCATGGAAATTGAACAATCATGATGGGTGGGAATTCACTTTTTCAGTGGAAATAGGTTCATATCTCTTATGCAATCCACTCCTACTATCCTGCCTGGGAGGCATCTTGTTATAGATGCTCTCTGCAAAACTAAACTGCCTCAAAAAGGATTCCTTGAAATGTGGTCTCAAACAACACTATGTCTTCTTTGTAAATCACTGTTTTGATCAAGGTAAATTTGCCTCAAATATGTGTAAAATGTTTTCTTTGCTATTAGGTCCCTGCTCCTCTCAGAACACTGCTCTTTCCCCTTTGTATGCCAATCAACAAGTAAATTTAATAATAAGCACACAGTAAAGTGATTTTGGTGTTTGTGTAAGGTCACATGGCTCTAGGTGTTTTGAGGACAATAGGACAGCCTTGTATTTTAGACAAGGGAAAAATGAAAATCCTCCCAATCAAAACACCCTCCTTGTCTTCACTGTTTTCTCACACAGATTTTGACAAACACCTCCAAATGGAAATGAAAGCTTTACCCACTAAGGTCTGTTTATGGTAAAAAAGGCAGCCCTGACTTTTCTCTTCACCACACCGAGGAAAAATTTGAACAATGACCAAGTAATATATGGATGATTACTGTGGTTGAAATTAGGACCACTGTTTCATTTTTCAAATACTGAGTTTCTGCTTTAAAACAATGTCTCCATATTTTATCATTGTTTTGAGGGCAGTTTAATGGGATTTTTACATCAATAAAAACTCATCATTCTTACTGTTTCACCTCTAGCAAACATAACCACAACAAGGCTCGAGTTTTAAACAAAAACACATCTCTCTTTAAACAACTCAAAACTGTGATTCACACCGTGAGTTCCATCCCTTTTTCCACCACTTAACAGTTTTGAATATACCAAGGAGGCGCATAAATACCTTGATAATTCGATGGCAGGCCTTTCTTGAGGTTTGGGGCAGCTTCCAGACTTTTTTGAGGGCGTTTGGACCATTTAAAGTGTGCGCGGCACGTTTTTTGTGAAAAACGCCTTGCAAAAGGAGGCTGTCGGGTCACTATCGGGCCGACGTGACCGGTGCCTACAGGCGTGCCACTACAGGCGCACTGCACAGCAGTGGAGTACTTTGTAAAAAATCTTCTTGAACGCGTTGCGCAAAGCTACAGGCGCGCCGCGCGTTCTTCAAGCTCAAAAATCAATGAATTAGCTCAAAATTTCCTTCTCTAGTCTCGTGGACAGCAAGAGGGTAGCGATGCCTTGTGCTTTGAGAAGTTTAAAAGGGCTTGCAACGGTCCCTCTATCCTTTTGTATTTGAACAAGATAAAAAACCCTTCGGTGTGTTCAAAGATGGTTTTGAAAACATTGAAAAAGCCTTTGGTTTAAAACCAAAATATGAAACTCACATCTTTTTTGAAAACGTAACTAAGACTTATTTTTGTTCTAACAAAAACATAGAGGCAATGATCATTTCTTTATAAGCCTGACCTCCTTTTTGAAATGAAACAACCTTTTTGAGAATTTTAAAACTTTGACTGTTTCTCATCTAAGGAATGAAAAAATGTCCTCCTTTTTGATGTCTGCACTGTGGAAGGAAAAACTGTTCTGAGCCACGTAAGGATTGTAGAGGTGCCTTTTGAATGCAACTATCTTTTTGCTAGGGGAAAAAGCTTAAATGTAATTATAAAATCCATTTCCACCTCTTGTCTTTGCATGGCTCATCTGCTACTACTTTTGATCAGTTGAAAAAGGTTTTTATGGAAAAGAAAGAGAAGCACCTCTGAATATCATCATCATCCATTTGTTTTTGTCGTCGAAAAAGGACACCTGTAGAAGACACTTTGTGTTATATGAGGTTTTCTTTGACACTTTGAAGGAGATAGTTTCTCCCTTTTGCAACCTAAACTGACATTTTTTGCTCCAGATGCTTTGGATATGGTCATGTCCATTGTGAAAACTAAATGAGATGGCAGGTGCTGCTTGAGTTTCTTTTTTGACTGTGGGTAAAAATAAACAAGGGATGATGCACTGGAGTTGAAAAGTGAATAAGGGAAGCTTCCCCTTTGTTATTCTGTGAAGGAGGTCTACAAGAAACCTAGGCTTCACTGTCATTTGTCCATCAAGAGGGCACTTCTTCTGAAAACTTCTTCTGTACTCAAAATGTAATCAACAAAGCACCTTTGACCTATTTTCATAAGGAAACTGCCTTCATTTGTAACAGTGGCATGTAGGTATTGATTTTGAGTGTTTGTTCTAGAACCTTTTGAAAAACAATTATCAGCCTTTGGCTTGTGTCTAACCCAGCTGATTTCAACTATTCTTCCACTCTGTTTTGTTTAAAGGAACAAAGACTAAATGATAAGCCTGTTCATCAAGGAGATGAGTTTTTTTAAGGAATTTATACTCCTCGGCTTGGATTTTTGATAGTTATAGTACTCATGCTTTCCTTTTTTTTTGACATGATTTCCCTGTTCAGAAGATTTCAACTGTCTTCTGCTGCTCTTACCATTTGTCTCTTAATCAGTCCAAACCTTAAAATGAGTCACTGCTCTGGCCCTCTGCTTATGAATGAAGGAGGCCTATTTTGACAAATGCTTGATGTCCTTTCAACCTTTGTTTTAATCAAAATAAGGATGTTTGATGAACCTACTGACAGTGGTTTCCCTTACATCTGTTGGCGGAAGTTAGTTAGAAGCTAAGACTGATGGATTCCTTTGGCCATCTGTTCAATAATATTTCTACATTGACGATCAACTAATTAGCTTCATATTGTAACTCAATAGCAATGGATCTCCACTGCTTTTCATCTGCCTTAAACATCATTTTACTTCATAAAACCTTAGCTGTTGTCTTATTGTAACCTAAGTTTGTCCTTACAGTTAGTGAAAAGCTTAAAAACATACTTTGTCCATTTTCCCTCTGCTTATAGATGAAGGAGGCACTCTTAACCCTCTGCTTGTGAAATGAAGGAGGTTCTTCAGTCTTCAAACCCTCTGCTTATAGATGAAGGAGGTTTTTAAGTCATGTCATATCATTATCCCTTTGACAGTGTTATTTTTCCTTTCACTGTCCTTTCAGGCTTTGACTGTGATCGCAAGAGCTTAATGAAAAAAATCTCTTCTCTGTGGCTGCATCCTAGGCTCAAGATCACATTGAGAAGCAACTGTCTTCTCATGTGGAGCCAAATATTGTCTTCTGAGATGCTGGTATGCCTCTGTCCTTGAAAGATCCATTAAAAAACTGTAAAAACACCTAGAATCAGTTTGACTTATGGTCCATGTATTGCTGAGACTTGAGGGTGTATTAGTGGTGCAACCTATGGTTGTAACCAACTTTATTTGCAGAATGGGAAGGTCTGTTATGACTGGTCTATAGTAGATGGAGGTTCTTTGGCTTTAGGATAGTTTTCCAAGTGAGAAATTCCTAAAGTGCCACTTCCTAACTTAGCGGAGAATTTTTGGACAGATTTGGATTATTTCTTTAGAGTTGATGGGTAGACTAGTATGGTTGAGGCTAAGTAGGATTTGATAATGAGGTTTCATCTCGTCATGGGCGGACTGCAAGGTAAGAGGGAAAAAAGTTTTATGGGTGTTTTCCAGCTAGCAAATTTGACAAATTTTTAGATCAGCTGCTAGAAAACTTGGTTGTTACAACTAGTCATCACCAACAAGTGAAAAATACTAATGACTAACAGGTTGGTTTTAAACAATTACTTAAAAGGATTTTCTTGTTTGGAAAGACTGATAAATCCTAGTTGAAATTATTGTCTTTTTCCACCCCTTCAACAATTCTTTTGTTCCATTCCATCATTTTATCTAAGAGATCATGTAATGTAGATGACTTGCCCCTTGGACCACTCTTGAAATTGTTGCACAATTAAACCCTTTTATGACTCCATAGCCCAATGGACTAAAAACTAGCGTTATATCTATCCTATTAGTCAAATATTGTTCAGTATTCTTGCAAATTCACACCTTTGAAACTCTTTCATTTTAGGATTTTCCACTCAACTAAAAATCATGCTCAACCATCCAAAACCAAACAAAAAACTTTTCTCTTAATAACTAGCCTAACATCACACATAAAAGCTTTAAAGATAAATCAATATTTGCATGTATAGAGAGATCCCTCTCTGGATTCAGGAGGGCTAGATCCTAGAATCCCAAAGTGGTTCAAATGCCCTCTCCACAGTTCTGGTCTCACCAATCTACTGGAATTACGGGGAGCTAACATTTCTAGCGACTCCACTGGGGAATTTCTGAGTTAATGATAATCTAAGCACACCTTAAACACTCTAGAAAACCCTTGATTAAAGAATATCTGGTATATTTTCAAGTTGAGCCACCAGGCATAACATTTCTGGCGACTCCACTGGGGAATGAGTCAAATTTCGTCTTAGGTACCCTTAAGATATTATAAAGACCCCTTGAGTAAAAGCAGCCCTCTTCAAGCACTACCAAGCAAATGGTAATCATGATAAAACTTATTTGAATCAGTGACAAACTAAGGAAATATTAGGATTCTCATAAGAGTTTATTAAACTTTGAAGGATCAGTGAGCTTAACCATAATAGTAAACTCTGTTTGTCTCGTCACCATAGCTAAGTGTTGAGATATATTTAGGATACTCTTAGAACCCATAGGACTGAAATAAACTCAGAAAACCCAAAAATATTTCAGATTGGTATTCAAATAAACATGGTGGTTGACCATAAAACCTTTTTACCTCCAAATGAGCTAAAAATTTCCACATGGTGACTCCACAATCCTAAACAGACCTTAAGACTCCACTGGGAAAGACCCATTATCATCATAACATCATTTAAACTCAGTTAGAGGACTTTAGGATTAAAATTTTTCTTGTTTAAAGATCAGTTAGCCTCTTAAAGATTGTCATATTTGGTTAAAGTTTTCTTGTTTAGTTGAGTCTGAAAAACACAGCATAGTGGCTCCTAGAAAGATTCATACTAGAGCCTACCCTAACCCAAACCCTCTAGAGATAGTTGATAACCCTGAAAGAATCCTTAGGAAGTCTCCTGAGGTTAAATCTTTAACTGTTTTCAGATCACCCTTGAGAGCTAATTCTGTTCCTAAAAACCTTGCAGCTCTACAACAATCACAAGTTGACTTAAGAAATCCATTTAGAACTAGGTTGCTTGATGATTTAGATCAGCTAGATTTAGAGTCTTCACTTTCATCTCCAGAACAAAGTGAACATCCTGGTAGTAGAGAAACTACACCACCAGATTTACATTTCCTTTTCAATATAGTTGTCTCTCATCCAAGATCAACTCAACAATCTATTGCTAGTACATCCACGTTTGTTCTTCATACATCCACTGTCCAAACCACTTCATTCCAGCCCACTTTCCCTCTTGTTAATCCACCACTTGTAAACCCCCCACTGTTTCCACAACCTCCTATCATGGCAACATGGTATGCTCCCTTAGTCCTTCCTTTACCATTAGTCAATCTTCCACAGGACTATCAGTCCAAGATACCATTGTATGATGCCAATAATGCTATTATTGCTTCACAACATGTGGATAAGATGAATGACTACTTTGACAAAAATGAAATTGATGATGAAACTGTCAAACTTAGACTATTTTCTCAGAGTTTAGGGGGAGAAATAAGAAAATGGTTCAAAGGCTTAACCCCTCACAGTATTAATGATCTCCAAGCCTTCCATCAGATATTCCTAAAAAAATGGGAAGTAGGGAAAAACCCTCTCCAAATACTTTCTGATTACAATAATCTCCAAAGAAATTTTGGGGAAAGTGCACAATCTTACTGCACTAGATTTAATAGTGTGTACAATGCCCTTCCCCCAGACATAAAACCTCCACAAGGCTCAAATTTAAACAAGTTTCTTAAAGGTTTTGATCCTGAGATGGCCTATCAACTGAGAGAGAGAGATCCTTTAACTCTTGAAGATATGCAAAAAGGAGCTCTTGCTGTGGAAGTTAACTTTGGAGAAAAGAGCAAGAATGAGGAATGAGAAGAAAGTGTCCTTTAGAGAGGAATCCACACCTTCCACATCTAGCTCAAAGATGGAAAGAATGATGGAGGAGATGATGAAAAAGATGAGCGTACTTGAGAGAGCTCAAGCTAGTCAAAACCAAACAGCTCCTCAAAACAGAAATCAAAACCAAAATCAGAATTTTAGGAGAATCTAGCCTCAGAATAGACCAAGGGAGGATGATCAACAGATCACTCCTCCTTTTCATCAAAACTATGTAAGTGAGGTTGAAGACACATTAGAACAAACAGAGGAGTATGATATAAATATGTTGGGAGTAGATAATGATGACTTTGAAGTTCATTACAATAGGAAACAATGTCTATACACACCTTATGATGACAAAAGACCAGAGGATGAATATTACTATCAGGAAATGGAAAACGTCATCATAGAAAACACAAAGGAATATGAACTTAGAAGTAAGAAGAATTTGGAAACCCCCAAAAACAAAACCTCTGACAAATCTACACAAAACAGTACTGTAAATAAACCCAAAATTGTAAAACAGAAGGACAAGACAGTGGCTGGAAATTATGATAAAGGTAAAGATAAAAGCACTTAAAACAATGAAAAACAGAGTGCAGACCTTGGTAGCGTTAGCACCTCAGCTAGTGCTCCCGTTAAAACAATTTTGACAAATGTAAATAGAGGAAATCAGCAAACTGACTTTGCTGATAGAGAGAAAGTTAATAAGGCTGAAACAAGCACTTCAAAGAATCAGATGCCTTTTAGTTTGGAGTAAGAAATTGCCAGAATCAAGATCTCTATTCCTCTTACTGAATTAGCTGTCCAAAATGTATATAGATCCTAAATTTTGAAGGCTTTAAACATAGAAGAGAATAACGATACTGTCAATCTTAATTATGACCAACCAGAGCTCATATTTGGTCCTAAGATTGAAGGTATATATCAAGAAGGACCGGTTCCTCCTTTTTATGTTAGTTTAAATGTTCATGATGACAAGATTTTGCAAAATGCTATGCATGATTCAGGGGCCTCTCATAACCTAATGCCCAAAGCTGTAATGGAGAGCCTAGGCCTTGAAATCACTAGGCCATACAAAGATCTTTCCTCCTTTGACTCAAGCAGAGTGAAATGTTTAGGATCAATCAAAGACCTCTGTGTAAAACTAGCACAAATTCTAGCCAAATGTTTAGTAATGGATATTGTAGTGGCTGATGTACCCCCAAAATATGGTATGCTGTTATCAAGATCTTGGGGAGCTAAGTTACAGGGAACTATGCAGATGGACATGACCTATGCGACCATCCCTATTTTCAATCAGACTAGAAGACTTTACAGGGAGTCCCATATGCAATACATGGTTACCAGCCAAGAGAGACCACAAAACTCTCCTCTTTATTCTGTAAACACAGGCCTTGATTCATTTATCTTTTTCAGCGATGAAAAATTCACTGAACAAGTACCCTTGACTGAATTAATGGCAGATAGAGAGGATGAGGAAGACAACACAGAAGTATCAAAATAGTTTTCTAAACTCGAAAACTACAGCAAAGTGCCGATCTACAAGAACAATCTGAAAGCACACTAGTTGAAGAGTATAGTAACCAGAATGATGAACTTGAAACTAGTCCTCTTTGGAGTATTAACTTCGATGGGTCTTGCAATAGGAGAAATGTTGCTGCAGGCGTCTGGATACATAACACTGAGAACAACCACATGGAAGGCCATTCCTAAGATTAAATTTTTAGTGTTCGAATAACATAATGGAGTATGAATCCCTTCTTTTAGGCTTACACTTGTTAAAGAAATTAGGAGCCAAGAGAATTAAAGTGCATGGGGATTCAGAGTTAATCATTAGGCAAGTAAATGGGGAATAAAACACTAAACACCCCAGACTTAGAACCTATAGGAATGATGTCATGGATTTATTAAAAACGCTTGAGGAATCCCAACTGATTTTTGTCCTAAGACAAAAGAATATCATGGCCCACAGTTTGGCTTTTGCTGCTAGAACATGCTTAACACCGTATGAAACCAAACAGTGCACAACTCAATTTAAATTCAGAACAGCTGTCCCCAATAACGAGAAATATTGGCAAGTGTTTGACGGAGATAAGAAAATAGAAGACTTCCTACAGTCTAGAAATGAATTCGAAATACCAAGTTCGGGTTCAGACTATGAAACAGACCGCCCCAGTGAAGAAAATTGTCTTGATAAAGAAGAAGAGTCTCCAGAGATTGTTGATGTAAAACTGCTGACTAACAGTCTTAAAAACATAACAGAAGTTAGTACAAAGTTAGACAAAGAAGACTTAGAAACTTTGCAATCTAATTATCAAAGTTTGCCAAAGGGTCTGGTCCCTTTAGAGGAGTTGTTTGATTTTAATGATGTGGCCAAGAAACCAAAACTAGAGCCTGTTGAGACTGAAGTTGAAGAGTGTAATATAGGCAGTGAACTTAAAACAAAGATGATCAAAATGTCTAGAACTTTACGAGCTCACATTGAACTCAAATACGTGGAGTTGTTTAAAGAATTTTCTGATGTTTTTGCGTGGATTTATGAGGATCTGAAATCCTATGACACTGAAATAATTCAGCACAAGATACCTCTCAAGGAAAACCAAAAGCCATTTAAACAAAAACTGCACAGAATAAACCCTATTCAGTTACCTTTGGTTGAGAAGGAAATCAAGAAAATGTATGAAGCTGGTATTATTGTCCCTATTTGATATTCTGAGTGGGTGTCTAATCTGGTGTCAGTTAGGAAGAAAACAAGAGAGATTAGGCTTTGTATAGACTTTAGAGAATTAAACAAAGCCTCATTGAAGGACAACTACACTTTACCCAAAATGGATCATATTTTACAAAGGGTAGTTGGTTCTAAAATAATTTCTTTGCTAGATGGCTACTCAGGATACAATCAGATTTTAGTACATCCTGATGATCAATTAAAGACAACTTTCACCACACCTTGGGGCACTTTCATGTA
The DNA here is from genome assembly GCA_034641835.2 of Pinus albicaulis. Taxonomy (NCBI): domain Eukaryota; kingdom Viridiplantae; phylum Streptophyta; class Pinopsida; order Pinales; family Pinaceae; genus Pinus; species Pinus albicaulis. The sequence goes on from CM076578.1 coordinate 270,841,988, forward strand.
TGTGAAAATTCCCTTTGGTCTAATGAATGCTAGTGCTACTTTTCAGAGAGCCATGGACATTGCATTCTCGGAGGAATTGGGCTACTTCATCATTATTTACCTTGATGATGTCACTGTTTTTTCAAAGACAGATGAAGAGCACTTAGAACACTTCAGAAAAGTATTCGAGAAATGCAGAAATTTTGGGATATCTTTAAATCCTAAGGAAACACTGTTTGGTCTCCAAGAAGGTAAATGACTTGGGCACATCATTTCAGAAGAGGGGATAAAGATAGACCCAAAAAGGATTGAGGCTATATTGCAAATCACTCATCCTAGAAACATCAAGGAACTTCAATATTTCATTGGAAAGATTAATTTCTTGAGAAGTTTCATCCCTAACTTGGCTGAACTCCTTAGAAAAATTACAAACATGTTGAAAAAGGAGCAAGGAGTTAAATGGACCTTGGAAGCAAAGAATTCTTTTGAATTGGTCAAACAATCATTAACGAAAACACCAGTTCTAATAAGTCCTGATTTTTCAAAATATTTTTATATTTTTTCATTTGCATCAGAACATACAATAGTTGTTGTCCTATTGTAGAAAAATCCACAGGGACAAGAGCAGCCTATTGCATTCTTTCGCAAGGAATTAAGAGATGCTCCTCTGAAGCATAACATCATGGAAAAACAAGCTTTTTCTTTGGTCAAAGCTTTAAAAGACTTTAGAGTATACATCTTTCACTTCCACATCATTTCCTTTGTCCCAAATTCAGTTGTGAAAGACATTCTAACACAGGACCCAGATGGTAAGAGAGGTAAGTGGATAGCTGTAATACTTGAATATGATTTAGAAATCAAGCCCACTAAGCTCATTAAAGGCCAAGGTCTAGCTAGATTAATGGCTGAATCCAATTTTGAAGTTCTTGACATTAATATGATAAATGCTTTAGATGAACAAGAAGAATTCTCAACTCCCATTTTTGAAGACCATTTTATGAATTCCTCTTGGTATGCTGATATTCTATATGTATTTCTTAATTTGAATACACCTCTTGGTTTATCAAAAACAAAGGCAAGGTTTTTAAAGTTAAAAACTGTAAACTACTGCATTATAGATAAATGCCTTTATTGGAAAAATGCAAGTGGGATATTACATAAATGTTTGCCTGAGAATGATGCACAGAAGGTTAAGCACGAGTTTCATGAAGGAGAATGTGGAGGCCACATCTACTGGAAGACAACATCCAACAAAATCCTTAGAGCTGGTTACTATTGGCCCACCCTCTTTCTACATGTACATAAAATGATCATTGCCTGTCATAAATGCCAACTTTTTGAAGGCAAAAGAAATTTGCTGCCCTTACCTCTGCATCCAATCACTGTTGAAGCTCCTTTTTAGCAGTGGGGACTTGACTTCATAGGAGAAATCCATCCACCCTCATCTGCCCAACATAGATGGATTATCACTGCAACAGACTACTTTACCAAATGGATAGAAGCCATCCCCTCTAGGCAAGCCAATGACTCTGTCATCATAAAATTCATTGAGACTCATATCCTCTCTAGATTTGGCTATCCTAGTAAAATCATCACTGATAATGCAGCTGCATTTGGATCTAGGAAGATGGTTGAATTCTGTCACAAATATCAGATTACATTGGGTCATTCTACTGCTTATTACCCTCAAGGTAATGGGCTAGCAGAATCCTCAAACAAGAGTTTGGTGAACATAATCAAGAAGTTGCTGGAGGATAACAAGAAGTCTTGGCACACAAAGCTAGTGCATGCACTATGGGCTGACAGATTAACACTTAAGAAATCTATTGGGATGTCACCCTATCAGCGTTTGTATGGTACAGATGCAATTTTTCCAACTAGCCTTGGTGTGCCAGTTATGAAGTTGATTCAAGAAGTGCAGTCTGAAGACAATGACATGATCAGAAGGATTAATTAGACTATACATCTTCAGCAAACAAGGGAGGAGTTCTACAACAGAGCATTACAAAAGCAAGAGAGCATCAAGAAGCTTTTTGACAGAAGAACAAAGGCTAGCAATTTAAACGTTGGGTACAAAGTGTTAAAGTGGGATTCAAGGAGAGAAGACAAGGGACAACATGGGAAATTTGATAACTTATGGCTTGGCCCTTATCTCATTCATTCTACTGCTAGTAACAATGCCTATTTCTTGCAGGAGTTGAATGGAGCTGAACTGTTTTGGGGTCCTGTGAATGGCAGGATGCTCAAACATTATTTCTCTTGATCCATAATGTTTGAAAGCCTTTTTTTTTAAATCTTTTTCTCATTATAAATATTTCATCCATCATTGCATTCAAAGTTAGAAAATCAAAAATACAAAAACAATAGAAAGAGAAAAGAGGGCAGATTGTAAAAACAAGAAAGGTACAGCCCCATACCAAAAAAGAGAAACAAAATCTGAAAGTGTGCAAGCTCAAATGCCACTCCTAAAAAACACACTCCTAGTTAGTCATACAGCCTAATCATGACTAATTAGTTTTTTAATTTACTGTTGATAGGTTAGTGAATTAGATTTGACAAAGAGCTTAATCTTGGCTTATCAGTTAGGTAGATTAGGATAGAAAATAAAGGTTCAAGCAAGCTCAAAATATGAACCTCAGTTTTCAAAGGAAGAATGGCTCTAAACTGTTTAATTTTTTTGAGTCAAAAACAAAAGTAAACTGGTTCGAATAAACCCAAAATCTGAACTAGTCAACAAAGAAAAAACAACTCAAACAAACTCAAGAACAAAGCTGAAGAAAAGAGAAGGATGTGCTTAAAACTTTCAGATCTTAATCCTTCACCATTTTGATTTAATTTTCTGCAAATAATAATCTATGCGCAGCTTGTTTTTTATGCCATAGATCAGCAACAAGTTAGACTGTTTAATCCTGACTTGTATGCTTTTAAATTTCTGTTTCAGAAATTAGTGAATAAAAATCTGTTAGACTGTTTAATCCTAACATATAGTAGTTAGGTAGAGAAACTTATGAACTCAACTGTTTAATCTGAGTTCATGGAGAAATAAGTAGACTTAGATTAGTTTTTTTATTCCAAAAGAATAAAATGTTTGTAAAAGAGTTTGCCAATCCAAGTTCACTCTGAAAGAACAAAAAATGTTGGATCAGTAGGATTGGGTAGGTAGAAAGCTTGTTTGATAGAGTTCCATTGTTTTTCATGGCTGCTAACATTATCAGAACAAAGAAGATCATCCAATTGAAGAAACTTTTAGGCCAATGGATGAGGCACCGATCAGCCCCCCAGAGAATTCAAGTATGAAGTTCTTGATGCCTTCAAGAAGGCACCATCCCCATGTGGAGCCACTGTTAGCCACTTATAAAATTTGTCATATCAAATGGTGGCTAAATCTTGAATCCTTCAAGAAACAAGTTTTATTGTCAAAATTGTTAATTCTTGAAGTCTTGTGAAGACATCATATCCTTTGATTAATCTTCATTGCTGTTTCCCTTTTAACTCTGGAATTCTGATGTTTTCCTAAAGAAAAGACTGTTGCAAAAAACACCATTTTCCCCTCATTTTACCCCTCCTTTCACTTCACATTAACCTCCATTTTATCCCCCTTTTTCCCCCATGAATTTCCTCTATTTTCCCTTATTTCCCTTCTTCCATTCATAAATCCCCTTTATAAGGTTTAAAAATCCTTTTTAAACCTGATCGAAACCCTCAAAACCCTTTGAAAATCCTTGAAAATTCATAAAAAAACCCATTTTTTCATTATAGGCCTAAGCCCCTTTGGGCTAAGCCCTAAACCACTTCCCCACCATATACCCACACCCTGGAACCAAGCGTTAAAGCCCGAAGGCACTTATCGCATCGAAACTTTCGATGGGCGCGTTTCTTTGTTTAAGCGAGAACCCCCGATGCGATTGGCCCCTCTTTTATAACCCCCGATGCGATTGGCCCCTCTTTTATAACCCCCGATCCCTTGTTTTCTTCGCATAAACTGGAGCCCGCAATCAGGCGCTAAACATATAAGTAAAACCCCTCCCTGATGTAATATTCCTTTGTATTTCATAAAAAATCCGATTTTTTATGTTTTAAAGAGACCCGATGGTTCATTGGTTGGGCGGATTCCAACCGTTGATCTTAAACCACTCAACGGCCTTCGGAATCTCGCATCGGAGATTTCCATTGGGCGCGTTCAAATATTTTATTGCCCCTTCCCGATTGGCAAATCCCTAATGGATTCTAAGCCGTCGATCTGTTCCACCAGATCCAGATCCGATGGCTCACATCGATCTAATCATAAGCCCATTCCCTCGCCTGTGACCTCCTCCGATTGATTTCCCACCGTCGATCTGATCCGTAGATCGATGACCATTGTTCAATTGCATCAGTACTCTGTTTCTATTTTCCCCCGCCGATCGAAAATCCTCTGATTGCATCTAGGCCGTCCATACACCCAGATCCGATGGTCTAGATCAATCCCCATACCTTTGGTTAATTTCATAAACCCCGCTCTGTAATTTTTTTTGGGAAATCTTCGCCGTTGATCTCTGCAGATCAACGGTTCACATTGAACCATTCTCCGCCTCATATTTTTTTTCATTAACCCAAGTTTCAATTTGGGCCATCCATTCCATTCATCCAACGATCCATAATAAACCCAATAGAGCCACTCCTGTGGGTCCTACTTTTCTCTAGATCCAATCTCCGCCGTTCATCCCCTGATCGGACGGTCTAGATTGAAACCACCCCACCTCTTTCCATCCGAGCATCTATCCTCCATCGCGCTCTCTCCTTCACCGTTCGATCTGATGCCCCATATCTAACGGTCAGCGTGCAGTTTCGTGTAGATTCAAGTCCAAAAGATAATGTTTTAAATTTACGTGGTGAGGGTGGTTTTGAAATGCCATGTGTCAGGCTCTAAAAAATATTGCGTTCGAAAAGGTTAAACCACCTATCCGCCTTTTTGCTACGTGAAACCCGTGGTTTCTTTATTCGAAACCACTTTCCCCATTTTCGTTGCATTCCATCACATTCATTCCCCACCGTTGATCTCTGTAGATCAATGGTCCCAGTTTAATATAGCCATTACATTATCGCCCTCCGCCTTTCTTCCAAGGGATTTCAAGATCATTCTCCACCGTCGATATCCTTGTCCGATCTCATCCGATGGCCCAGGTTATTTCAGAAACCCCAATTTCAATCTTAAACCTTTTATCCTCTGCCAAAGGATTTTTCACCTATTTTCTTACATTTTCTTCCTTTCCGTAAATATATGACCCCTTTGCATTATAATATCCCGATTAATCCCGACCGTTGATCTTTGCAAGATCAACGACCCTAACTTAATCTCCCCACCGTTTGTTCCAACTGCCTCCATTTGACCCCCCACGATCAATCTCCACCGTTGGATACTTTCATCCAACGGCTGCGCTCTAAACCTAAGCCTCCAAAGTAGTTAAACCAAAATTATGCAGGATTTTCTAACTTTTCTTGTTTGTGTAGGTTTTAATAGTTTTTTCAAAAGTTTTAAAAGGAGATTAAAGGCTGGGGATGACGATCCCCCAGGCCTTTATTCATCAAAGAATATTATTCCCCAGGGTTCCACATCATGTTTTATCGGTGCCTCATGAGCGTTGATGCCACTATAAAGCCCCTATAGCACCTGCACATCAACAAGACACAGTAAAGCTTAAATAAATAGAGAGTATCAGTGTTAAAGATTCAGTCACAACAGAGATGAAGAATTGAAGAATGTTTACAGAGTTTTGAGGGATTATGGCCTAAATCGACAATCAAACGCCTAATCCACTCAATTAAACACAGTTTGAAGAACAGAAGATAGAATTTAGGCCTAATTATGCCTAACACACAGAGTTAAAGCAAATTAACAATGTTTAAATAAAAACAATAATATCTATCAGTCCTAGAAATCCTCCAGTGCCACATCAGGGGCTAATTGAATCCTCTTAGCTGCCAAAAGACACCTGCACGCCTCAAAGCATTCAAAGGAGGCAAAGTTATTGCCTCAATCAAAGATATTTGCCTCAATACAGCCGAATATTTATTTCAAAACAAAGAAAACAATTTAAACTGTCAGCAGAGTTATCACAAGGATAATACAGAGCCTTAAAGTCAACAAAATCTTCCCAACGAGCTTAAAACTTAACGTAAGCCAATTAATACAGGGAAATATCTGTAATATTCTCCATTGAACCCCTCAAAGGCCGAGAAGCATTAAAATGTATTAATTGAGCCTGTAGATCTTTTCTCTCATTCCACCTCCTCATTTTCCTATAAAATCTTCTTGAGGAACTCATTGTAAAGGGTTGGTTGCAGAACTTTGAAATATACTTGTGCTCGAAATTTTCTACATGAAAATAATGTTCAAAGGCTCTTGAAGCTCTGTTTGTAATAAAATAAGTTAGGCTGAGAAGAGAAGATGATTTTTGAACTGAAACATTAGACTTGAAGAATGTAACTGGATTGACATCAATATACAAGCTGATTCTTGGGATCCTGGTCTATATCACTGGTGAAGTGCTTCTTTCTGTGTTATTTTTTTCCTTTTATGTATGCCATTTTGTCCACTTATTCTATGATAAAGAACAACAAGCATAGAGTTAGGATTTACTGTTTAAAATACCCTTCTCTGACTGATAAGCTTCATCTCAATGTTTTCCTACAAATTGTGTAGTTAAGAATGATTCAATACAGTCCAAGAAGTTAGGAATGCTCACGTTCCCTTGTCATAATGTCTAAACCAAACATTGTTCTTGAATGTTATTTTCATTAAGTGCTCAGTAGAGTTAGACTAGGAAAGTTTATGGTTTTCCTTGTCTCCTAGTTCTTTCTTCAAAGGTAATTCTGAAAGTTTCCCTAAGAGTATGCTGAAAGCAGTTTAGATTTAAAAGTATCTTATATGATCTTAGGCTGCACTTTGTTTTTCTTATCTGTTTTCATCCCTTCTAAAATTAATTATGTGGATTACTGGATTGTTTGTTTGTTGAGTTAGCTTTAATACAAACTTGTCCAAAGAAGTCTATGGTTATCCCTGTCCTTTGGTTGGTTTTAAACAGTTACTTAAAAGGCTTTTCTTGTTTGGAAATATTGATAAATCCTAGTTGAAATTATTGTCTTTTTCCACCCCTTCAACACTTCTATTGTTCCATTCCATCATTTTATCTAAGAGATCTTGTGATATATATGACTTGCCCCTTGGACCACTCTTGAAATTGTTGCACAATTAAACCCTTTTATGACTCCATAGCCCAATGGAATAAAAACTAGTGTTATATCTATCATATCGGCCAAAGCTTGTTCTGTTTTCTTGCAACTTCACACCTTTGAAACTCTTTCATTTTATGATTTTCCACTCAACTAAAAATCATGCTCAACCATCCAAAACCAAACAAAAACCATTTCTCTTAATAACTATCCTAATATCACACATAAAAGCTTTAAAGATAAATCAATATTTGCACGTATAGAGAGATCCCTCTCTGGATTCAGGAGGGCTAGATCCTAGAATCCCAAAGTGGTTCAAATGTCCTCTCCACAGTTTTGGTCTCACCAATCTGCTAGAATTACGGGGAGCTAACATTTCTGGCAACTCCACTGGGGAATTTCTGAGTTAATGATAGTCTAAGCACACATTAAACACTCTAGAAAACCCTTGATTCAAGAATATCTGGTATATTTTCCAGTTGAGCCACCAGGCATAACATTTCTGGCGACTCCACTAGGGAATAAGTCAAATTTCATCTTAGGTACCCTTAAGATCTTATAAAGACCCCTTGAGTACAAGCAGCCCTCTTCAAGCACTACCAAGCAAATGGTAATCATGATAAAACTTATTTGAATCAGTGACAAACTAAGGAAATCTTAGGATTCTCATAAGAGTTTATTAAACCTTGAAGGATCAGCTAGCTTAGCCATAAGAGTAAACTCTCTTTGTCTCGTCACCGTTCAAGCAAGCTCAAAATCTGAACCTTAGTTTTCATAGGAAGAATGGCTCTAAACTGTTTAATTTTTTTGAGTCAAAAATAGAAGTAAACTGGTTCTAATAAACCCAAAATCTGAACCAGTCAACAAAGAAAAAATAGCTCAAAAAAACTCAAGAACAAAGCTGAAGAACAGAGAAGAATGTGCTTAAAAATTTCAGATCTTAAGCCTTCACCATTTTGATTTAATTTTCTGGAAATAATAATCTATGTGTAGCTTGTTTTTTATGGCATAGATCAGCAACAAGTTAGACCGAACAAGTTATGATGACTGAACTTTCTGATCAACTTTGCCTATGCCATGATAATTCTACTCCATATTACCCACAGGCTAATGGTCAATTTGAGGCCGTCAATAAGGTTTTAACCACCACGATTAAATGGATTGTCGGGACTCATAAATCAAATTGGCATATCGTGATTTTTTCTACATTATGGGAATACCGAACCTCTACAAAATTGCTACAAGGTTCACTCCTTTTCAACTTTTATATGGTTAAGAAGTTGTGTTACCCATTGCATGTGAAATATTGTCATTCAAATTTTCCATTGAGTTGTTACCAACTACCTCTAAAGAGGAGAAACACTTTCTATACTTTGCAGAATTAGATGAGACTCAGTGCACCGCTGCATTGGTTGCCGAAGCTCAGAAGAAATGTGTGAAAGCTGAGTATGATCAAAGTATTAACCCTCACATTCATTTAGAAGGTGACCTGGTTTTAGTATATGATCAAGCTAATGACAATAGAGGCACTGGTAAATTCAAACCGATGTGGCATGGTCCCTATATTGTGAAGCGTGTGCTTGCAAAAGAAGCCTTTGAATTAATTGATTATGACGAGATCTCTTTATATAAACCCAGAAATGGTCTTTATATTAAGAGATATTATGCTTGAATTTCATGTGAAGATCTCTCTTGTACAATAATTCATTTTTTGAATAGTGTGCCTTAGATTAGACAAATGTGCCTAGATTAGTTATTTTTGTTACTACTATCGCTGCTTATCTTAATTAATCTTGATATTGAAGATGTCAACATCCCTTCAAACAGACATTGGTTTTGCTGATGGCGCCTATCGAATATCTCTTTTGCAGCTTGGGTTATTTATTCACCCACCAATGAGTTAGTTTTTATTCATCGGATATGCTTTGGTCAAACAACCAACAATATTGCAGCATATAGTGCAGACATTATATCTGATGCCGTTACATTTGGTATTTGAAGTTTGATTATTAGGTTAGATTCACAACTCATCGTATTACATTTAAATAGAGTTTATGCAATTATAAATCCAGTGTTGTTAAGATTATTTTTGAAGGTTCGTCTCTTGGAACGACAATTTGATTATATCGAATATCAACATATTTAAAGAAATTTAAACACATTGGCTGATGCATTAGCTAATCATGTTTTAAATAGACATTTGCAACATTAAAAAATTAAATCAAAACAACATTCAATCCATGTTGAACAAGATACTCAGAAAATGAAAGTAGTAATATCATTAAGAAAGATAAGTTTGTGTCCAAAAAATATTACATCATCTGTGATCATAGGTTCAAACACCTTATGATCTAAAATATACTGATACAAAAAAAAAACTTATCAATCCACATTGACCATAAACTATCCATGATGATTATCATGATAATAAACTATAACATGCGCCAACTTGCGCAGAAATATCTTGAATGGACTTGGAACACCTGTCACGTGTCTCTGGAGCCTGAGAGGGATATCATCGGTGCTTGTCTTAGGAATATCAATGGTCAAACTCTGAAGGTTGTGCCCCATGTATGTTAGAATATCTGCTAAATTATCCTGTGGAGGTGCTACGGGTTGTGCCTCTTGCTTGTCAAAGCGACGAGGTGTTGCTGGTTGTCGCGGACCGACATCTGCATTTAAATTTTTCAGTATTGGATGATAAAAAATCAAATAGAAATTAGATTAAAAAATTCAAAATGATTCACTAACCCATCTCATCCCACTGTGCCCCTGGAGGCAAGGATGTTTCAGGATCACCTCTATATTCCATTCCCACATAAGGAAAGTATTCAATGGTGAAGACTTGGTTCCTGAGCCACATGAAATAAGTCGGAGTAAACCGAACTACTGAACCACCCTCGTCACCATGGTGAGCCATTAGTGCTACACATCGCACCATCCAAGGTTCTCGAGGAGTTACAGGATCTACTAGAATCAACTGAGGAGTGAGAAGTGGAATTCTCCCTAGAGAAAATGAGATAAGAATGGCACCGTATCCGAAGTTTTTCAACTTCCCTTTTTTTTCTCTAGTCAATTGGCCTTTCATATTGGCCAATACTCCACTCTAGTTGAATATTGTTCCTCCGAAACACTCAACTGTTGTTTTCATTTGTGATTTAGTAGCCACATGAGGAGCTACACTCCCACATAACTTGGTCACTGTGAATGCTATGACTTGAAGCTCCAGTCGCAATATGGTTTTGATGTCTATGCGACCATCCTTCAATTTTGCACTATTACTACAATACTAATCTTTGTAGTCGGCGGTGGGAAGATCTCCCTATCTAGTTCCAAATAAGGAAATGTTTCTCCTTCTCCGAGGTAATCTGGTAAGGAAGTATATTTCTGCTGGCTCAATATCGAGCCGGTGGTCACTAATTATGAAACATTGGTCTTGTACGTCCCATGCATTCACAAGCCAAGTCATTAAATCCACTTTTGTCTTCATTCCCTGAATATACCAGAACTTGTACAAACCACCATTTTTCAATGTACACATGGTTGCATCGTCATCCATGGATTTTTTATCTATGAGCTCGTGTTCTCGTTCCTTCCATTCCAACATGGTTAAAAGGCCTACAAATCAACAAATTAAACAATTAAAATCAGTTGGAGGAAACTTGAACAATTTTTTATGAAGAAATTTTATTTTTCAAAAAGTTGATGGTGCTTGCACAGGTTCTGTGTGTAGATAGTGCGGTCTTCCTCATGCGCTCCATGCAGAACCTGTAGTAGCTCAATGATTTTTCTTTTAAAAAATCGTCTGGGTGTGCGGTTATCACATGGACCACCCGTGCACCCCCAAAGGTGGATTTTGAAACATAATTTTTTTCTAAAAAATGAAATAAAATATCAAAACAAAAACTGAAATGGATGAAAACGTAGCTACGTATGATGTGAATTACCTGGTTCTGACGGTTTGAGAAATGAATGGTCGGTTCTCCTGATATCAACTCTGGAAGTTTTTTGGACAAAATCTCTCTATGCACTATTCTGAAAACAAAAGGTGAAAATGACTTATTTTAACCCGTTTTTATAGTTTTTAAAGAATAAAGTATTATTATTTTATTTATTTTTCAGTTTTAAAAGGTCAATTTTAAATATTTTTACTTTTTGAAAGAAGATATTTGTAATATTTTAAGTTTTTGTGTAGGATACAAGATCTTTGGTGAAAAGAATTATTTTGACATTGAGTATACCTTTATCACTTTTCTAGGCTCTATAAATACGAAAAAGTGAAACACTGGAGTCCTCTTTTAATCCCTTTTCAGACTCTTGAAACATGAAAAGATCGCCGAGTACTTTCCTATTCGAACTCATTAAAGTAAATGAATAGTCGTCCATTTAGTATAAGTTTACCCTTTTTTTGGAGTGAACTGGACTAATTACAAAAAATGTATTCGTTGACTAATCATGGTCAATAGAGTTCTCTCCCACATTATTTTATCCTTTTTTGGGCCTGAGAGACTAAATTTACCAAAATGAACAACCATGGAGTTTACTTATGTTTTTCTTCTTACTCCCTAAAACTAAAAAACGCCGAGTTATTCCTATACTGGACTCGTTAAAATTTAACAATACCGAACCACTCCTTCTTAGGGTTTGATTTTAATACTAATATGGACTCATCCAAAGGATGATCTTACACAAACACGAAAATTTTAGCCTCCTCAAGCTTGAAAAAAAATAAAGAGGTACTTGCCAGTAATGGTGGGGGAAAAAGAGAGAAAAAGAATCCAGTTGTCATCCTTATTTAGAAATAAGTATGCCACTCTTGAACACGACACTCTGTCACACTTAGACCTGGGTTGGGAAATCCTTTGTCTAAAAGTAAATCAAACCACATTGAAAGTCTTCAACCGGTTTCTGGGTATTAGCTTTAAGTCAAATGATGCCAAGCCATCTACAATGTCATTATGTGTTCAAGAGAAAGTTCAAATAAACCATTCATTGCAAACATTTGTCTCCATTCATGTTGACCATCCCTGAGTCATTCCTTGCAAAATATTTCTTCAAAACTTGATCTAATTTTTTCGTGTCATCTTTCTATCGACATCGGCTCATGATCTAGAAATTTGATCTAGAATCATATCAGTACCTTGGGATCTGCATGCCCTAATTGCATGTTTCTTACGTTCGACACTAGGTTGCATCATTGGACTTCGATCGAATGATTCTATGAGTGTTCGATTGCAAATCATTCATTAACACTTCATATATTGTACTAGAGTACTTTGAGAGCCATTTTCATTATTGGTGGTTTCTCTCACACTTGTTAAAGGTTCACATCATTGACTAGTAATCAAGTGGTTTCTACCATGTTTGACTTCGACACAATCAATCACATGGATAGATTCATACTAGTTCGGGGAGCGGAAATCAAGACCCTAGATCTAGTTTCCACCATCCACACTGCGAGGAGTTTTATTATTCATGATCTAGTAGATTACTTATGACAAATGGTTGCATCCATACTGTATCTAATTTTCATGTAATAATGAAACCATATATGTACCAGAACATTTAGTTGATTTTGATCTGAGTATGGGAATGCCTACCTTAGCAATGATATATATATTTTCATTGAATGTTTTTATAGGTTTTCGATCAGTGTCTCTAATCCAATCCTCGGAATGATAAAGCACTTCACTCTTCAGAATAACCTCAAACTTCGCACTTTAGGGCGGAATCTGTTACACGTCATTTTGTCACCATGCCATTTGACTGTTCATATGTGTCTATCACCATCCATATCATGTTCCCTTAGAAGTCAAAAACATTAATGTTCCTAAATCAAGTCTTGGAATTGCAGAAAAACTCTATAAAACCCTTAAAATTGTACCTACGCAGTTTTTCTAGCATTTCCCTGCGCATGCGTTGATGTTCTGTCCATAAACTACGACGACTCCTACACTTTTTGCCACTATAACCTGCACACCCCTATGAAAATCAAATAAAAGAAAAAGGTAAATTCTAGAAGCCTAGTTGGTCGAATATTCTCCCAATTGGAAGCTTCTAGAGTCACGATCAGTTTGAGCTTTATTCCTCCACTCATGGAGTTTATCCCTTGGTCCATGGAGCTCAAATCCCTTCATGAGAGGAATCCATCCCCCTCTTCATGGAACTGAAACTACCTCCATTTCCCTATAAATTGAGCTCAATTTTCAGGTTGAAGGGTAGAAAAATGTAGATTGTGAATCATAGAAACTTACTTATGTTGTTTTTAAGATGAAGAGAGTTCATAAGAGTGCACACTTCTTGCACTAGTGAGTTGTTGTTGGCATGAGATGATCACACCCTTGTGTCTATAACTCCATGCTGGTATTCATAGAGGAAGACTTATGAGACTGAAGGAGAATGACTGTTCAGGACCCCAGGAGAAATTTGTATAACATCAAGGCATCAAGTTGTAATATTACTCTTTCTATTCAAGATAATATATGTGGATTTATTTTTTTCATTGCTTTGTTTCTATGCTTATTGGAAACAATGTCAATACTTAGAATCCTTGATCACTAAGTTGGATTAGTTTTTTTGATTATTATATGTTGCAGATGCTTTGATTATTTGTCTTGTCTTTGATTGTAGGCTCTACTCATTGGAGAAACCACTTTGGAGTGACGGGACAAAGGGCTACATCAATCGTTTGGATTTCAAGGTAGGGGCATGTCCTCTCTACTTTACTATTATAATAATCTTAAAATGAAATTAATCTAGAGGAAAAGGTTTTCAAATGGATCTTTGTTTCTAGTTACTCGCTGGAGTACTAGGGAGACCGCTCTTGTCCGCAAGAGGGATTAATCCATGTAACATGCGGGTGGTCAAGAAGAAATCCATTTCCAAACATGTGTTGAAAACATTGTTACAGATCAAACGAGAATATCACATGGTCCCAATTTTTTTGAGGTAGTAAAAAAATCACCTGATTTTGAAAAGTGGCAATGCAGAATCACCCTTTTTTTTGGAGCATAGTTTTGGCACTTTAAGTTTTCTTATGACTTTTTTTTAAATGTCATGATTTTCATGTTGATTTTGAAAATTGGCGATGTAAAATAACTTGTTTTTTTTAGCATATTTTTGGAACTTTAATTTTTTTTAATTTTTTTTTTAAATGTCATGTTTTCATGTCGACTTAGAAAAGTGGTGACTTTTTTGGCACCTTAATTTTTATTTATTTATCAAGTATGAACATTTGTTTTAAAATGTTAGTGATTTTCATGCTAATTTTGAAAAATGTTGATGCAACATAAATCCTTTTTGTTTAGAGTGGTGATTTTCATCTTGGTAATAAAACATAGAAATAAAATTAAAAAAACATGACAAAAAAATAAATATAAAAAACCCAATAAAAGTGTTAAAAAAAAAAAAACAAAAAGTAACTTGTAAAAAAAAAATAATAAATAAAAAAACAAAAATATTCATAAAATAAGGGAAAATTTCAAAAAAACACATAATTTAAAGAATTTTTTTTTAACAAAAAAAAACATTTTGTTTTTTTAATTATAAAAAAAACAACATAATTATAAAAAATGATAAAATAAAATAATTTAAATTTAAATTTAAAATAATTAAAATACTCAAATAAAAAATAATTTAAATTAAAAAGAACAAAACAAAAAACAGAATTTATTTATTTATTTATTTTTCTGTGAAATAAAAAAAATTTAAATTAAAAAAAATAAATTAAAAGAATATTAATATATATATATATATATATATATATATATATATATATATATATATATATATATATATATATATATATATATATATATATATATATATATATATATATATATAGAAAAAATTAATTTTTTAATTAATTTTATTTTATTTATTTATTTATTTTTAAATAAAAAAAACGGCCCGATGAGGAATTAAATATAAACGGGGGGGCGTGGGTGACTTTCGCTCCCCCCTTTAGGCGGGCGCCATGTGGTCCACTACCCAGAATCAACCTCTGTAAGTTAGGGGGGCGGGGGTCCGAGCTGCGGAAGGGAGAGAACGCCGCCATTATTTAGATATATATATATATATATATATATATATATATATATATATATATATATATATATATATATATATATATATATATATATATATATATATAATTTTTCTTTTTCTTTTTAAATTTATTTATTTTTTAAATTAATTTAAATTTTTATTATCATTATTTTTTTTAATTTAAATTTCTAAATTTCATTTATTTTTTATTTTAGTATTTCATTTTAAAAAAAAAATTATTTTATCATTTTTTAATTATGTAGAATTGCTATTATTATTATTATTTTTATAACTTTGTATATGTGTGTGTGTGTGTGTGTGTTTTTGGAGTAATTTTTGTTTTTTTTTAAATTGTGTGTTTTTTTGAATTTTTTCTTTGTTTTTTGAGAAATTTTTTATTTTATTTTTACAAGCGATATTTTATCTTTAATACCATGCCTAAAAATACTTGGAATTTTCTTTTCACAAAGGTGATATTTTATCTTTAATGTCATCATTAGATTTTTAAGACTTTTAAGAGACATGATATTTTATCTTTAATACCATGCCTAAAAATCGTTGAAGTTGTAAGACTTTTGATATTTTATCTTTAATGTCATGTTTATCATTGAAATTTTAATGTTTTTTCAGAGTCATGATATTTTATCTTTCATGTCATTATTAAAAATTGTTGACAATTACTCCAAAAAGAAAAAGATGTTATTCCAACATGAACACTTTTCGTTTTCAATGTGTTTTTTGCGCACAAAAAAATGACAACGTTATTCCAGCATCAACACTTTTCGTTTTCAGGGTCGACGTCATTCCATCATCAAAACTTTTCGTTTTCAGGTTGTTTTTTGCACAAAAAAATTGGATTTTAATTCCATTTTAAAAAAAATGTTGAAAATTTACCCCAAAAGAGAAATGTTATTCCAGAATACAAATTTTCATTTTTGGGTTGTGTTTTCATGGTTTTTTCATGTTTTTTTATTAGAGTTCTCATTTTGAAGTAATAGTTCTCGTTTGATTGGTAAATTTGTTTGAAGTGCAAGAAGAAGTAGATGAACATGATGATGTGGTTACAACTGGTATATGATTTCCCTCTCTCGATGACACTTATATGGTGATGATTATGAACATGTAAGTTAAACATAGCATAATCATGAACCAATTGACAGTAACATGGAGTTCGTTCTACCAATTGAAGCACATGGAACTTTTGTTGTTAATATTCTTAATGGCATTGTTGAACATGTAGTTGAGAATGACAATTTAGTTGAAAATGACATTGTTGATAATGCACTAGGAATAAACAATGAAAAATTGACATTTCCAAGCCAAGTAAACCTACCATCATGGCTAGCATAAGCCATGATTAATTTGAACAAACACAGTGTCTCAAGAACTAATGAAAAAATCATGAACATGCCTTCATAACCAACAGAATTGAACAATGAATTGTTTACTTTTTTGTGGACACTAGATCAATGTAAGAATATAGTACACATAATGAGGCATCAAATGAAGAGAACAATAGATTTCAATCAGTTGTCTCAGATACTAAAAGGCAAGTGCCAAGAAATTACATGCATGTGGGAGGGGTGGAGAAGTTACTTGGCCAGTTGATAAAGCTACCAATAGAGAGAGTGTCAATGAAAAAAAAACAAGGAATATCAGGTACACTTTGTTTGGGCCGAAGTTCACAATTACTTACCTCATAAGACTATATAAACCTATTAGTCGAGTCCGAATTTTTTATTTTTTTGAAATTTAGCTATTAAAACAAAAAAATAAGGATTTAGCCAAGGAGAATAAGGCAACAAGGATTGTTGCAACACAACGTCAAGTGGATGAAAATTTTGAAAGAGAGAAAGTAAGGTAAGAGAAGGACCATCAAAAACAAATGGAAAGATGAGAAAAGGAAGCAAGAAAGGCTAAACAAATGCTTGAAAAGGAATAAGGGATGACCGATATGGTTAACAATGATGTAAGAAAAACTGATGAAACTAGGATTATATCAAACACATTGGATAATATTGCAGATAATACATCATTATTCCAAGACCTCATAAAAATTCAAGTCCCTCACTATCAAAATGGGGGTTTACCCACTTGCTTTATTCCTACCAAAGAAGCTGTAAATTATATGTATGCTCATCACACACCTCCACTTAATGCAGAGGTTAGTAGTGTTAGATCCCCGTAAATTTAGCAGATTGGTGAGACCGAAGCTGCGGAGAGCACATTTGAACCACTTTGGGATTCTAGGATCTAGCCCTCCTGAATCCCGAGAGGGATCTCTATATAAGTGCAAAGATTGACTTATCTTTAAGGCTTTTGGGTATGATATTAGGCTAGTTATTAAGAACAAGGGTTTTTGTTTGGTTTTGGATGGTTGAGCATGATTTTTAGTTGAGTGGAAAGTCCTAAAATGAAAGAGTTTCAAAGGGGTGAAGGTATAAGCAATCATAACAAGATTTAGCTGATAGGATAGATATGACGCTGGTTTTTAGTCCATTGGGCTATGGAGTCATAAAGGCTTTTAATTGTGCAACAATTTCAAGAGTGGTCCAAGGGGCAAGTCATCTATATCACAAGATCTCTTAGATAAAATGATGGAATGGAACAATAAAAGTGTTGAAGGGGTGGAAAAAGACAATAATTTCAACTAGGATTTATCAGTATTTCCAAAAAAGAAAAGCCTTTTAAGTAATTGTTTAAAACTAACCAAAGGACAGGGCTAACCATAGAATTCTTTGGAAAAGCTTGTATTAAAGCTAACCTATCAGACAAAAAATCCAGTAATCCACATAATTACTTTCAGAAGGGATGAAAATAGATAAGAAAAACGAAGTGCAGCCTAAGATCAGATAAGATACTTTTAAATCTAAAATGATTTCAACATACTCTTAGGGAAAATTTCAGAATTACTTTTGGAGAAAGAACTAGAAGACAGGGCAAACCATAAACTTTTCTAGTCTATCTTTACTGAGTATATAATGAAAATATCATTTAAGAACTACTTTTCAAGCTTCACACATCAAGATAGGGGCAAACCAACATTCCTTGATTATGTTTACACTTTACTTAAGACCTTCTTAAACACACAATTTGGAGGAAAACATTGAGATAAAGCTGTTGGAAATATGATGCAGACCCACTGAATGAAGATGAAGACATGTGACTGTTGACATGTGTTGTCCTTGATGGCAATCCACCTGATGAAGTTATGCTTGACTTGATGGACTTGGTAAATGATGTAAATCTGATGTGATATGTTGTTGAGTGGTGTCCTTGAAAGGCAACCCACTTGATGAAGATGATGAAAACTTACTTGATGAAGTTGGGCTTAAGAGAATGTGTTCCTGATGAAGAAAATATGATGTTTCTACAGTATGTACAGAAGGCTATGAAGAAAGGATTTCAGAATGTACTCAAAGTATGATGAAAAAGAGTATGTCTCTTGGTATACGCGGATTGGCCTAGGGTAAGTCGCGTATGCACGCAGAAAAGAACGTGCCAAGTCGCGTATGGGCTAAAGCGCTCAAAAGGTGCAAAACCAAGGGTAACCACCATGGTATTAACCCATGGTATTGGGTAATGATCCGCCTAATTGACCTCGTCCAGGTAGTTTTGGGCTCATGGTATTGTTTTGGCCCATGGTATCGAAAAAGGGGCTCATGGTATTGAAAAAGGAAAACCTATATAAGAAGAAGAATTTCATTGTGCAAATCATGTGTGTGGGTGCAAGATGTCTGAGCTTGAATGAATACTTCTCTCTGAAGTATATCTGAATGGAAAGGGTTACACTTGAATGATAAATCTGAATGTATGATGCACCAATGATGAAGAAGGGGATCTAGATCTGAGTTGCTCTTGTATTTGCTAGATCTGATTATGGAAGGCTTAGATATGTGATGAGGCGAGCATCTAGGCGAACATCTGTCTGAAGAAAAAGGGTAGATCTGAACTGAATATCTGATCTGATGAAGTATGCTGCTCTGTAATGATTGAAGATCTATACGCTACTTCGCCGCGGAGGAAGCGCGTATATACGCGGCTTCAGCGAAGAGAAAACGCGTATGCGCAATAAAATATACACTGAGGTATACGCTGGTTTGTGTGGACGGAAGCGCGTATATACGCGACATCAGTGAAGTAAAAGCGCGTATGCAAACTAGGGTTTGCTGAAGCAAGGGGTATGAAATATCTGATCTGTTCTGCTGTGTTTCTGCTATCCGATCTGTGTTGATATGTATCTGTTGATGATGTATGTTTGTGCTTAAAAGTATGGAAAGGGTTCGGTCTGGAAATATGATGAATTGTGGCCTGCAAGTTGTGTTCTATTGAAGTGGTTGGATCCAGTGTGAAAATTGATGAAACGTGGTCCAAGGTGGTGTTGAAGGTTGTAGCCTTCAGTCAGGGGGTTGTAGCTCCCTTCCAGGTGAGGCTGGTAAACGAGATCAGGGGGTAGTAGCTCCCTTCCAGGAGAGGCTGGTAAACGAGTCAGGGGGTCGTAGCTCCCTTCCGGGAGAGGCTGGTAAACGAGCGCAGGTGGGTGCCTGCGTGCTGGTCAAGTCTGCGCCAGCACATATGTTGTAAGATGTTTTCTCTATAATAAAATATTGAAGGCTGAGAAACTGCAGCGGTGGTTTTCTCCCGATTTGGGTTTCCACCTAGAAATCCTGGTGTTCATGTGTGATGCTTTGTGTGATGGTTTATTCTGTTCTTACTGCACATGTTTACTGTTTATTGAACATATGATGAATGAATGATGGAATAATATAAGTGAAGATTTAATGACAGATCTAAATCTCTGTGTATACGCTAGTTTCATAAAGGGGATCCGCGTATATACGCTAGTTTACTGAAGGAAAGTAGCGTATGGGTTTTAAGGAATAAAAAGATTTGATTATGCAGTAAATACTGATTCACCCCCCCCTCTCAGTATTTTTCCCAACAATTGGTATCAGAGGAGGTCCTTGTGCAGAAGCTTGATCGCTTAAAGGAGATCCGTCGCAATGGGAAGTCAAGAAGGAATAATGTCTATAAAGCCACCTATATTCAATGGAAGCAATCTGATATTCTGGAAGGTACGTACAAAAGCATTTCTACAAAGTCTTGGTGCAGATGTATGGGCAATCGTGGAAGAAGGTTATCAATACCCGGCAAGTATTCCTACTAATGCAGCAGAAAGAAAGAAGTATGAAACCAATGCCAAAGCAGTAAATGTTTTGCTGGGAAGCATGTCTGAATTAGAATTTGCTAAAGTGATGCAGCTACATTCAGCAAAAGATATATGGGACAAAATCATTCTGAGCTATGAAGGAGATACAAAGGTAAAAAATGCAAAACTCCAAACTCTTAGAATTGAATATGAAAATTTGAAGATGCATAGTGATGAAAGTGTTGCCAGTTTCTTCCTTCGTCTAGATGATGTTATCAATCGAATGAGAAATTTGGGTGAAACTAAAACTGATACTACTCTGGTTGAAAAAGTCTTAAGATCCTTGACTCCAAAATTTGACTCTAAAGTCTCCGCTATTGAAGAAAGGCAAGATCTGCAAACTCTTACTATTGTTCAATTACATGGGACTTTGACTGCTTTTGAAATGAGACAAGGAGGTCCTTCTCAAGTAAGAGAAGCTGCGTTTAAGGCTTCTACAAAAGGAAAGGAAAAGGAAGTTGTCAAAGAATCCAGCTATATTTCCGATGAAGAAGAAGCAAATTTCGTAAGAAAACTCCAACTAGGAACTGGAAGATTCAAAGGTAAGCTTCCCTTCAAATGTTTTGAGTGTGGAAAAGTTGGTCATTATGCTGCAAAATGTCCTTATAAAGGAAAAGAAGTTGTTAGAAGGAATAAGAACAGATCTAGCTCTAAGAAAAGTTACTATACTAATGAAGATAGTGATGGGTCATCTAATAGTGAGGAAGATTGTGAAGAATATCTTAGACTTCTCATGGCCTTTGAACAAAAGGAAGAAAAGGATATGTTTATGGATGCTCTAGAGGAAAATGACTTTCTTGAAGAAAATAATCAACTCAAACTTCGCTTAGAAGATTGCAAAATTCTCTTAGAAGAACAAAAGGTGATCAGAGAGACTGTTGAAAAGCAGCTTGAAGAAGAAAAGAAACATATTGAAAAGCTAGAATGTGAAGTGGTAATTCAAAGAAAAGAAGTAGAGAAAGCAAAGACCTTGAATCTTAGATTTGCTAAAGGATCTGAAACCTTAGATGAGATTATCAAGGTACAACGTTCTCCTCTTATAAAGACAGGTCTGGGATATACCGGAGAATCTTCTCAAACTTCAACACCAAACTATCTAAAAGCAGTTACAGGTGGTTTACTACATTCAGCCACTCAGCAAGGGAATAGAGGATCTCTACAGGGAAAGCAGGACCATCTCAATTCAAGGAACACTAACAAGGATAGCTTTCAAAGACACTACAACCAACAGGTAAACTCAAATAGAAGATTCCATGATCGCAGAAATTTCTACTTCAATGGGCAATGTTTCACTTGTCACAATTTTGGTCATAAAGCTATTCAATGTGTGGCATATAAAACCATCATGACAAGAGAAGAAAGAAAGAAAAGGTTGGATACTGAACCAAAGAAGAATACCTATAACAATTTTCTCCTCTTCAAAATGAAGTCGAATGTACTTATTGCAATAACTTTGGCCATGAAGAATCTGAATACAGGAACAAGATCCAGCCTAAAGAACATGTTCCCTCAAGCTCCAAAGTGTGGAAGAAGAAAGAACCGCCGGTTGAAAATTGTGGGATAGCATTATTTGCAGAAGGTGAAGAAAATCAATGGTACATCGATAGTGGGTGCTCAAGACACATGACAGGTGACAAAAGCAAACTTCATACTTATAATGCTCTAGAAAAGAAAAAGAAAGTTACATTTGGAAATGATACTCCTGCTGTGATTAAAGGAAAAGGGTCAGTATTTCTAAAAGAAAAAGTGAAGGCTAAAGATGTCATGTATGTGGATGGATTAAGGCATAACCTGTTAAGTGTTAGTCAAATGTGTGATCAAGGAGCAGAAGTGGTCTTCAGTTCCAAAGAATGTGTGGTTCGTGATCTTGATACGGGTAAAATCATTATAAAAGGAAAAAGAAATCCAAGCAACCTGTATGTACTAAACGGCATAGATCAATGTTACTTGAGCAAGTCTTCAGAAAATTGGCTATGGCATAGAAGGCTGGGGCATCTGAGTTTCTCTCAAATCAACAAAGAAAACAAACTTCAAGCTGTTCGTGATCTTCCCAAGGTCAATCTTCCAGAAAATACCATATGCAAATCTTGTCAATTTGGTAAGCAGACCAGAGTTCGATTTAATGCCAAAGAAGGATCATCAAGTAAGCCTCTTGAACTCATTCATACTGACATCTGTGGACCTATGAGGAAAAGGTCATTACGTGGGGAAGAATACTATATCCTATTTATCGATGACTACTCCCGAATGTGTGAGATCGCATTTATTAAACACAAAGATGAAGCTTTTGAAAAATTTCAGAAGTTCAAAGCTCTGGTAGAAAATGAATTGGATTCAAAAATCAAGTGTCTTAGATCTGATCGAGGTGGAGAATATTCATCAAATGAATTCTTTGAATTTTTTGAACAACATGGCATTAAAAGACAATTCTCTGTAGCAGGCACTCCACAACAAAATGGTGTAGCAGAAAGAATGAATAGAACAATTGTTCAAATGGCTAGAGCTATGATGGCTAACTCTAATGTTCCTGACATGTTCTGGAGTGAAGCAGCACGTACAACAGTTAACATTCTCAACAAAGCTCATGTTCGGGTAAATAGTGACAAAACTCCATATGAACTCTGGTATGGTAAGTCTCCCACTGTAAAGCATTTTAAAGTTTTTGGAAGTAGATGCTTTATCAAAAACAATGATGAAAATCTTGGAAAGTTTGAACCTAGATCAGATGAAGGGATACTTCTTGGTTACTCATCTTCAAGCAAAGCATTCACATGTTACAATAAGAGGCTTCAAAAGGTTGTTGAATGTATTGATGTTGTTATTGATGAGTCTCCTGCAGCTTCTAAAGAAGAAAAACAAACAACAGAAGAAGATGATAGCGACTTATGGCCTTCTACATCAGATGGAAATGATATAGGTAGTGAATCCAATGAAGAACCTGAAAATGATCTATCTGAAAAAGCTCCATCCAGATATGTTCAAAAGAATCATCCTGAATCTCAAATTTTGGGAAA
Organism: Pinus albicaulis; assembly: GCA_034641835.2. Lineage (NCBI taxonomy): Eukaryota > Viridiplantae > Streptophyta > Pinopsida > Pinales > Pinaceae > Pinus > Pinus albicaulis. The sequence continues at coordinate 270,865,448 of CM076578.1, forward strand.
CAAGGAATCAGGTGTACGAACAAGGAGAACTCTTGCGGGATCTTCTAGTAATTTGGCACTTCTATCCACAATTGAACCACACAATGTCAATGAAGCTATCAAATATGAATGTTGGAATAATGCCATGGATGAAGAAATTGAGCAAATTGAAAAAAATGACACTTGGGATTTGGTACCAAGACCTCATGATAAAAATGTCATTGGAACTAAATGGATCTTCAAGAACAAGTTAAATGAGAATGGGGATGTTGTAAGGAACAAAGCTAGACTAGTTTGCAAGGGGTATACTCAACAAGAAGGTATAGACTTTGAAGAAACTTTTGCTCCTGTAGCTCGACTTGAAGCCATAAGAATGTTTCTTTCTTTCTCAAGCTATCAACGAATCAAAGTTTATCAAATGGATGTTAAGTCTGCTTTTCTTAATGGTGATCTAGAAGAAGAAGTATATATAGAACAACCGGAAGGATTCATTTTGGGAAATGATGCAAATCTTGTTTGTAGACTTAAAAAGGCTCTGTATGGTCTCAAACAAGCTCCAAGGGCTTGGTATTATCGTCTTGACAAATATCTTCATCAACAAGGATTTTCAAAGGGATCTGCTGATAGCAACTTATACACAAAAATTGAAAATGATAAACTATTGATTGTAGTTGTATATGTTGATGATATCATTTTTGGGAGTAACGAAGAATCTATGAGTCAAAAATTTGCTTCTGTCATGCAGCAAGAATTTGAAATGTCTTTACTTGGGGAACTAACATTCTTTCTTGGTTTGCAAGTGCATCAATCTGCAGATGGTATATTTCTATCACAAGCAAAATATCTTAAGCAAATTCTGAAGAAGTATGGCATGGAAGAATGCAAACATGTAAGTACACCAATGATAACCGGATGCAGTCTCAGTTCTAATGATGATTCTCCCACTGTGAATCAACCAGAATACAGATCGATGATTGGAAGTCTACTTTATCTCACTGGGACCAGACCAGACATTATGCATGCTGTAGGGATTGTTGGACGATTCCAAGCTAATCCAAAAGAGTCTCACCTTCAGGCTGTCAAAAGGATATTCAAATATCTACAAGGAACTCAAGACTTTGGTCTATGGTATCGAAAGGATGCTGATCTTACTCTTCATGCTTACACTGATGCAGATTGGGCTGGAAGTGTTGATGATCGGAAAAGCACTAGTGGTGGTGCATTTTACATGGGGCCCCGGTTGGTATCTTGGTTCAGCAAGAAGCAAAATTCTATTGCCTTATCAACAGCTGAAGCAGAGTATGTAGCTGCCGCATCTTGTTGCACTCAACTCCTATGGATGATGCAAACCTTGCAAGATTTTCAAATCAAATGTGCAACTCCTATCTCCATCATGTGTGATAATACAAGTGCCATCAGTATCTCAAAGAATCCTGTTATGCATTCGAAAACCAAGCACATTCCCATCAAATATCATTTTCTACGTGAACAAGTGCTTGAGAAAAAAGTGAAGTTGGAGTATGTTACCTCCAAAGAACAAGCTGCTGATATCTTTACCAAACCTCTGCCCAGGGAAGCATTCGAGTATTTAAGACAGAAGCTGGGAGTGTTCTCTGCCAGTCAAAAGAAAAATCTGCATAAATTTTAAAAAGATGTCTTGGGATACGCGGGTTTCCTGAAACACAGTCGCGTATGTACGCGAGTTCCTGCACATAAACTCGCGATGCACAAACTAAGGGGGAGCCTTAGTCATATGAAAAGGATGCATGGATGCACAGATTCAGGGGGAGCATTAGTTTTGCTGAGTATAATGCACTGCTGGCATTATGGTGGTTCTGATATATGATCTCTCTTGAGGTCTTTTTGGTATTGGTTATGAAAAGTCATTTTTGATGAAAAGGCCATGTGGAGACCCATGTTGTAAAATTGTAATATTCAGTCATGTAAGGACTTGTCAATTTTGTAAACCCACTTGGTTGGGTAGCTGAGTCAAATTTTGTAAACCCACTTGGTTGGGTAGCTGAGTCAAATTTGTAAACCCAATTGGTTGGGTAGTAGAGTCTCTTATGTAAATCCACTTGGATGGATAATTGATGCAAGTATGAGTCTTTGGTGATAGGAAGTTCATAGAGTCATGTACTTCATTGACAAATATGTTTGAAGATTCAGCATGAACTCAGGGAGAGCTTGGCCACTTCAGCACATATCAGATCTACAGAATGTTTCTTCCACATGAGGAGAAAAGGGGGAGAGTGTTGGTTTTTGATCCTCCCTTTGCCCTTGATGTCAAAGGGGGAGAATGACATGGTGTTTGAATGAAGAGAAGATAATGATGTCAAATATTTGGGAGAGTGACATATTTGGGATAGTGACATGGTACCTATCTGTTGAGGTAACCAAACACCATCGTGGTTGCCATCAAGTCCAAAGGGGGAGATTGTTGGAAATATGATGCAGACCCACTGAATGAAGATGAAGACATGTGACTGTTGACATGTGTTGTCCTTGATGGCAATCCACCTGATGAAGTTATGCTTGACTTGATGGACTTGGTAAATGATGTAAATCTGATGTGATATGTTGTTGAGTGGTGTCCTTGAAAGGCAACCCACTCGATGAAGATGATGAAAACTTACTTGATGAAGTTGGGCTTAAGAGAATGTGTTCCTGATGAAGAAAATATGATGTTTCTACAGTATGTACAGAAGGCTATGAAGAAAGGATTTCAGAATGTACTCAAAGTATGATGAAAAAGAGTATGTCTCTTGGTATACGCGGATTGGCCTAGGGTAAGTCGCGTATGCACGCAGAAAAGAACGTGCCAAGTCGCGTATGGGCTAAAGCGCTCAAAAGGTGCAAAACCAAGGGTAACCACCATGGTATTAACCCATGGTATTGGGTAATGATCCGCCTAATTGACCTCGTCCAGGTAGTTTTGGGCTCATGGTATTGTTTTGGCCCATGGTATCGAAAAAGGGGCTCATGGTATTGAAAAAGGAAAACCTATATAAGAAGAAGAATTTCATTGTGCAAATCATGTGTGTGGGTGCAAGATGTCTGAGCTTGAATGAATACTTCTCACTGAAGTATATCTGAATGGAAAGGGTTACACTTGAATGATAAATCTGAATGTATGATGCACCAATGATGAAGAAGGGGATCTAGATCTAAATTGCTCTTGTATTTGCTAGATCTGATTATGGAAGGCTTAGATCTGTGATGAGGCGAGCATCTAGGCGAACATCTGTCTGAAGCGAAAGGGTAGATCTGAACTGAATATCTGATCTGATGAAGTATGTTGCTCTGTAATGATTAAAGATCTATACGCTACTTCGCCGCGAAGGAAGCGCGTATATACGCGGCTTCAGCGAAGAGAAAGCGCGTATGCGCAATAAAATATACACTGAGGTATACGCTGGTTTGTGTGGACGGAAGCGCGTATATACGCGACATCAGTGAAGTAAAAGCGCGTATGCAAACTAGGGTTTGCTGAAGCAAGGGTATGAAATATCTGATCTGTTCTGCTGTGTTTCTGCTATCTGATCTGTGTTGATATGTATCTGTTGATGATGTATGGTTGTGCTTAAAAGTATGGAAAGGGTTCGGTCTAGAAATATGATGAATTGTGGCCTGCAAGTTGTGTTCTATTGAAGTGGTTGGATCCAGTGTGAAAATTGATGAAACGTGGTCCAAGGTGGTGCTGAGGGTTGTAGCCTTCAGTCAGGGGGTTGTAGCTCCCTTCCAGGTGAGGCTGGTAAACGAGATCGTGGGGTCGTAGCTCCCTTCCAGGAGAGGCTGGTAAACGAGTCAGGGGGTTGGAGCTCCCTTCCAGGAGAGGCTGGTAAACGAGCGCAGGTGGGTGCCTGCGTGCTGGTAGGAGTCTGCACCAGCACATATGTTGTAAGATGTTTTCTCTATAAATAAAATATTGAAGGCTGAGCAACTGCAGCGGTGGTTTTCTCCCGACTTGGGTTTCCACCTAAAAATCCCGGTGTTCATGTGTGATGCTTTGTGTAATGATTTATTCTGTTCTTACTACACATGTTTACTGCTTATTGAATATCTGATGAATAAATGAAGGAATGATTTAAGTGAAGAATTAATGACATAAATAGATATCTGTGTATACGCAATTTTCGTAAAGGGTATCCGCGTATATACGCAAGTCTGGTTCAGGAAAGTAGCGTATGCGTTTTAGAAGCAGGAAAAAGTGAAAGTTTTGAATATGCAGTAAATACTGATTCACCCCCCCCCTCTCAATATTTTTCCCAACAAAAGCTTATCAGTCAGAGAAAGGTACTGTAAACAGTAAGTCCTAACTATGTGCTTGCTGCTCTTTATCAGAGAATAAGTGGACAAAATGGCATACATGAAAGGGAAAAAATAACACAGAAAGAAGCACTTCACCAGTGATATAGACCAGGATCCCAAGAATCAGCTTGTATATTGATGTCAATCCAGCTACATTCTTCAAGTCCAATGTTTCAGTTCAGCAATCATATTCTCTTCTCAGGCTAACTTATTTGATCACAAACAGAGCTTCAAGAGCCTCTGAACACTATTTACATGTAGAAAGTTTTGAGCACAAGTATTACATCAAATTTCTGCAACCAACCCTTTACATTGAGCTCCTCAAGAAGATTTTATAGGAAAATGAGGAGGTGGAAATATTTCTAGGGTTCAAGTATCATTAATTCTACGGTTAATGCAATTCTCTGCCTTGAAAACCATGCAAGGCATAAGGCAGGAAAAAATTCGATCTATATCTCTATTTCATAACTCTGTTTGGCTTTCGAGGCTTAGTGGATTAAAAGATTTGACTTTAAGGCTATTTATTATCCTTGTAATAACTCTGCTGACAGTTTACATTAGTTTCTTTGATTTGAAATAACTGTTGAACTGTATTGAGGCAAATATCACTGACTGAGGCAATAACTCTGCCTCCTTTGAATGATTTGATGCTACAGGTGGCTTTTGGTAGCTGAGAGGATTCAATTAGCCTCTGATGTGGCAGTGGAGGCTTTCTTGGACTGATAGATATTATTGTTTTTCTTTAAACACTGTTAATTTTCTTTAGCTATGTGTTTTAGGCTTAATTAGGCCTAATTTTTGTCTTTTTTCTTCAAACTGTGTTTAATTGAATGGATTAGGCATTTAAATAGTCGATTTGGGCTATAATCCCCCAAAACTGTGTAAACAATCTTCAATTCTTCAACTCTGCTGTGACTAGATTCTTTAACACTGATACTCATTGATTGATTTAGTTTTGCCGTGTCTTGTTGATGTGCAGGTGCATAGAGGGTTTTAAAATGACATCAGTGCTCATGAGGCACTGATAAAACATAATTTGGAACCCTACAGAATGATATTATTGATGAATAAAGGCATGGGGGATCATCATCCCTGGCCTTCAATTTTATTTTTAAAACATTTGAAAAAACCATTAAAACCTGCACAATAAAGGAAAAATTAGAAAAAATATTTCGGGGAAGGTTAAAACTGCTTCAGAGGTTTTGGTTAGATCGTGGCCATTGGATGAAAGCATCCAACGACGAGGATTACTTTGCCGAGGTCAAAAGGAGAGGTGGTTGAATAACGGTGGGGAGATGAAAACGGGGCCATCGATCTACAAAGATCAACAGTCGAGATAGACCAGGGAAAAATAATGTAGAGGGGCCACTTTATAATGAAACAGGGGAAATTATAAAGAAAATGGGTCAAAAACCTTAATCGGCAGCGAAATAGGCATAGATGAAATTTGGGGTTTCTTGAAGGATTCTGGGCCGTTGGATTGGTTTGGCCATAGAGATCAACGATGGAGATTGCTTTATACAGCCCCTTGGAGGATGGGTGGAGGGCGATGAACTGAGGGCCAAATCGAATGCGAGCCGTTAGATCTCAGAGATCAACGACAAAGATCTATTTCGGGAAAATGAAACGAGAAAGGGAAAGGTGGTTTCGGCTGAAGAAACCTCCGGTTTTGCGCAACAAAAAGGGAGATAGGTAGTTTTACCTTTTTGAACATGATATGCGTTACTAGCCGACACGTGGCCCTTTAAAACCGCCCTCATTGCGTAATTTTGAAACACTATCTTTCGGGCTTAAATTTATTCGAAACTACACGTTGGTCGTCAGATTTGGGGCTTTAGATCGGACGGTCGAGAGGAGAGTGCGATGGCGAGGAGATGCACGGGTGAAAAGAGGTGGGGTAGGGTCAAGGCGATTTCAATCTTGACCATCAGATCAGGGATGGATGACGGAGATTCAATCTAGAGAAAGGTAGGACCCAAAGGAGTTAGGCCTATCAGGTTGAATCTAGACCATTGGATCTTCAATATGGATGGCGGAGATTTGATTATGGGAAGGGTAGGACCCAAAGGAATTGGGCCTATCAGGTTGAATCTGGACCGTCGAATGAGTGGAATGAATGGCCCAGATCCAATTGTGGGGTTAATGAAATAACATATAAGGTAGGGGCTGGGCGGAGAATGGATCAATGTGGGCTGTTGATCTACAGAGATCAACGACAGAGATTTCCCCGAAAAACTTTATAAAGCGGGGTTTCATGAAATTAACAAAGGGTGCGAGGATTGATCTAGACCATCGGATCTTAGTTTATGGATGTCCCGATGCAATCGAAAGATTGTGATCGGCGGGGGCAAGGGGAAACAAGCACCGATGCGATTATATGTGGACTGTCAGATCTTTGGAGAGATCGACGGTTAGGAATGAATCGGAGGTCCAAAGGCGGAGGGATGGGCTTATGAAAAAGAGCGATGTGGGCTGTCGGATCTGAGCCTGGAAGGGGAGATTAACGGATGAGAAGCCATCGGAAGGTGGCCAATCGGAGGGGGAAATGAATATTAAAATATGCCCGACGAAAAATCTCCGATGCGAGATCCTGAAGATCGTTTGATCGTTTTAGATCAATGGTTAGGATTCACCCAACCAATGAACCATTGGGTTTCTTTATAATATAAAAAATGGGGTTTTTAGTTAAAATATAAAGAGAAATTTTTTTTTGGGGAGGGGTTTATATGGTGTTTAGCGCCTGATTGCGGGGCCTTTGGGTATATGAAAAGATGAAGGGATTGGGGGTTATAAAGAGGAGCCAATCGCATCGGCACTTTCCTTTAAACAAAGAAATGTGCCCATCGTAAACCTCCGATTGCGATTAGCGCTCGGGACTTTAACTCGTGGTCATGGGCGCAGGTTATATGGTGGGGAAGTGGTTTTGGGGCTAGGGCCAAAAGGGCTTAAGGCCTTAGCACAAAAGGCTGCCCTTTTTATGATTTCTCAAGGATTTTGAAAGATTTCGATAAGGCAAAAAAGGAGTTTTAAACCTTATCAAAGGGGTTTTTATGAAGGGAAGAAGGGAAATGAGGGAAAACAGAGGAATTTTATGAGGTAAAAGGGGATAAAAAGGAGGTTAATTTTGAGTGGAAGAAGGGGTAAAAATGAAGGGAAAAATGGGTTTTCAACAGTCTTTTTCTTCAGGAAAACAACAGAATTTCAGAGTTTAAGAGGGAAACAGTAGTGAAGAATAATCAAAGTATAAGATATCTTCACAAGACTTCAAGAACTAACAATTTGGCAATAAAATTGTTTCTTGAAGGCTTCAAACAGTCATTTAGCCACCATTTGATATGAAAAATTTTATAGGTGGCTAACAGTGGCTCCACTTGGGGATGTAACCTTCTTGAAGGTGTCAAGAACTTCAGACTTGTATTCTCTAGGGGGCTGATCAATGCCTCATCCATTGGGCTGCAACCTTTTTTACTTGGATGATTTTATTTTGTTCTGATAATGTTAGCAGCCATGAAAAACAATGAAACTCTATCAAACAAGCTTTCTACCTACCCAATCCTACTAATCTGACATTTTTTCTTCTTTAAGAGTGCATTTGGATTGGAAAACTCTTTTACAAACATTTTATTCTTTTGAAAACAAAAAACTAATCTACGTCTACTTATTATTTCTCCATGAACTCAGATTAAATAGTTGAGTTCATAAGCTTCTCTATCTAACTACTATCTGTTAGGATTAGACTGTCTAATAGATTTTTATTCTCTAAATTCTAAAACAGAAATTTAAAAGAATACAAGTCAGGATTGAAGAGTCTAACTTGTTGCTGATCTATGGCATAAAAACAAGCTGCACATAGATTTATTATTTGCAGAAAATTACATCAAAATGATGAAGGCTTAAGATCTGAAAGTTTTAAGCACATCCTTCTCCTTTCTTCAGCTCTGTTTTTTGAGTTTGTTTGAGCTGTTTTTTCTTTGTTATCTGGTTCAAGTTTTGAGCATATCAAAACTAGTTTGCTTCTATCTTTGACTCATGATTTAAACAGATTAGAGCCATCCCTCTTTTGGAAACTTAGGTTCAGATTTTGAACTTGTTTGAACCTTTATTTTCTACCCTAATCTACCTAATTGATAAGCCAAGATTAAATTGTTTGGAAAATCTAGTTTCACTAACCTATCAGCAGTAAATTTAAAAACTAATTAGTCATGATTAGGCTCTATGACTAACTAGGAGTGTGTTTTTAAGGAGTGGCATTTGAGCTTGCACACTTTCAGACTTTGTTTCTCTTTTTTTGTATTGGGCTATACCTTTCTTGTTTTTACAATTTTCCCTCTTTTCTCTTTCTATTGTTTTTTGTATTTTTGATTTTTCTAACTTTGAATGCAATGATGGATGAAATATTTATAATGAGAAAAAGATAAAAAGGCTTCACACTGATATGGTCAAGAGAAGTAATGTTTGAGCATCCTGCCATTGACAGGACCCCCAAACAGTTCAGCTCCACTCAATTCCTGCAATAAATAAGCATTGATACCAGCAGTAGAATGAATAAGATAAGGGCCAAGCCATAAGTTATCAAATTTCCCATGTTTGCCCTTGCCTTCTCTCCTTGAATCCCACTTTAACACTTTGTCACCAATGTTAAAATTACTGGCCTTTGTCCTTCTGTCAAAAAGCTTCTTGATGCTCCCTTGCTTTTTTTAATGCTCTGTTGTAGACCTCCTCCCTGGTTTGCTGAAGATGTATAGTTTGATTAATCCTTCTGATCATGTCATTGTCTTCAGACTGCACTTCTTGGATCAAATTCATAACTGGCACACCTAGGTTGGTTGGAAAAATTGCATCTATTCCATACACAAGTTGATAGGGTGACATTCTAATAGATTTCTTAAGTGTTAATCTGTTAGCCCATAGTGCATGTACTAGCTTTGTGTACCAAGACTTCTTGTTGTCCTCCAACAACTTCCTGATTATGTTCACCAAACTCTTTTTTGAGGTTTCTGCCAGCCCATTGCCTTGAGGGTAATAAGCAGTAGAATGACCCAATGTTATCTGATATTTGTGACATAATTCAACCATCTTCTTGGATCCAAATGCTGAAGCATTATCAATGATGATCTTCCTAGGACAACCAAATCTAGAGAGGATATGAGTTTCAATGAATTTTATGATGACAGAGTCATTGGCTTGCCTATAAGGGATGGCTTCTATCCATTTGGTAAAGTAGTCTGTTGTAGTGAGAATCCATCTATGTTGGGCAGATGATGGTGGATGGATTTCTCCTATGAAGTCAAGTCCCCACTGTTGAAAAGGAGCTTCAACAGTGATTGGATGCAAAGGTAAGGGAAGCAATTTTCTTTTGCCTTCAAAAAGTTGGCATTTATGATAGGCAATGATCATTTTATGTACATCTAGAAAGAGGGTGGGCCAATAGTAACCAGCTCTAAGGATTTTGTTGGATGTAGTCTTCCAGTAGAGGTGGCCTCTACATTCTCCTTCATAGAACTCATGCTTAACCTTCTCTGCATCATTTTCAGGCAAACATTTAAGCAATATCCCACTTGCATTTTTCCAATAAAGACATTTATCTATAATGTAGTAGTTTACAGATTTTAACTTTAAAAACCTTTCCTTTGTTTTTGATAAACCAGGAGGTGTATTCAAATTAAGAAAAACATACAGAATATCAGAATACCAAGAGGAATTCATAAAATGGTCTTCAACAATGGGAGTTGATAATTCCTCTTGTTCATCTAAAGCATTTATCATATTTATATCAAGAACTTCAAAATTTGATTCAACCATTAATCTAGCTAGACCTTGGCCTTTAATGAATTTAGTGGGCTTGATTTCTAAATCATATTCAAGTATCACAGCTATCCACTTACCTCTCTTACCATCTGGGTCTTGTGTTAGAATGTATTTCACAACTGAGTTTGGCACAAATGAAATTACATGGGAGTGTAAAATATAAACTCTCAAGTCTTTTAAAGCTTTGACTAAGGCAAAGGCTTGTTTCTCCATAATATTATACTTCAGAGTTGTATCTCTCAATGCCTTGCTAAAGAATGCAATGGGCTGCTCTTGTACTTGTGGATTTTTCTGCAATAGGACAACAGCTAATGTATGTTCTGATGCAAATGAAAAAATATAAAAATCCTTTGAAAAATCGGGACTTATTAGAACTGGTGTTTTGGTTAATGCTTGTTTCACCAGTTCAAAATATTTCTTTTCTTCCAAGGTCCATTTAACTCATTCTCCTTTTCTTAGCATGTTTTTTATATTCCTAAGGAGCTCAGCTAAGTTGGGTATGAACCTTCTCAAGAAATTAATCTTTCCAATGAAAGATTGAAGTTCCTTGATGTTTCTAGGATGAGTGATTTGCAATATAGCGTCAATCCTTTTTGGGTCTATCTTTATCCCCTCTTCTGATATTATGTGTCCAAACAGTTTACCTTCTTGGAGACCAAATAGTGTTTTCTTAGGATTTAAATATATCCCAAACTTTCTGCATTTCTCAAATACTTTTCTCAAGTGTTCTAAGTGCTCTTCATCTGTATTGGAAAAAACAGTGACATCATCAAGGTAAATAATGATGAAGTAGCCCAATTCTTCCGAGAATGCAATGTCCATGGCTCTATGAAAAGTAGTACTAGCATTCATTAAACCAAAGGGCATTTTCACATACATGAAAGTGCCCCAAGGTGTAGTAAAAGTTGTCTTTAATTGATCATCAGGATGTACTAAAATCTAATTGTATCCTGAATAGCCATCTAGCAAAGAAATTCTTTTAGAATCAACTACCCTTTGTAAAATATGATCCATCTTGAGTAAAGGGTAGTTGTCCTTTAATAAAGATTTTTTTAAGTCTCTAAAGTCTATACAAAGCTTAATCTCTCCTGTTTTCTTCCTAACTGACACTAAATTAGACACCCACTCTGAATATCTAATAGGGACAATAATACTAGCTTCATACATTTTCTTGATTTCCTTCTCGACCAAAGGTAACTGAATAGGGTTCATTCTGCGCAGTTTTTGTTTAAATGGATTTTGGTTTTCCTTGAGAGGTATCTTGTGCTGAATTATCTCAGTGTCATAGGATTTCAGATCCTCATAAATCCACGCAAAAACATCAGAAAATTCTTTAAATAGCTCTATGTATTTGAGTTTGATGTAAGCTGGTAGAGTTTTAGACAGTTTGATCATCTTTGGTTTTAGGTCACTGCCTATATTACACTCTTCAACTTCAGTTTCCACAATTTCCAGCTTTGGCTTCTTAGCCACATCATTTAAATCAAACAACTCCTCTAAAGGGACCAGACCCTTTGGAAAAATTTGATTGTTAGATTGCAGAGTTTATAAGTCTTCTTCTCCTAACTCTGAACTAATTTCTGCTGTGTTTTCAAGTTTGTTAGATAACAGATTTACATCAGTCATCTTTGGAGACTCTTCTTCTTCATCAAGTATATTTTCTTCACTAGGACAGTCTATTTCATGGTCTGAATCGGAACTTGGCAGTTCAAATTCATTTCTGGACTACAGGAAGTCTTTTATTTGTTTGTCTCCATCAAACACTTGGCAATATTTCTCATTATCAGGCACAACTGGTCTGAATTTAATTTAAGTTGTGCATTGTTTGGTTTCAAAAGGTGTTAAGCATGTTCTAGCTGCAAAAGCTAAACTGTGGGCCATGATATTATTTTCTCTTGGGACAAAAATAAGTTGGGATTCCTCAAAAGTTTTCAATAAATACATGACATTGTTCCTATAGGATCTAAGTCTAGGGTGTTTGGCGTTGTATTCCCCATTTACTTGCCTAATGATTAAATCTAAATCCCCATGAAATTTTATTCTTTTGGCTCCTAATTTCTTCAACAACTGTAAGCCTAAAAGAAGGGATTGGTACTCTGCTATGTTATTCGAACACTGGAAATTTAATCTGTAGGAATGGCCTTTAGTGTGATTATTCTCAGTGCTATGTATCCAGATGCCTGCACCAGCATTAATCTTAGTGCAAGACCCGTCAAAGTTCATACTCCAAAGAGGATTAGCTTCGGGTTCATCAGTTTGGTTACTATCCTCTTCCACTAGTGTGCTTTCAGATTGTTCTTGTAGATCAACACTTTGTTGAATTTTTTTTAATTCCTCAAGTTTTTCATTGAGTTGAGGACTACTTTCTTGAATCTCAAGGTTTAAAAGCAAAGGATGAATGATTTGTAGCTCTAGAACTGCGTTTTGTTTGCTGTAGTTTTCAGGTTTAGCAAACTATTTTGACACTTCTGTGCTATCTTCCTCCTCCTCTCTATCTGCCATTAATTCAGTTAAGGTCAATTTTTCATTGAATGTTTCATAATTGAAAAGGATAAATGAGTCAAGGTCTGTATTTATAGAATAAAGGGGAGATTTTTGTGATCTCTCTTGGCTAGTAACCATGTATTGCATATGGGACTCCCTATAAAGTCTTCTTGTTTGCTTAAAAACAGGGATGGTCACATAGGTCATATCCATCTGCATCGTTCCTTTTAACTTAGCTCCCTAAGATCTTGATAACGGAATACAATACTTTTGGGGGTACATCAGCCACAACAATATCCATGACTAAACACTTGGCTGGAATTTGTGCTAAGTTTACATAGAGGTCTTTGATTAATCCTAAACATTTCACTCTACTTGAGTCAAAAGAGTAAAGATCTTTGTATGGCCTAGTGATTTCAAGGCCTAAGCTCTCCATTACAGCTTTGAGCATTAAATTGTGAGAGGCCCCTGAATCATGCATAGCGTTGTGCAAAATTTTTTCATGAACATTTAAACTAACATAAAAAGGAGGAACTGGTCCCTCTTGATATCTACCCTCAATCTTAGGACCAAATATGAGCTCTGGTTGGTCATCATTAAGATTGATAGTGTCATTATTCTCTTCTATGTTAACAACCTTCAAAATTTGAGATCTATATACATCTTGGGCCGCTAATTCAGTGAGAGGAAGACAGGGGTAAACCAAAATTCCTTGATTATGTTTACACTTTACTTAAGACCTTCTTAAACACACAATTTGGAGGAAAACATTGAGATAAAGCTTATCAATCAGAGAAAGGTACTGTAAACAGTAAATCCTAACTCTATTCTTGCTGTTCTTTATCAGAGAATAAGTGGAAAAAATGGCATACATGAAAGGGAAAAAATAACACAGAAAGAATCACTTCACCAGTGATATAGACCAGGATCCCAAGAATCAGCTTGTATATTGATGTAAATCCAGTTACATTCTTCAAGTCCAATGTTTCAGTTCAACAATAATCTTCTCTTCTCAGCCTAACTTATTTGATCACAAATAGAGCTTCAAGAGCCTCTGAACACTATTTACATGTAGAAAGTTTCGAGCACAAGTATTACATCAAAGTTCTGTAACTAACCCTTTACAATGAGTTCCTCAAGAAGATTTTATAGGAAAATGAGGAGGTGGAAATATTTCTAGGGTTCAAGAATCATTAATTCTACAGTTAATGCAATTCTTTGCCTTGAAAACCATGCAAGGCATAAGGCAGGAAAACATTCGATCTATATCTCTGTTTGGCTTTCGAGGCTTAGTGGATTAAAAGATTTGAATTTAAGGCTATTTGTTATCCTTGTAATAACTCTTTTGACAGTTTACATTAGTTTCTTTGATTTGAAATAAATGTTCAGCTGTATTGAGGCAAATATCACTGACTGAGGCAATAACTCTGCCTCTGAATGCTTTGAGCCTGCAGGTGGCTTTTGGTTGCTGAGAGGATTTAATTAGCTTCTGATGTGGCAGTGGAGACTTTCTTGGACTGATAGATATTATTGTTTTTCTTTAAACACTGTTAATTTGCTTTAGCTCTGTGTGTTAGGATTAATTAGGGCAAATTTTTGTCTTAATTTCTTCAAACTGTGTTTAATTGAATGGATTAGGCATTTAAATAGTCGATTTGGGCTGTAATCCCTCAAAACTGTGTAAACAATCTTCAATTCTTCAACTCTGTTGTGACTAGATTCTTTAACACTGATACTTTTTGATTGATTTAGTTTTACTGTGTCTTGTTGATGTGTAGGTGCGTAGAGGGTTTTAAAATGACATCAGTGTTCATGAGGCACCAATAAAACATAATCTGGAACCCTGCAGAATGATATTCTTGATGAATAAAGGCCTGGGGGATCGTCATCCCCGAACTTCAATTTTCTTTTTAAAGCATTTGAAAAAACCATTAAAACCTGCACAATAAAGGAAAAATTAGAAAAAATCTTGCGATGAAGGTTAAAACTGCTTCACAGGTTTTGGTTAGATAGTGGCCATTGGATGAAAGCATCCAACGACAAGGATTACTTTGCCGAGGTTGAAAGGAGAGGCGGTTGAATAATGGTGGGGAGATTAAAACGGGGTCATCGATCTGCAAATATCAACGGTCGAGATCGACCGGGGAAAAAAAATGTAGAGGGGCCACTTTATAATGAAACAAAGAAAATTATAAAGAAAATGGGTCGAAAACCTTAATCGGTAGCAAAAAAGGCCTAGATGAAATTTGGGGTTTCTTGAAGGATTCTGGGTTGTTGGATTGGTTTGGCCACAGAGATAAACGGTGGATATTGCTTTATACGACCCCTTGGAGGATGGGTGGAGGGTGATGAACTGAGGGCGAAATCAAATGCGAGTCGTTAGATCTCAGAGATCAATAGTGGAGATCTATTTCGGGAAAACGAAACGGGAAAGGGAAAGGTGGTTTCGGCTGAAGAAACTGTCAATTTCATGCAACAAAAAGGGAGATAGGCAATTTTACCTTTTTGAATGCGATATGTGTTACTGGCCGACACGTGGCCCTTTAAAACCACCCTCATCGCGTAATTTTGAAACCTTATATTTCGGGCTTAAATTTACGTGAAATTGTGCACTGGCCATCAGATCTGGGGCTTTAGATCGGACAGTCGAGAGGAGAGTGCGATGGCGAGGAGATGCACAGGCAAAAAGAGGTGGGGCAGGGTCAAGGCAGTTTCAATCTTGGCTGTCAAATCAGGGATGGATGGCAGATATTCGATCTGGAGAAAGGTAGGACCCAAAGGAGTTGGGCCTATCGAGTTGAATCTGGACCGTTGGATCTTCAATATGGACGACAAAGATTTGATTCTGGGAAGGGTAGGACCCAAAGGAGTTAGGCCTATTGGGTTGAATTTGGACCATCGGATGAGTGGAATGAACGGCCCAGATCCAATCTTGGGGTTAATGAAATAACATATGATGCAGGGGCTGGGCAGAGAATGGATCAATGCGGGCCGTCGATCTGCAGAGATCAACGGCAAAGATTTCCCCGAAAAACTTTATAAAGCAGGGTTTCATGAAATTAACAAAGGGTGCGAGGATTGATCTGGACCATCAGATCTTAGTTTATGGACGACCTAGATGCAATCGGAAGATCGCGATCGGCGGGGGCAAGGGGAATCAAGCGCCGATGCAATTATATGTGGACCGTCAGATCTTTGAAGAGATCGAAAATTAGGAATGAATCGGAGGTCCAAAGGCAGAGGGATGGGCTTATGAAAAAGAGCGATGTGGGTTGTCAGATCTGAGACTGGCGGGGGAGATCAACGGCTAAGAAGTCATAGGAAGGTGGCCAATCAGAGGGGGTAATGACTATTAAAATATGCCCGACAAAAAATCTCCGATGCAAGATCCCGAAGACCGTTTGATCATTTTAGATCAACGGTTAGGATCTGCCCAACCAATGAACCGTCGGGTTTCGTTATAATATGAAAAATGGGGTTTTTAATTAAAATATAAAGGGAAATTTGTTTTGGGGAGGGGTTTATATGGTTTTTAGCACACGATTGTGGGGCCTTTGGGTATATGAAAAGATGAAGGGATCGAGGGTTATAAAAGGGGAGCCAATCGCATCAGGACTTTCCTTTAAACAAAGAAATGTGCCCATCGCAAACCTCCGATTGCGATTAGCGCTCAGGACTTTAACTCTTGGTCCTAGGCATGGGTTATATGGTGGGGAAGTGGTTTTGGGGCTAGGGCCAAAAGGGCTTAAGGCCTTAGCACAAAAGGCTGCCCTTTTTATGATTTCTCAAGGATTTTTAAGGATTTTGAAAGCTTTCGATAAGGCAAAAAAGGAGTTTTAAACCTTATCAAAGGGGTTTTTATGAAGGGAAGAAGGGAAATGAGGGAAAATAGAGGAATTTTATGAGGTAAAAGGAGATAAAAAGGAGGTTAATTTTGAGTGGAAGAAGGGGTAAAAATAAAGGGAAAAATGGGTTTTCAGCAGTCTTTTTCTTCAGGAAAACAACAAAATTTCAGAGTTTAAGAGGGAAACAACAGTGAAGATTAATCAAAGGATAAGATATATTCACAAGACTTCAAGAACTAACAATTTGGCAATAAAATTATTTCTTGAAGGCTTCAAACAATGATTTAGCCACCATTTGATATGAAAATTTTTATAGGTGGCTAACAAGTAGCACAAGTGTGAGGTATGGGTACTAAATTCCTCCATGGTTGGAACGGGAAAATTGAACTCAATCATATGGAAATAATCCATCACATCCTAATCAACCATTATTAGGTAGGCCAATCGACTTGGCTCAAGTAGGAAACTTAGGGAGTTTTGGCACTGAAGACTCTCGAGGCCATAAAGAATAGGGGTGTCATATATTTTTGATTGTAACCACATTATGATGTGGATGTTAGATGGATTGTCTCTTTTTCTTGTCACAGGAATATTCTGGCTTATAACCTAGGTTGTTTTATTTCATATTATTTGTGGCATTGTAACCAAAATCCATTTTAGAAGGAACATTATAGTCTATTATAATGGAGAAATCTTACTAGAGAATGCAAATGGGATTTTTTGTTACGCCTCTACACACCAAATGATTTACAACACATTTATAACTGATTTGTTAATTAAATTAAAAACAAGTAAATAATGAAATATTTAACAAGTCACTTCTTTTAATTTGAGAATTCCATAAAACATTTAACAATAAAAGTACCTCACACCTCATATCAGAACTCATTTATTGTAATTTAACTTACAAGACAAACAAAGTGCATGTATGGTGAAGCATCAACAAGCCAAGACAATAATTAAATGACAAATGAGTGAATAATGAAATCAACAATCATCAACTGAGTTGTTAATTAAATGGTAAAGAATCAACAAGAATCAAGTGAGTTGTTAATTAAATGGTAAAGAATCAACAAGAATCAAGTGAGTTGTTAATTAAATAATAAAAGAGTGAATAATGAAATATTGAACAAGTCACTTATTTTAATATGAAAAATCCATACAACAGTGAATAGTAAACGTGCCTAACCTCACACCTCATCTCAAACCTCATTTATTGTAAGTTAACTTAGAAGACAAAAAAAGTGCATGTGCAGTGAAGCATCAACAATCCAAGAGAATAATTAAAGGACAAAAAAGTGAATAATGAAATCAACCAGTATCAACTGAGTTGTTAATCAAATTATAAATCATCAACAAACATCAATAGAGTTGTTAATTAAATGAAAAACGGGTGAATAATAAAATCTTGAGCAAGTCACTTTTTTAATATGAAAATTCCATAAAAAATGAACAGTAAAAGTACCTAACCTCACAACTCATATCAAACCTCATTTACTGTAATTTAAATTAGAAGACAAACAAAGTGCATGTGTGGTGAAGCATCAACAAGCCAAATAAATCATCGACAAGGCAAGAGAATACCAGAGACATCCCCAAGACACTACAAACCATTTCCTGCTCCAAAATTAAAAAAAGGAAAGACTAAATACTTACATGTTGGTGTTATTATCAACAAAACAAAAAGAGAAGGCATATGGTATTTGATTCCCATCATAGTTCCAACATCAAACATCAACATTTTACTGATGTCTATGAATCCCATATCATAGAAAATACGAGATGTAGTTAGTGGATTCCTAAGTCTCATTGTCCTCATCATAAGGCTTCTTACCAAGAAATCCACCTAGCTAGCTGGTCTTTTGTTTTTCAAACAATCCATAGGGTATGTATGGTATTTATGAATCTATGCAAGTATAGAGACCTCAATACACTAGTTGTTCTCATCCAAAATTTTATAAGGATCTTGGTAGATCTTTGAAATTATACCAATTGTTGGTATCGTTACAAAACATAAACATGTGATTCAATAAATTTCCCAGATAGGTGACAACAGTTTAAAAATAGGATTTTAGTTTCAATAAACTCATCAATATTTCCACCATGAAGAACAACATTCATGCCATTTAAGCAAGTTTACTAGGTTATTGATAGCATAAAATCGCTAGGAAGAACACCCCATGACTAGAAAAGTGCCAATACAAATAGATAAGTAATAAACATTGACAAATGGATTTTATAGTGCAAATTTGTGAGTTAACATGGGCTCACAATAAGAAGCCCAATGTTCAAATTCAGAAGTGGTTAGTGTTGGTTGGGGCACAATTATACAGACCATGCATAGGGAAACTATTGAGATCAATCCCATTTTCAAAGACTGAGGTTCTATGAAGAGAACCCTTGGAAACACAATAATTCTCAAAACTCACACCCTCTTGATCAATAATAGATACAACGATATGAAAAATGTTAAAAAAAAATTCAAATTTCCTGCAAGATTCCATATAACATCTAAACAAATTTGAGAAAATCCCACGCAAGAACCTTATCACAAAGCATAAAACATGTTTGAAATAATTTTATCACTCAAAAAAACAGAGAATTACTATTGTGCAAGAAACAGAGAATTACAGTTATTTATTTACAATTTTTTTACTTATTTCGGAGACGCAACTGCATGAATAACCAGAAAAAAAGACCCATTGTTAGGTCCCTATATTACTAGCATAGTCCCTTATTGTTGTTAGTGTAACCCCCTTATTGTTATTATTGTACCCTTGTGACCCCCATTTTGTTATTATTGTGCCCCTAAATTATTATTGTTAGGTCGGCTAGGATTACATTGTGGCCCACTAGGATTACATTATGGCCCCATGGACTCCTATATATAGAAAGGAGGTTTTGTAAATTGTATCATCCAAGAATTGTTCATTTATATAATGTATTGGAGGTTGCCCCCTTGAAGTGGCTTATTTATAAGGCATTGATATCTCTTTTCTTCTATTTTTGGAGCTGGTTACACAACATTTGGTATCAGAGGTTTGGATTCTAGGGTTTCGCTGCTCCAAACAAGTCATCGTGGAATTTGCACTATAAATTTTTTTATACGAAGTTTCAAAAGCTGAAATTTTTAGGGTGCGAAGCTAAAATCCCAAGGAACATCGTCAAAACATTTCAGAGCTTGGTTCACAATATTTTTGGAGATATGATATGTGGAATTTAGGTCTTCTTTCAGGCTCCTAAACAGGTCATCATGGAATTTGCACTATAAATTATTTTCTACGAAGTTTCAGAAGCTGAAATTTTTAGGGTACGAAGCTGAAATCCTGAGGAAACTTGTCAAAAAATTTCAGAGCTTGGTTCGCAATATTTTTGGAGATATGATTTGTGGAAGGTAGTGATTTTTTAGGCTCCCGAATTTCATCTCAAAGAGGTGATCGTGGGAAAAGATTCATAACTCTCTCTCGGAGCATCGGATTGGAGTGTCGTAAAAATTGGTCACAAGTAAAAGGAATTTAGTTTCTTGGCTATAAATTTCAGAGTTGAAGGATGAAACAGTGACACGTGGCAAGTCGTACAAGTTTTCTCTACTGAACCAGTCCATAATTAGGTCATTGTGGGAGATTGGACACAACTTTGTCTTGGAGAATCGAAATCAGGTCAGACCTGTGGCATTAAAAAGAGAATTTAGAAGGGTACATTGATGATGAAATTAAGATATTTAAGTGCTGCAATCATATATATAATCCAATTTCAATATAGAGCTCCTCAAAAGCAAGAAAAAGGTGTGTATTTTTTCGGAATTGCATAAGTCTTGTTTGAAGAATCAATTTGAATTGATTACAAGGGCATATTGTAGAGTATATATCAGTATTGGGTTCTAAAAGATGCCCTGTAAAAATAATTCAACACCCATTAAGCCTTCAGAAGGCTCTATGATGACTCATGAAGATGAAGAATTGCAATATGATCTATCAAAATTACAAGAGAAAGTGCACCAAATTTCTCTCTCGCAAAGAGAAACACAAAATGAAATGGAATTTTTGAAGAAAGGCATGGAAGCGAAGATGGATGGTTTGAAGAAAGGTGTGGAAGCTAAGATGGATGGCATAGAAGCTGGCATGGAAGCTAATATGGATGACATGAAAGACAACATGGAAAACATGAAGAATGATCTAAGAGAAGACATGGAAGGTTTGACAAAGTTGATACAAGAAATGTTTCCTAATGGTGAAAATATAGTAGAAGAACCTCATGATGAGAACAAAATAAATGTTAATCATGATTTCATAAACTCTAATGTTTGTGGGAAGAACCACCATATTCCAAAAATGGATATGAGGAAGTTTGATGGAAAGGATCCTGTAAAATGGATACTACAGATGGAGCAATATTTTGATCTCCATAATGTGAAAAACACACAAAAGGTACGCATTGCAACTTTACATTTAGAACAAAATACATTTGTATGGTATCGATGGCTTTTCTCCCATAAAAAAATTGTCACTTAGTCAATTTTTACGGAGGAAATGATAGCACATTATGAGGATACAAAGAGCAACACCTTCTTTAGCCAATTGATAAATCTCAAACAAAAGGGTTTAGTGAGGCAGCACATTGAGGACTTCCAAAAATTGAATATAAGGGTAACTGATATTCCAGAGGAACACAGGATTGATCTCTTCATAGGTACTCTAAAGGATAACATCCAACATGAAGTTCGTGTGTTGGAACCTGATTCATTAGAGAAGGCATTCAGGTTGGCAAGAAAAGTTGAGTGTAAAATTATGGCGACAAGGAAGCCTACCACTCAATTCTATAAAGAAGGAAGTGTTGCTACGCCTAGATTTCCACAACCTACAAGGTTGACACCACAACAATTGGAAGAAAAAAGAGCAAAAGGGCTTTGCTACGGTTGTGATAGCAAATACACTAAAGGTCATAAGTGTGCTGAGAAGAAATTATTTTACATAGATTGTGAAGAGGAAGAAGAAAATGAACAAGAAGAGGATATACACCAGGAACCAGCCCCAGAAGAGGAAGAAATGAATCCAGCCATATCGTGTAATGCACTGGCAGGAATTACCACTCCTCAAACTCTCAAGATAAAAGGACAAATCAAGAAGAGAAAGGTAATAGTGTTGATTGATTCAGGTAGCACCCATAATTTTATTCATTGTAAGGTAGCCAAGGAATTAAATTATTTCCTATACCCAGCACCAGAATGTAAAGTGATGGTTGCAAATGGAGGAACTATAAATTGCTCTGGAAAATGCCATAATATCAAGCTAACCATGGGGGAATATGTATTGACTAGTCCAATGCTTTCCATTCCTATGGGAGGTGCTGATGTTGTACTAGGAGCACAATGGTTACAATCTTTGGGGACGGTAGCTTTTAATTTTCAAGAACTTTTCTTGAAATTCTTTTCAGAAGGAAAGGAAGTCGAACTACGGGGTATTGAAGGGAAGCCAGGAATGATAATAAGCTCTAATGGCATGACAAAGCTTCTAAAGAAAGAACAACGAGGCGTAATTGCACAATTATGCTCACTAGAAGTTCCAACATCAAAATCATCTATTTCTGCAGATCTTCAACAAGTCTTGGACAATCATTCCAAGGTGTTTGAAACTCCCAAAGGACTCCCACCTATTCGTGATCATGATCATGCTATTCATTGGATTCCAGGAAGTGTTCCTCCAAACATCAGGCCTTATAGATATCCTTACTTCCAAAAGAGCGAAATTGAACGTATGATTGCAGAAATGTTAGAGGCGGGTATAATTCAGCCTAGTCAAAGTTCTTTCTCTGCTCCTGTAGTATTGGTACACAAGAAGGATGGATCATGGCGAATGTGTCCGGATTATAGGGAGCTCAATAAGCTCACCATTAAAGATAAATTTCCCATTCCTGTGATTGATGAATTATTGGATGAATTACATGGAGCAATTTATTTTACCAAGTTGGATCTTCGTTCGGGATATCATCAAATTAGAATGAAGACTGAAGATATTCCAAAAACAACATTTCGAACTCATGAGGGTCATTATGAATTTTTGGTCATGCCTTTTGGCCTTACCAATGCACCTTCTACATTTAAAGGGTTGATGAATTCCATTTTCAAACCCTTCCTTAGAAAATTTGTGCTAGTATTTTTTGATGATATACTAATCTACAACAGGTCTTGGAAGGATCATGTTGAACATGTTGACGGGGTGCTCAAACTATTGCAGGAGAAACAATTATATGCAAAAAAATCCAAATGTTTCTTTGGAGTACAAGAGGTGGAATATCTGGGTCATATTGTATCTCACGAGGGTGTTAAAGTAGACCCCAACAAAATTAAAGCCATTAAGGAATGGAAAGTCCCCACAACCATAAAGCAGTTGCGAGGATTTCTCAGGTTAACAGGGTATTATCGCAAGTTTGTGAAGAATTATGGGAGAATAGCAGCACCTCTAACAACATTATTGAAGAAAGATGCATTTTCATGGACTCCTGAAGCAACTAAGGCCTTTGAACGTCTTAAAGAGGCAATGTGCCTAGCACCGGTCTTAGCTACACCAGACTTCACAAACACCTTTATTGTGGAATGTGATGCCTCAGGAAATGGAATTGGTGCAGTTTTAATGCAGGAAGGAAGACCCATTGCTTTTGAAAGTCGTCCAATCAAAGGAAAGTATTTACAAAAACTTATTTATGAGAAGGAAATGTTAGCAATACTGCATGCACTAAAGAAATGGCGAAATTACCTAATGGGAAGACACTTCAAGGTAAAAACTGATCATGATAGTCTTAAACACTTTTTGGAACAAAGACTATCTTCAGAAGAGCAGCAAAAATGGGTCACAAAGATGTTGGGCTATGACTTTGAAATAATCTACAAAAAAGGGAAGCTAAATGTTGTTGCAGATGCACTCTTAAGAAAGAATGAAGAGGTGGAAGCATTTCTTTGTGCCATTTCTATTATCCAACCAGATTGGATAACCGAAGCAAGAGATGAATGGAAGAAGGACAAAGTTGTATGGACACTCATTCAAAATTTGCAGCAAGATCCTAGTACATCTGATACATTTAGTTGGAAAATGATTCCTTATGGTACAAAGATCGCTTATATCTTTGTAAGAATTCCCAACTAAAACAAAAGATTCTTCTGGAATTGCACACTTCTCCTTTAGGAGGACACTCAGGATTTTTAAAAACTTACCAAAGGGTGAAGAAAGAATTTTTTTGGGATGGCCTTAAATCTGATATTCAAAAGTTTGTGGCGGAATGTTTGGTTTGCCAGCAGAATAAAGTGGAGACAATTAAGACCCCGGGACTTCTACAACCTTTATCCACTCCAAGTCAGCGTTGGGAGGAGATTTCAATGGATTTTATCACAGGTTTACCTAAGTCTGAAGGAAAGAATGTCATCATGGTGGTAGTTGATAGACTTACCAAGTATGCAAACTTTTGTGCATTATCTCATCCATTTAAAGCAAGTACAGTTGCTACTACATTTGTGGACAGAATTCAAAAGCTACATGGAAGCCCAAGGGTTATTGTGAGCGATAGAGATCCCATTTTTACGGGAAATTTTTGGACAAAGTTATTTTCTTGTTTGGGTACTCAATTAGCTCATAGCTCATCTTATCATCCTCAATCTGATGGTCAAACTGAGATAGTAAATAAATGTTTGAAAGGATATCTTCGTTGTTTTGTATCTGATAAACAAACACAATGGGTCAAGTGGTTACCTCTTGCTGAATGGTGGTATAACACTTCCTTCCATACTGCAGCAAAAATGACCCCATTTATGGCACTTTATGGATATCATCAACCATCCATCACATCATCTTTAAGGGAAAATTCGAAGGTTCAAGTAGTGGAAGATCACATCGAGCATCAGCAAGAAGTTCTCCAACTCTTAAAGGATAACCTAAATTTGGCACAAAATCGAATGAAACAATAGGCAAATCAACATCACAGTGAGAGAATTTTTTATGTAGGAGATTGGGTATTTTTACGGCTACAACCATACAAACAAATGTCCCTCAAGCAAGCTAAGAAGGATAATAAATTATTGCCAAAGTACTATGGTCCTTACAAGGTGTTGCAAAAGATTGGTACTATGGCATACAAATTGGAGCTTCCTGGTTCTTTGCGAGTGCATCTAGTTTTCCATGTTTCATGCTTAAAGAAGGTTATAGGTGAAAATATTCCAGTTCAAACAATATTTCCAGAACTTGATGAGGAAGGAAAAATAATATTGGAGCCTGAAGCGGTCACGAAAATAAGAACTCAAAAGCTATAAAATCGATCAATTCAGAGTATCTCATCAAGTGGAAGAACTTACCCACTGAAGATTCTACATGGGAGGATGAAAATTTTATACAAAAGCACCCAGAGCTACTCAAGCATTGAGGACAACAGTTTTTTGAAGGAGAGGGGCATGTTAGGTCCCTATATTACTAGTATAGTCCCTTATTGTTGTTAGTGTAACCCCCTTATTGTTATTATTGTAATATTGTAACCCCCATTTTGTTATTATTCTGCCCTTAAATTATTATTGTTAGGTCGGCTAGGATTACATTATGGCCCACTAGGATTACATTATGGCCCCATGGACTTCTATATATAGAAAGGAGGTTTTGTAAATTGTATCATCCAAGAATTTTCCATTTATGTAATGTATTGGAGGTTGCCCCCTCGAAGTGGCTTATTTCTAATGTGTTGATATCTATTTTCTTATATTTTTGGAGCTGGTTACATAACACCCATGAATAACGAGCTGAAAATACATGAATAACCATAAAACAAGACCCATGAATAACCATCTGCAGCTGCATTAATAACCAAATAAACAAGACCCATGGATAACCAGAAAAACAAGACCCCATGAACCATACAAACCTTACCATAAACCCTACCACAAAACCCTACCACAAATCTTACCACACATCTTGTCAAACCTTAACCTAAACCATAAAACCTACCATAAACTCTGTCGAACCCTACTATAAACCATGTCAAACAATGCAAAAAGAGATAAATTCCCAAAAACAAATTCAAGTGTTGAAAAACCCAACAATGCAACAAGAGCTAAATTCTCAATAGCAAATTCAAGTGTTGAAAAACACAGAGTGGCTGGTATAATTTAGAACCATATTGGAGAGCTGCAGAAGCCACCACGATATCCAAATGTCACCCCAAATCTCATCATACCGCTTTTGCGACAACCATAAAAATTACCTGTAACACAAACACAGAGAAATTATCATTTGGGCACAATCCCAAAAAATTTATAGAAAAATCACAAAACAACTCCATGAATTTAACGACTTACCGAAATGGACCTCAGAACCTACATATCGACCACCGAACTAAATCAAATCTCCCATGTTCTTCTTCGCAAACAAAATTCCGTGCAATTAAAACAACAAAAGTTGTATTTGTAATCCCCCCATGAACCAGAATGAACAACCTTAAGCACATTGGTTAACCACCCTCAAAATAGGTAAAGCAACCACAAGCACAACCCTAAAGAAGAAACGAACCTCTACAAACAACAATGCCTAGTGAGCAGTGCTACAATGACAGTACAAGTGAACCAGTACTGGAGCCGAGAGAAGCCATAGTTGGCTGAGCGCAGTTACCACACACCAGGCCCAAACAAGATAGCACAGGGCGATAAAGTCATGCCACAAAACGAGCAGGAGGAAACCCTAGACGAAGGGTTCAAATGGGAATTTAATGTTTTCACCAACCTTGACATGTGGCACATTCCTATGGACTGGTGTCATACACAAGGTGAGTGGATCTCCACGTCAAACACCAACGTAGAAGGGAGGGCACAGAACAAATGGCGTATTTCACCTATGCATCATAAAAATTGAAATTTCCCATACATTCCCTACGAAATTTAACATTGTTGATTTAAAAGCTAATGCAATTGTTTTTTTTTTTTTTTTTATAAAAAATAATATTACAAAATTTATCAATATATTTACTTACATATTTAATTGTTCAATAAAGAGTGATTCGTCTTAGATCTAAGACTTTTGTGATCCATAAATTAGATAAATGTCTTTTGGATTAATCACATCATTTGGATTTGGTCAACATTTTGAACCAACTAATGTGGTCTTGAGGAGGACCACATTAGTTGGTTCGTAATGTCGACCAAGTCCAAAAGATGTGATTAATCCGAAAGACATTTATCTAAAATAATTCATCTTATTAAAAAATTTATTATGAAAGATATTTATAAATTAAAAATCATTTTTATTTTAATCACCTGTTAAATCATTTATAATCTATTGTATCTCTTTACAATTCCCCTATCATGGCATTAAATGCATTGCATAATTCACATTTAGATAAATAATGATAATCAATGGTGTATAATGTTATTTAAGGAAAGATTTTAAAAGACGAAATTTTCTTTTCTTTTAAAAATAAAGTTAATAATTAATATATTTAATAAAAAATAATAAGCTTAGTGATATTAACAAGTGATTTTATTTTTTCTCATTTAAAATTTTTTTATAGCTTCAAATCGTATTTTTTTAATACTTTTATAATATTTTAATAGTATTATCACCTTCCAATGAACGTCTCAAGATCTCCAATTTTATCTCTTTTATGTGATTTAAAATAAAGATGACTCTCATGGTTAGGTAGGATTGATGTATGCTTAGAATTTGAATACAAAATATAGTGCCTATGCATCATATGGATACATAGATTATATCCTCTCTTATATAAATGTCTCTCTTATATTGATGTTCACAAAAATGTTTGATTTTATGATTATCTCCGAAATTTTATATTGTCATTCTTAAAGCTTGGAAATTTCTTCAAAGAAGCTCAATGATATATATATATGGAAATTTCTTCAAAGAAGCTCAATGATATATATATATATATATATATATATATATATATATATATATATATTTGAAATTAAAAAATATATTTATTATTTTTTTCTATTGAAATTGTAACCTATATATCTAGACATTTTTTAAGTTATTTAACTTGAATATATTTATCAAAATGTGTACATAATTTATGCTAGTTAATTGAATTACTACTACTTTTTCAACTTTTCATGGAAGAATGGTTGAAT
The DNA here is from genome assembly GCA_034641835.2 of Pinus albicaulis. Classification (NCBI taxonomy): domain Eukaryota; kingdom Viridiplantae; phylum Streptophyta; class Pinopsida; order Pinales; family Pinaceae; genus Pinus; species Pinus albicaulis. The sequence goes on from CM076578.1 coordinate 270,892,988, forward strand.
GACTATATATACTCTTCCACTTGAAAAATAAAAATAAAAATAACCCTTCAAATTGGATGATTGGTGGAATACTTGAGAGTCCCCCAAATAAATTGAATTTTATAAAATTTTAGGAATAGTTTGAGTTTGTAAATAATTGAAATTTTATTTTTTTAAGATTTTTGCTTTATTTTAAATTAATTAAAAAAATAAATTGATCATAATTTTAATTTGTTTAAGGGGTGGAAGATAATTACAAGATTAAATTATACTAATATAATATAAAACTGATGTATTTATGGTGATGCTAATTGTATGTCCATAAAAAGGAAGAACAAATGTTTAAGATCCAAAAATATATTTATAAATATAAGATATTAGGAAAAACACCATTTAAAAGAATGAACAAAAGTTTAAGGTCAAAGAATATATATACGAATATAAGAATGTGAGAAAAAAAATATCATCTAAATTATTGGAGAAATATTTTCAAATTAATTTCTAAATATTGTAGCCGTGAAATTGTGATATTTAGAGAAATAACTTTAAAATTAAAATCAAGTATTTACAAATATAAGAAGGTGAGAAAAAATATCATTTAAATTATTGGAGAGATATGTGCAAATAATTTTCTAAAATCTAGAGAGAAAATGTAAATATTTAGAAAATAACTTTGAAATCAAATTCAAATAAGCATGTGTATTATACATGTAATAGCCCATAGTTGATTTTCTATGTAAAAAAATATAAGACCAAGGTTATAGGACATTTATTCCAAGTTGAATGGTGGGAAAAACATCATAGTGGGTGTCATTTCCAGTTTATTTATGGCTAAGGAAATTGACAAAGGCATTAGCGAAGATAAAGAGACAATAATTTGAATTTATTTATGAAAATAAATGAAAATAGGAGAAAAGGAAGGTGAAGAGACACAAATTTTCATGTTAAGGAAATTAGAGGGAAAATGAAGAAAATGGAGGCCTCAATGATAAAAAAGGATTATGAGGACCATTTCACGGTCTTTTGTCACTTTAGTTTTGGAGCTCTCCTTTCATTCTCCTATTGTCTCACACTCTTGCACACTTAGATCATTATTGGAGCATGATTGGAGCACTCTAGTATTCACTTGGATTTGGAGAAAGAAGGCAAAGGAAAGCAGGAAAGCATAAAGAAACAATTGGATCATCATCTACAACTAGATTACTTTGCAGGTAACAGGTTGCATCTGTGATTTCCTTGTTTATTTTTGGATGCATGGTATATGGATGTGATTTTTTGGTTATGCGATGTCACTAGCATGGAGATTTGTCTAGATTGACAGTGGCTTAGCCTTGCCTTGTCATTTCATGGATAGCCATGGTGTTGTGGGTTTTCCACTTGATTGTTTTATGATTGGTGCTCATGTTCCTTATGGTTGTGGGTTGTAACAAATTCTTTAGAAGCGATGGAAAAAATTGGGTCAAGATACTATTCCTGGAGCCTAGGTTGGAAAAAACGCTCTTGAGCCCCTGATGGGTTGAGTTACTAGTCCCTAGAGTCATGTTGGACAAACCCTCTAGAAGCCCTAGAAGGTTGCGGGTTGAGTTACTAGTGTTGGGGTTCTCATGTTTTGCCAAGGTTGGAAATACCAAAAGATGAGACAACATAAAAACCACTTTTAGACCTCAGGATCTAGCCCTCCTGGGTCCAGAGAGGGATCTCTCTATGATTATCAAAGGTATATGTCTTTGAAGCTCAGTGTTAAGATGTTAGGCTAGTTATAAAGCTCGGAGTTGGTTTGATTGTTCGTTTGTTTGGTTGCTGGTTATCAGGAAAGAAGGATTCAATGTAAGACCAAGATGAGAAAATAGAAAAAGGGCAGAGGTGAAGTATTTCCAGGGAGCATTCAAAACCATTGGGCAATGGATTCAAGAAAGGATTTGCTTGCTAATCAATATGCAGGCTTTCAATTGGGCTATTCATCTAAAACATTGGATCTTAAAGATGATAGTGTAATATGGAATGGTAGGAGGGGAGGAGACAACACATATTTCAGGATACAAACTTAAATACTAGATGGTTGCACAAGGATCCTAGTGGATAGGGCTAACTCTAATCCCCAGTGTTTCCAAATCTTCCAGCTAAATCCTTAATGAGAAACATCTAAGAACAGATTCATTTAACTCATACATCAGAGAGTAGGAAATAACATCCACTACACTGGTTAAATTATCTGAAATCAATTCTTAGATAACAAATTCAGAAGAAAAACATTAAAGGCAAGGAGAGCAGAAACATAGGGTACCTAACAAGGGTAAATCCTATGCCAATTTTCTGATGCAAGCTAGTAGAAACGAAATGAAATGAATTAAACACAGAGATAGGAAAACATCACCGCTGCTTTAGATCAGGATCCAAAGAAATGTGCTTGTCATATTAAACAGAAATACCAGTCAAGTACAACATTGCCAATAGCTGAATACTCAGTCTAAAATCATATTCCTCAGCCTATCTTACAACTTTACATAGAGACTGTGTCTTAAGAGAAACTACTTGCAATTCTCTGATAACTGATCAACAACCTTTACAATAATTTATTCCTGAGTTTTATAGCAGAAGATGAGCCGAGGACATAGGTGAAGCACTAAATGAAACATTCAAACACAGAAAAGAAGGAGAGGGCCGAAGCCGACTCTGTTTTAAATCTCTGCATTTATCTCTGGTACTCTTTGGAACAAAAGAGTGATCTTCTTTGGTTTCCATTTACTCTGGTCTTGTCCTGATGTACTCTGACTGCAGTACTGTGTAGTACTCCTGGTGCATAAACAAAATGGTAAATAAATGACTGCAAAGTCGGCCATACTTGTGAAACAAATGCTCTGATAGCTTGGGACGATGGTTAAGGCGGAAATCTCCTCTGGAGCACGACATAGAATAAAAACAGTATGGGAAACCCGTCGCTTCCTGGGGAAAACATTCTGATGATGTGTCTGCCCTGTACTTTTGATGAAAACAGGTTTCTGTGCCCTCCCTGGTCCTTTTCTGTGCTATCGGACTTTGAAACCTGTCTTACTGAACTCAACAACTGTGAATCATGGTGGTGTTTAATGCTTGCATCCTGCAGAACATGCAACTGGACTAAGAAGATCAATGAATATGAGAGGATGGATGGAGCGGAGACTCATGAAGATGTGGTGCAACGGCGGTGGTGGAAGGGTGCTTTGGCTGAAACAGTGGTGGAAATGCAAAACTGTGGCATAAACTTATGAATAAGAGGGTTTGATGGAACATAGAGCGTGGACCGTTAGATCGTAGTCTGGGGATCAGGATCAATGGCGGAGATTGACGTATCGGGGTGATATATGAAATAAGGTGAAAAAATATTGAAACATAAGGTCTTTAATGAAAAACCCAAAACTTTGGTTTACGGCGAAAAAAAAAGGAATAGAACGAAATGTATATGGGATGTGAGACCTTAATGCAAATATGGAGCTTTGGTTTAAATCGAAAATGCACAGAAAATGGAGGAAAATGTTACGAAATGTGAGGGAAGTGATCGTACAAGGTGGGTCCCAACCGGAGAAGGAGAGTGATCAGACCTGAGCCGTCAGTCTTTAGATCCAACGGATGGTCAGGATTTAGTCGGAGAATCGCAATCGCTATGGACGAGAGGGCGCACACTTTATAATTTGCGATGCGATTGGGATGTGCGATGACCGTTGGATCTAGCGAAGGAGTGAACAGCGGAGATCTGCTCGAGGAAATCACAATCGGAGGGGAACAAGTGCGGCACATTACAAATGTTATTATTTCAATGGGGCGGGAGGAGCGATGATCGTCGGATCATGGATTTAAACGGACGGTCAAGATTGAATCGGGATAATCGTAATCGGAGGGTGCGGAAAGGGAGATGCGATTGAATGCTGTGATTGCGATGGAGCGATTAGCGCCTGGCCGTAGGATCAACAGGGAAATGGATGGCTAGGATGAGATTGGGGAGATCGCAATCGCAAAGGCGGAAAGTGGCACCGAACAAAAATTTGCGATTGCGATTAGGCGGGGGGTGCGATGGCCGTTGGATCGGCGGGGGGATGGACGGTTGGGATGAAATCGGGAGTCGGTATAATTGGGTGATCGGGAAGGAAGACTTGCAATCAATCAGAGGGAAATGCGATTGCGATGATCGGAAGGGAGCTGTGATCAATCGCATCGCAAACATTTGCGATGGGTCGATCGGGGACTTGACATAAACCCTGCAATTGAACGGATTGCGATATTGCGCGAGCCGTCCGATCTATGTGGCAGATCAATGGTGGATATCAAGTCGTGGGACTTGATGAATAAAACAATCGCATCGGGGATTGTTGATGTTACAAAGGGTTTTAAAAATTTCGCTCCAACCTTCCGATGCAATTAGCCCCAAGGCACTAAGCGCTTGGACTTTGGGTATCGGGCATGTGTGGGGAAGTGGTTAGGGCTGGCGTAAAAGGGGATAGGCCCTATTATAATGTCGGAAAGTGGGTTTTTAACCCATTTTAGTGCAATTTTAAACCAAAGGAGGATAACGATAGGGGGATAAAGGGGAAAATTGGGAAAACAAAAGGCAAGGGTGGGATTTCATGGGGATTTTGGGAATATTTAGGAGTGTGAGGGGGGATTTAGGGGGAATGAAGGGGACTTTGAAAAAGGGGAAAAATAGGTGAAATGAAGCATTCTGCAGAGGTACAAGGGGCAGATAATGGCCTTTTGGAGCACAATTTTTATCATCAGTAGAGGGAAACAGTCAAAGGCAGGGGATTAAAAAGGCTTCAAGGATGATGTGTTTTCAAGGGAAATGCATTCCTTGAAGGCTCATAAAACAATCTAGCCCCTTGCTTGCTTGTCAAGGAATTCATAAGGGGCTAACAATGGCTCCACATGGGGATGGCTTCTTCTTGAAGGAGTCAAGAATTCTGAAAATGATCTCTGGTGTAGGCCAGATGCCTGTTGCTTAAGCCACCTTCCTTCTTTGATTTTCAGCTACCACAAGTATGTTAGATCAGCAAAAAATTCCCAACAATCTACCTACCCATCCTACAATCCTAGCATTTTCTTCTAGGGTGCATTTGAACTAGCAGACCCTTTACGTCATTTATTTTTATAACAGAAAATAAACCTATTCTAAATCTACCCTTATTGCTCCATGAGACCAGATTATACTGTTGGTCTCATTTGTTTCTCTACCTAATCTAATATCTGCTGGGATTAGACTGTCCAGTAGATTTCTTCTCTACATTCTACAACAGAAATTTAAAAACAGTCAAACTAATATTAGACAGTCTAGTTTGTTGTTGATCCAAGGCATAAAGACAGTTGCACATGGACAAAAAATTGCTGAAAACTGAAAACAAAATTGTGAAGGCTTGAAATCTGAAGCTTGGAGTATCCTTCTTTCTTTGTGACTCAAGTTTTGAGCTTGTTAGAGTCACTTTTTTCTTCATTTCAGCTCTGGTTTTGGGCATGCTAGAGATGATTCTTCTTTCTTATTTGCTAGTCCAGATTTTGGGCATGTTAGGACCATCTGTTTTACTTTCTTTGGCTCAGGTTTTGAGCATATTAGAGCCAATCCTTTGCGCTTCAGAGGTTCATGTTTTGAGCATGTCTGAACCTCTCTCTTCTCTCTGTTTTTTGAAACATTTTTCTCTTTTCCTTGAAAACAAAAACTGCAATGGTATGTACAATGAAAATGAAACTGGAAATTGTAAATCAGCAAAAGTAGTGTTTGAGCACCCTGCCATTGACAGGACCCCCAAATAGCTCTGTACCATCTAATTCTTGTAGGAAGAAAGCACTTGGACCCACAGTGGCCTGGATGATGTATGGACCTTGCCACAAACTGTCAAAATTGCCGTTTTTTCCTTTATCCTCTCTCCTTGAATCGCACTTCAGAACCTTATCTCCAATTTTGAAATCAGCAGCTTTGGTTCTCTTATCAAACAACTTATTTATGTTTTCTTGAAATTTGATAGCTATGTTATAGACCTCTTCCCTTGTTTTCTGAAGATGGATTGTTTGGTGTATCCTTCTCACCATACTGTCTTCTTCTGACTGAATCTCTTGGACCAGCTTGATCACTGGTATCCCAAGGCTGGTAGGAAAAACTGCTTCTGTACCATAGATAAGATGAAATGGGGACATGCCAATGGATTTATTTGTTGTAAGTCTGTCAGCCCACAAAGCATTCACTAACTTGTTATGCCATGACTTTTTGTTCTCTTCTAACAACTTTTTGATGATGGCCACCAGGCTCTTGTTTGATGATTCAACTAAGCCATTACCTTGCAGGTAATAGGCAGTTGAATGACCAAGTGGTATTTGATACTTGTGACAAAAATCAACCATTTTCTTGGATCCAAAAGCAGCAGCATTATAGGCGATTCTTTTCCTTGGGCAACCAAACCGAGAGAGGATATGACCTTCTAGGAACCTAATGATGACTGAATCTGTGGCATTCCTAGTGGGTATGGCCTCTATCCACTTAGTGAAGTAGTCTGTGGCTGTTAAGATCCATTTGTGTTGTGCAGAGGAAGCAGGGTGGATTTCCCCAATAAAATCTAGGCCCCATTGCATAAAAGGACCTTCAATAGTGATGGGTTGTAAAGGGAGAGGAAGGAGTTTCCTATTGCCTTCAAAAATCTCGCATTTGTGGCTAGCAATTACCATCTTATGGACATCATTGAAGAGTGTGGGCCAATAATAGCTAGCCTTGAGTATTTTGTTTGTAGTGGCCTTCCAGTTCAGGTGGCCTCCACACTCTCCTGCATGGAATTCTTATTTGATTCTCTTAGCTTCAGCTTTAGGCAAAAATTTAAGAAATAGGCCATTTGGATTTTTCCAGTATAAGTTTTCATTCAAAGTGCAGTAGTTTCTGGCTTTTATTTTTATGAATCTGGCCTTAGTCTTCGACATTTCAGGTGGAGCATTGAGGTGGGTGAGCACATAAAGGATATCAGAGTACCATGGAGAGTTCTGAAACTTCTCTTCAATAGTGGGATCAGGCAGTTCTTCCTGCTCATCTAAGGCATTTACCATGTTAATTTCAAGGGCTTGCAAATTTGATTCAACCATTGATTTAGCTAAGCCCTGCCCTTTGACTAGTTTGGTGGGTTTTATCTCAAGGTCGTATTCTAGAATCACAGAGATCCATTTGCCCCTCTTCCCATCTGGGTCTTGGGACAAAATATATTTGACTATTATGTTAGGCACATAAGCTATGGTGTGGGAATGTAAAATGTACACCCTAAAGTCTTTTAAGGCCTTGACCAAAGCATAGGCCTATTTTTCCATTATGTTGTATTTCAAGGGTGCATCCCTTAGCGCTTTGCTGAAAAAGGAAATTGGCTGTTCCATCCCCTCTGGATTATTCTGCAGTAAGACTGCAGCCACTGTATGCTCAGAGGCAAATGAGAAGATCAGGAAATATTTAGAGAAATCTGGGCTGATCAGAACAGGAGCTTGGGTGAGTGCAAGTTTTATTGATTTAAAAGATTGTTTAGCTCCAACCGTCCATTTAACTCCCACACCTTTCTTCAACATGTTAGTCATATTCCTAAGGTGTTCAGCTAGGTTGGGAATAAACTCCTAAGGAAGTTGATCTTCCCAAAGAAGGATTTTAATTCTTTTATGTTTCTTGGGTGTGTGATCTGTAGTATTCCCTCAATTCTTTGTGGGTCTATCCTAATTCCCTTTTCAGATATAATGTGGCCAAGAAGTTTTCCTTCTTGCAGCCCAAATACAGTCTTTTTAGGATTCAGTGATAGACCAAACCTTCTACATTTTTCAAACACTTTCCTCAGATGTTTTAGATGTTCTTCTTCAGTCTTGGAATAGACTGTTATGTCATCCAAGTAAATAACAATGAAATGTCCCATCTCATCTGAAAAAGCTATATCCATTGCTCTTTGGAAGGTTGCACCGGCATTCATCAGTCCAAAAGGAATTTTTACATACATAAAGGTGCCCCATGGAGTGGTAAAGGTTGTCTTGAGTTGATCTTCTGGGATTACCAAGACTTGGTTGTAACCTGAAAACCCATCTAGCAGGGAGATTCTCTTGGAGCCCACTACTTTCTGAAGGATGTGTTCCATTTTTGGCAAAGGGTGGTTGTCTTTGAGTGAGGCTCTATTAAGATTTCTGAAGTCAATACATAATCTGATCTCCCCAGTTTTCTTTCTCACAGCCACTAAATTCGAAACCCAATCAGAGAACCTCACGAGAAATATTATGCCTACCTCATACATCTTTTTAATCTCTTTCTCAACTGCAGGCAATTGTTTTGGGTTTATCCTACGAAGTTTCTGCCTGAAGGGTTTCTAATTTTCCTTTAAAGGAATTTTGTGCTGTATAATGTTCGTGTCATAAGCCTTTAAGTCTTCATAAATCCACGCAAACACATCCAGGAATTCCTTGAATAAGTCAATGTATTTATTCTTCATTTATGCGGGTAAAGACTTAGCCAATTTAATCATTTTGGGCTTATCTTCTATGCCTATATTGCATTCTTCTACGTCAGAGTCCGCGTGCTCAATGGTGGGAATTTTTGCCACATCATCGAAGTCAAAAAGGTCTTCTAATGGCGCCAGACCTCGAGGTATGTTCTTATCCTTGGCCTGCAGCACTTCTACTTCTTCACTGTCTGCGTTTTCACACTCTTTGGTTGAATTTCCAGTTTCTTCATTTAAAGCATTTATTTCTACGTAGTGGGGTGTAGTTTCTTCCTCATCCAAGGGTTCTTCACTTAGGCAGCTATCATTGGACACAGAGTCTGAATCAGAAAATTCAAACTTGTTCCTGCCTATTAGGAAATATTCGATCTGTTTATCGCCCTCAAAGACCTGCCAGTATTTTTCATTATCCAGCACTGCAGGTCTAAATTTGGTCTGAATGATGATCTGTTGGTCGCTTGGGGTCTTGGCGTATGAACTGGCTAGGAAATCTAATCCATTTGCAACGACGTTCTGATTTCTAGGAACAAACACTAATTCGTATTCAACAAATGTTTTCAATATATCCACAACATCATTCCTATATGCTCTCAACCTAGGGTGTTTGGTCGTGTATTCACCGTTCACCTGTTTGATAACCAATTCAGAGTCTCCCCGCACGGCTATTCTACGGGCTCCTATTTTCTTCAACAAATTTAAACCCAGGATAAGGGCCTCATATTCTAAAATATTATTGGTACATTTGAAATGCAGATTGCAAGCATGGCTCTCCGTGTAGTCGCTCTCTGTGTTACGTAGACATACCCTAGCTCCGGCAGTTCTTCTTGTGCAGGACCCATCGAAACTCATTTCCCACAGGGGTTCACTCTCGTTTTTGTTATCGTTTCTTTCCCTACATCTGGGTTCGCCATTATGTTTCATTATAAGGTCTGCACTAGGCTGTGGGCTGTTTAGTTTTTCGTTATGGGTGTGGAAATCAGAGAGGTGACTAGTTGGCTGATTGTGATATGTTTCTGGTTCATTTTTCGTTTTTGTTTCAGTACACTGGTCAAAGTTTTCTACGTCTTCCTCCTCTGAGTCTAGGGTAGCCATTACGTTAAAGTCCATTGGTTCTGTTTCATCATGTGTACCTTTGCTTGTATCTACGTTCTTAGATTCTCGTTCCCCCAAAGATTCATCGTTGCAGAAGATGAAAGAGTCCAGATCTGTGTGCACAGAGTATAAAGGAGAATTCTCAGGCTTTTTGGGGCTACTAACTCGAAATTTCATTTGTGCTTCCCTGTACAGTCTTCTAAGTTGGCCAAAAGATTGGGATTGTGGCATAAGCCCCATCCATCTGCAATGTGCCTTGCAGCTTGGCTCCCCATGATCTCGATAGTAACATGCCATAATTGGGTGGCACATTTGCCACCACAACATCCATGACCATACATTTTGCTGGTATCTGGGCAAGGCTCACACATAGATCTTTAATTAGGCCAGGGCATTTTACTCTGCTAGAGTCGAATGAATATAAATCTTTGTAAGGACGGGTTATCTCTAGGCCTAGCCTTTCCATGACCACCTTAGGCATTAGGTTGTGAGATGCTCCAGAATCATGCATTGCATTATGAAGAATCTTGTCATGAATGTTGAGACTGATATAGAACGGTGGAACTACCCCTTCCTGAAACTTCCCTTCAATTTTTGGACCAAACAGAAGGGCTGGTCGATCATCACTCAGATTTACAGTGTCATTTTTCTCACCTAAATTTAATGCTTTCAAAATTTGGTCTTTATATACATCCCGAGTGGCCAGCTCTGAGAGTGGGACAGAGATTTTAATTTTTGCAATCTCACTTTCCAAATTGAAAGTAGACTGACTCTTTGAAATGCTCGACTCTGTTTTGTTGATCACCACCTTGGTAGTAGAATTAGTGGGCTAATTTTCACTATGTATAGAGTTAGAGACTGTTTTATTAGGAGCACTAATTGCAGTGCTAGTGCTGCTAGTGGGTTGGCTTTGTTTATCAGTGTTTTGGTTGTCCTTTTCTTTGTTCTTTCAAGAACTCTTAGCTGTTGATTTGTTACTTTCAACAATTGCTTTAGAATTTTTCTCAGGTCTTTTCTTGATGGAGACCTTAGAAGCTTTTGGTTTGACAGTTTCTTGGCTCTTTTTATTTCTCAGTTCATATTGTTCTCTGACCTGCATCATGGCATTCTCAAATCCCAATCTGTAGTCTTTAGTTTCTAACCATTCCTCCTCCCAACCAGAGGGTGAGGGCTGATCTTCTTCCATGTAACAGTTATGGATTGAATCCTCTATTTCAAACATGTTTATTGTGTTACCCTCAGACTCCTCTATGATTCCCTCATCTTCATCAAGAAATTTCTCTTAGAATGGGGGAATAACCTGTTGGTCTGACTCTCTTTTTCTATTGGGAGTGGCATTGTTTCTTCTAAAGTTTTGGTTATGGTTTTGATTTCTGTTTTGGTTACTAACTGTGACAACCATTTTTTCCACCATTTGGTATAGCTTCTCCACTTTTTTAGATATATGGTCATGATTTGGATCAGATGTGGAAGCTACATTGTCATCTCTATATGTTACCCTTTTCTCAGCTCTTAATCTTGCTCTTTTCTCAGTTAGATTTGCCTCTATGTTCACTGCTCCTTTCTGCATGTCCTCCAATGTGTTGTATTATTTATCCCTAAGCTGATATGCCATGTTAGCATCAAAGCCTTCAGGATATTTCGCTAGAGCCATACCTTGGGGAGGTTTCATGTGTGGAGGGAGAGCATTGTAATGCTGTTAAATCTCATTGTGTAATCGTGGACACTCTCTCCTACGTTTCTTTTAAGCCTCATATATTTTGCTAGGAGTTGGCGAGGGTTGGCGTTAACCTCCCATTTGTTTATGAAGGTCTAATATAGAGCTGGGAGGTCATTTATGCTACCCGGAGGTAGGCCCTTAAACCATTTCTTCACATCAACCCCTAAGCTCTGGGCAAATATTGTCATTTTGACTATATCATCATCTATTTCCATGTAGTCAAAAGAATATTTCATCCTATCTACATGTTGTTGGGATGTGGTAGACTCTTTGGCAGTGAAATGTGGGATCTTTGATTGATAATCATTTGGTAAGGGCACTAGAGGCTGGGGTAACACCAAAGGTGCATACCAGGCTGCCATGGTGATATTCTGATGAGGTAAAGGGTTAACTTGAGCAGTTGGTATATGGATGACAGGGATATTATGACCAGCAGAAGATTGATGAGCAGATCTAGGGTGACTGAGCCCCAAGTTTTGAATGAAGTGAATATTAGGAGGTGTAGATGGTGGGGTTTCTCTGTCCCTAATGTGTTTACCACTTTGAGGTGGTGAATCAAGAAGCTCAAGGTCTGGTTGATCTGGAACACTGAATGACCTAGTTCTTGGTAAATTGTTTTGAGTGCTTAGGTCGAAGAATGGGTGTGTTAGAGCTGTAAAGTCTTCTGGTGCAGAGTTAGCTCTATGGATGTGGCTGGAAATAGTTGGTCTTTTAGGTGCAGGAGATCTCTTGAGGATGCTCTCAGGGTTATCAACTATTTTAGGTGGGTTTGGGTTGGGATAAGCCCTTGTGTGAATGATTCTGAAAACCAGAATGTTTTTTTCTGACCAAGCAACTTAACCCTACTTGTTACTTCTATTGTGGTTGATGTTGTAATGGAGGCTGGTCTCCCAGTGGAGTCTTATGTGAAACCAAAATAATCAGCAGGCCTACTGATCACCAGTGGAGTCTTTGATATTTTAGGAACTATGGAGTCGCTAGGTGGAGGGTTTAGGATGTTTCTAGAGGGTACACTGTCCACCACAGTGCCTGTGAAATATCCCTCTTCAAGGATATCTTCAGAACACAAAAAACTCTAACCAGAGATTGACCGGGAGGGAATTTACTAGATATGTCACCTTTGAAAGAGTGTAAGATCTGGAGGTTGCCTAGCCCTTTCGAGACTCTGTCCAAGAGTATGGGAGAACACAAAAAATGGTATAGAGGTTGATGTGTGAATGGGAGTGCTTAGCTGCCAACCTAACCAGAGATTGTAGGTTTCTGAGGCTTATGATATAGTAAGGTGAGGAAAAATCATAACTCCCCAGCGGAGTCGCCATTATGTTGGGGTTCTCATGTTTTGGCAAGGTTGGAAATACCAAAAGATGAGACAACATCAAAACCACTTTCAGACCTCAGGATCTAGCCCTCCTGGGTCCAGAGAGGGATCTCTCTATGATTATCAAAGGTATATGTCTTTCAAGCTCGGAATTAAGATGTTAGGCTAGTTATAAAGCTCAGAGTTGGTTTGATTCTTCGTTTGTTTGGTTGCTCATTATCAGGAAAGAAGGAATCAATGTAAGACCAAGATGAGAAAAGAGAAAAAGGGCAGAGGTGAAGTATTTCCAGGGAGAATTCAAAACCATTGGGCAATGGAGTCAAGAAAGGATTTTCTTGCTAGTCAATATGCAGGCTTTCAATTGGGCTAGTCATCTAAAACATTGGATCTTAAAGATGACAGTGTAATATGGAATGGTAGGAGGGGAGGAGACAACACAGATTTTAGGATACAAAGTTAAAGACCAGATGGTTGCACAAGGATCCTAGTGGATAGGGGTAACTCTAATCCCCAGTGTTCCCAAATCTTCCAGCTAAATCCTTAACGAGAAACATCTAAGAACAGATTCATTTAAATCATACATCAGAGAGCAGGAAATAACATCCACTACACTGGTTAAATTATTTGAAATCAATTCTTAGATAACACATTCAAAAGAAAAACATTAAAGGCAAGGAGAGCAGAAACATAGGGTACCTAACAAGGGTAAATCCTATGCCAATTTTCTGATGCAAGCCAATAGAAACGAAATGAAATGAATTAAACACAGAGATAGGAAAACATCACTGCTGCTTTAGATCAGGATCCAAAAAAACGTGCTTTTCGTATTAAAAAGAAATACCAGTCAAGTACAACATTGCCAATAGCTGAATACTTAGTTTGAAATCATATTCCTCAGCCTTTCTTACAACTTTACATAGAGACTGTGTCTCAAGAGAAACTACTTGCAATTCTCTGATAACTGATCAACAACCTTTACAATAATTTCTTCCTAAGTTTTATAGCAGAAGATGAGATGAGGAGGTAGGTGAAGCACTAAATGAAACATTAAAACACAGAAAAGAAGGAGAGGGCCGAAGCCCACTCTATTTTAAATCTCTGCATTTATCTCTGGTACTCTTTGGAACAAAAGAGTGATCTTCTTTGGTTTCCATTTACTCTGGTTTGGTCCTGATGTACTCTAACTGCAGTACTATGTAGTACTCCTAGTGCATAAACAAAATGGTAAATAAATGACTACAAAGTCAGCCATACTTGTGAAACAAATGGTCTGATAGCTTGGGATGGTGGTCAAGGCGGAAATCTCCTCTGGAGCACGACATAGAATAAAAACAGTATGGGGAACCCGTCCTTTCCTGGGGAAAACATTATGCTGATGTGTCTGCCCTGTACTTTTGATGAAAATAGGTTTTTGTGCCCTCCCTGGTCCTTTTTAGTGCTATCAGACTCTGAAACCTGTCTTACTGAACTCAACAACTATGAATCATGGTGGCGTTTAACTCCTGCATCCTGCAGAACACGCAACTGGACTGAGAAGATCAATGCATATGAGAGGATGGATGGAGCAGAGACTCATGAAGACGTGGTGCAGCGGCGGTGGCGGAATGGTGCTTTGGATGAAACAATGGTGGAAATGAAAAACTGTGGTGTAAAGTTATGAATAATAGGGTTTGATGGAACATAGAGCGTGGACCGTTAGATCGTAGTCCAGGGATCAGGATCAACAGCGGAGATTGACATATCGGGGTGATATATGAAATAAGGTGAAAAAATATTGAAAGATAAGGTATTTAATGAAAAACCCAAAAATTTGGTTTACAACGAAAAACAAAGGAATAGAACGAAATTTATATGGGATTTGAAACCTTAATGCAGATATGGAACTTTGGTTTAAATCGAAAATGCATAGAAAATGGAGGAAAATGTTACGAAATGGGAGGGAAGTGATCGTACAAGGTGGGTCCCAACAGAAGGAGGAGAGCGATTAGACTTGAGCCGTTAGATCTTCAGATCCAACAGATGGTCAGGATTTAGTCAGAGAATTGCAATCGCTATGGACGAGAGGGCGCACACTTTATAATTTGCAATGCGATTAGGATGTGCGAAGACCGTTGGATCTAGTGGAGGAATGAATGACAGAGATCTGCTCGGGGCAATCACAATCAGAGGGGAACAAGTGTGGCACATTACAAATGTTCCGATTGCGATGGGGCGGGAGGAGCGATGACCGTCGGATCGTGGATTTAAACAGACGATCAAGATTGAATCGGGATAATCGCAATCAGAGGGTGCGGAAAGGGAGATGCGATTGAATGCTGTGATTGTGATGGAGCGATTAGCGCTGGGCCATATGATCAACAGGGAAATGGAAGGCTAGGATGAGATCAGGGAGATCGCAATCACAAAGGCAGAAAGTGGCACCGAACAGAAATTTGCGATTGCGATTAGGCGGGGGGTGCAATGGCCATTGGATCGGCGGGGGGATGGATGGTTGGGATGAAATCGGGAGTCGGTATAGTCGGGCAATCGGGAAGGAAGACTTGGGATCAATCAGAGGGAAATGCGATTGCGATGATCGGAAGGGAGCTGCGATCAATCACATCGCAAACATTTGCGATGGGCCGATTGGGGACTTGACATAAACCCTGCGATTAAACGGATTGCAATATTGTGCGAGCCGTCCAATCTATGTGGTAGATCAATGGTGGATATCAAGTCACGGGACTTGATGAATAAAACAATCGCATCGGGGATTTTTGATGTTACAAAGGGTTTTAAAGGTTTTGCTCCAATATTCCGATGCGATTAGCCCCCGAGGCACTAAGCGCTTGGACTTTGGGTATCGGGTATGTGTGGGGAAGTGGTTAGGGCTTGCGTAAAAGGGGCTAGGCCCTATTGTAATGTTGGAAAGTGGGTTTTTAACCCATTTTAGTGCAATTTTAAACCAAAGGAGGATAACGATAGGGGGATTAAGGGGAAAATTGGGAAAAAAAAAGGCAAGGGTGGGATTTCATGGGGATTTTGGGAATATTTAGGAGTGTGAGGGGGGATTTAGGGGGAATGAAGGGGACTTTGACAAAGGGGAAAAAGAGGTGAAATGAAGCATTCTGCAGAGGTACAAGGGGAAGATAATGGCCTTTTGGAGCACAGTTTTTATCATCAGCAGAGGGAAACAATCAAAGGTAGGGGATTAAAAAGGCTTCAAGGATGATGTGTTTTCAAGGGAAATGCATTCCTTGAAGGCTCATAAAACAATCTATCCCCTTGCTTTCTTGTCAAGGAATTCATAAAGGGCTAACAACTAGTTCATGGATCCTTGGAAAACTTGGGTAGAGACTGATCTGGTTGGTGTTAGTGATGTCCAACCATAGAGGTGGAATATTTGTAGTTGAGGGTTGTGGTGGTTTGGCCTCTGGAAGCCCTGGTTGGTTTTGTTTTGGTTTATTCCATGAGATCCCACATTCATGCCTAAAATATGGCACAGGGGTGATTGGATGAAAAATATATTTCGTTTAGCCCAATATATGGTTGGGTGGTACATGGAAGTCCCTCACTTAGTTGGAACTTTCATATTTTAATATGATATATTTTTCTATTGTGATCTATGTGAATTTGTACTGATTGTGATGGTGATTTTATGGTTGATTCACCATGATTTATATTCTAGTTATATGATGGTTGTATGATCTATTCTATATATGGCCCTTGTCATATCTTGATAAGTTATTGAATGGTTGGTGAATGCATGGGTTAACTAGTGTTGTTGCAACTAGCTAAAGAGGGCATAAATTTTTCCTGGTGATTCTCAAATGAATATTATCAGTTTATGAACAAATATGCATTCATGGCCTATCACTTCCATGTTTACCATATGTTTGACGAAATTTATATCATGGATTAGGCATGCCTAGGTAAATTTCTTTCTTGAGTTTTTATTGATTAACATTATTATCACCTTTGATTGCATTCTGGAAAGTTATAGTCAGTTCGAGCAAGTGGTCTAGAGGCTACCTTGAAAAAGAGGCTCAGATCTTGGAACCGTTGTTACAAAACTGGATTTTGTGGGTCATAACCGCATGGAGGCAGTCTTGTGGGTGCGAATATAGCCTCCTAACCGCATGCATGCAAGATTATGGGCACGATTGAGGGGAAAAAATAGTTTCAATGAGTTCTAGCACAGGGATTAACCATATGGAATGGTTTGCAGGCTTGTGAGTGGTTAGTAGTCCTTGAGTGATGTCTATAAGTTGTCAATGTGTCGATCCCACTTCCATAACCAAAACTTGGAGGTTGAGTCATATTATAGTGACACTCATCTCATGTTTACCCTAGCATAGTTGTAAATTTGGGTAAATGTGGGGTGGGGGTGTTTTAGGGTGGTATCAGAGCTAGGTTACAACATTGTACCTCAAGGTAGATTTGATTGTTATGCATGTGTGTCAGCTATATCTGTGTCCATTATGCATGCATTGTAGTGGTTACGGTTATCATGCATGTTTTTATTGTTGTAGTTTTGCATCATCATGCATGATGTTAAGATGTTGATGTGTCAATGTCATTATATATATTATCATGTTAATATAGAATAATTTGTGTAGATGAGATAGCCTCCCTTGAGATACACTAGAGTATGGTTTAATTATGTTTTCTATTATTTTATCTGACATGTTATGTTTTCAGGAAATAAAAGATCAAAGATGAAGAAAAAAATGGTGGGCTATAGTTCAAATGACTCCTCAAAAAAGCCCGAAGGTAATTCAATGGAATGGGACAAGTCAGTGGAGCAACAAGGAGAAGAGTATTCTCCTGATATAAAAGGTACACTGAGAAGTTTGAAGGTAGAAATCAGAAGTTGCAAGGAAGACAATAGAAGATTTATTGAGGCACAAGAAAGGCTTACCAGAGCCCAGGAAAAACAAGCATAGGTTAATGAAATCATCCTTCAAAGTCTTTCAAATTTGCAGAAACAAGGACATATGAGGATTAGTCATGGATAGGAGGAGAAAACTAATGGGTCATATGGTAGTAGGTCTTAATTAGGATAAATTTTGGATAGAGAGGACATAGTCAGAGGTGGAAAATCATTGGACACACCTAACAAGAATGGTATTTCTTATGGGTTCTATTCTAGTTCCATTTCTAAGAGACATCATCACCATCACCGCTAGCATCCTTATAGGAGGCGTGAGAACTAATATTTCACGGAAGAATTAAAGAAATTTAAGTCTCATACATTTTATGGAGAGATGAAGAGAAAAGAGGACGTAGAATCATGATTGCTTGGGATGAAGAAGTTTTTTAGATTGCATGAGTATTAAGAGAATATGAAATCCAAGCTAGCTACCTTCAGTCTTAAAGGGAAAGCAAACATCTGGTGGGAATATTTGAAAAATGTTAGAAGCATTAGATGAGTGGATCTAGTTTGGGATGAGTTTGATTGACTCTTCAAGAAGAAATACTTGTCTAAAAGATACTATGACAACATGGCTATGGAATTATATGAGTTGAAGATGGGTTCTATGACATATTATGAGTAAAATAGAAGTTTCTTGGAGTTGTTGAGGTATATACCTTATCTTAAGGACAAGAAAGAAAATATTCAAAGGTTCATCAGTGGGTTACTAGTAGCATTCAAAGACAGGATTGAGTTTGATGAGCCTCGATCATTGGAAGAGGCCATCAGAAAGCTAATGTATTATTATGAATAGTCAAAGCACAAGTTTGAGATCAGCCCTGATTAGAAAGGGAATGATAATACTAAATGAAAGTGGTATAAGAAGCGAGGAAAAATTTAGGAAACATGTGAAAAGGAGAACATAGCGCTACAGAAGAAGTTTAATGCAATTGATAAAGGACATGAGTATCATCCTAAGGAGAAAGAAAAGGGTGATGGTAGGAAGCCTTTGAGGTGTTGGATTTGTGTTGGAGAGAATCACAAGCGACATATTCCATTGCATGAGGGTGGTAGGCCTCAGATTTACAATGCTCAGGAGGCGTAGACAATTTGAGATGTTGGGCAGAGTATTCCTCGGATTTATGCAGTAGAATAATAGGTAGGCAGATCATCACATATATATTATCGAGATGGAAGGTAAGATTTGTGGTCAAGTTTTTTCTATTTTGATTGACCCTGGATCTAATTATACTTATATCAGTCATGACCTAGAGGATAAGTTTGGCTTGAATAAAGAATTACATGCAAAATCTTGATTGGTGCAGTTGGCTATAGGAACCAAGAGAAGGGTTCACCATTGAGTGATATCTTGTGCATTTGATCTGAACAATATGCCTACATTAATACATCTAAATGTGCTTCCTTTGGAATCATACAATATGACTTTTGGCATGGACTTGATATTCATTCACAGGACTAAAGTGGATTTCTATGACAAGGATATTGAGTGTGTGGATGATGATGGATAAAGAAGAATCTTGCAGGGAAAGAAGAAACCTACACTAGTGAGAATGGTTACAATTATACAAGAAAAACATAGCCATAGGAAATGATGTTTATTGTTTGTATTTCAAATTTCTAGTGATAAAGGGAAATATGTTGAGGATGAGGGAGTCTTGAAGAAGTATTTTGTTTTGCAACAATTTCAAGATGTATTTCCCGCAGAGATTCCAAATTTATTGCCACATGTGGAAGTGGATTTCTCTATTGAGTTGATGTAAGGGGTAACACCAACATCAAAGGCACCTTACAAGATGAATACTCCAGAATGTTGGCTGTGGATCCTAATTATATTTTTTATTCATATGTATCACCGCATTGGACCCCAACTCCTAATGGGATGGAAATTCCTCCCGTCCTTTTATCGCAACCACGGGGGTCCCCCTGGCGAGGGTTCAAGGGAAGTGCCCTCGAAGCTAAAAATATATGTAAAATTTTCTTGTAAAATATTATAATTTCATAGTCAATATAGCTCGTTCATTAGGCATATGATTTGATAGTAGAAGTTATGTTTAACTTAGGGTTTCTCCCCCTATAAGGCAACCCCTTGGTTTATATGAGGAAATTGTATTACGACTGTGTATTGTATGTGTATTATGAGTGAGAAAGAGAGAGGGGAACTATGTGAGAGAGCAGAGGAAATTACAACGGATCTGTTATATGTTGTATCTCTTCATTTTGCTAGATAATATAAAATGAAGGACCAAATATTTCTCTGTGGATGTAGCCCAAATTGGGTGAACCACGTATATCTGTGTCTCTCTTGTTTTATATATTTTTTGTGTTTTTGTTTCCGCATATCTTATGTGTTCCATTGCTATGTAATATATAATTTTCTAACACAGAATTGGTGGAATTGAAGTTGTATATTAAGGAAATGTTGGATAAGGGATACATAAGGCCGAGTGTATTACCTTGGGATGCACTAGTGTTATTTGTAAGGAAGAAGGATGGTACTCACAGGTTGTGCATTGATTACAAACATTTGAATAAGGTGACTATCAAGAACATCTATACATTACCGCAAATTTATGACTTGTTTGATCAGTTGAAGGGAGCATCAATGTTTTAAAATATTGATATGAGATTATGATATCATCAAGTGCATAAAATAATAAGACATCTAAAAGCCCACATTTCGTATCACGTATAAGAATTATGAGTTCATAGTGGTTCCTTTTGGTTTTACTATTGCGCTGGCAACTTTCATGTGTTTGATGAATAATTTTGTGTCCTTTTCTGGACAAGCTTGTGATAATATGTATTGATGACATGTTGATATATTCTAAGAATGAGAAAGATAATGTATAATACCTAGCAGAAGTATGGAGATCGTTGGTAGAACATCAGTTGTATGCCAAGCTTAGTAAGTGAAGTTTGTTTTAGACTCAAGTTTATTACTTGGGACATGTTGTTTCTAAGGAAGAGATAGTACTGCATCCATAAAAGATTAAAGCTATCATGGGGTGGACAAATCATATAAATGTGGATGAGGTTAGATCATTCATGGGACTGGAAAATTATTACAAGAGGGTCATCAAGAACTTCTCAAATATTGGTTATCCTATTGTGTCTTTCCAGAGAAAAGGGAAGAAGTTTGAATGGACTGAGGAGTGTGCAACTAGTTTTGAGTAGTTGAAGTCTTTGCTTACAAATTCTCCTTTGAATATTGTAGATCTTGATAAGGAGTTTGTGGTATGTACATATGCTTGCAAGGAAGGACTTGGTGGAGTCCTGATGCAGGAGGGATAGGTGGCAGCGACTATGAGTCAAGGAAGCTGAATGAGAAGAAGAAGAACTATGTGACTCATGATCTTATGTTGGCAACAATTATTCATTCATTGAATATGTGGATACATTACCTTCTTGGCAAGAGGTTTTTTCTGATGAGTGATAATAGTGGATTGAGGTACTTTCTTGACTAGAATAATTTGAATGCCAAGAAAGCTAGATGGTTAGCTACTCTTAGTGAGTTTGACTTTGAGATTAGATACATTAAGGGAAAGGAGAACAGGCCTTTACAGATGCTCTTAGTAGGAGAGTGTAGGTAAATCATAAGTCAACTATGAGTTCATACGTGACAAATTTGCAGGAGTGTATCATGCATGCAGGGCAACATGATGATAGGTACCAGTAGCTGAAGTAGAGATTGCATTAGTAGGGTGAAGGTTATAGGGATGAGGAGTATCATCTCACACCAGATGGCTTGGCCAGATTAGGGAACAAGATTTATGTTTCAGATAATAGTGAATTGAAGAATATTATCTTGAGGGAATTTCATGTGAAGCCATATTCATGCCACCCATGATATCAAAATATTTTGACAAATGTGAAGAATTTCTACTATTGGTTGAACTTGAAAAAGGAAGTGGTTGATTTTGTTGCTAAATTTTTTAACTGCCAGCAAGTGCACAAGGGCCTCACTGAGAAAGCAATACCATATCATGTGCATTCATATTGGGGCATACAAAATAAGGAAAAGATGAAATAATATATTGAGCATATAATAGGTGGGTAAATGGTTTTAATATGTTGTATAACAATATGTGTAATATAAGGTATTGTTTATACATTACATTGCCCATGCGGAGGCAAAAATAAGTGGGATGGAGAAATAGAGGTTCAGGAGTATTATGGGAGTATCGAGAGTGGGAGCGAGAAATAAAAAAAATATGGTAATATTAGGTCCATAGTAGCTTGATATTAAAACCTATGGTCCTAGTATTGACATGCAATTCATGGTAATGTTAAATTCTTAAAGTAAAAGTGGAATTCTCCTTTATATTTCATTTACACCCTTTTACTTAAATTTTTAACATTACCATGAAATGAATCAAGATGTTGGAGAGTGGTTCTGACCTCATTAGATCTCATATGGAGAGGGTAGAATTTTAGATCTCACCAAAAATCAAACAAACTTATTAGTTTTTTAGGATTTCAGGATTGGGGGGGTTGCAATGTTTCCATTGGATTTTTTCATGTACTAGGGTATGGAACTCATATTTGATCAAGAGAACCAAACCCTATATGTACCTTGACGTTAGTGACATTGGTTGTCAAACTCCTCTGTCATGACCCTACTAAGAATATACTCGTCACTCAAACAAAATATTGATTTGACATGCTACTTTTTTTCTATCTTATTTTAATCCTTAGAGGGTGATATTAATGAAAAAGATACCAAGATAGGTAATGATTTTGATGATATGTTGGTATTTATTGTAGCATGATTTTTTTGGATGTTAGAGTCCATCCATAGACTATTTGTTGATGTACTTTCAGTTCAGAGATAGGTTTCTCTCGATGTTATTTTGGTTATGTGCACCCATGCTATATAAATGAGAACTTGTAATTTGTGGACCTATGGTTTATGAATATTATGAGTACTAGATGAATGATGTTATATTGTTTAATCCACGTTTTTATGGTTTTTATCACAAATTCATTATTATACATGATTTTTTTGACATATATGCATCAAAATTTATAAAAATATATATTATATACAATTCACTCTCAAAATCGATCCCAACATGGGAGCTTTTAAAAATGTCACTCCTTGCTCCTGCTTCCACTCCCACTTCCTACTTATACTCCCACTTCCTGCTTTCGCTCTTGCTCCCAAGCATCCTTGCTTCAAAATAGACGTGCATCACATTACTAATACATGTATGATATATGTTTAATGTGTTTGTTAAGATTTTTTACCTATTTCTAAGCTAGTGATCCTCCCAATGATGGGCCAGTAGAGAAGAAAACATATATGGCACCTTCATCCTTTCCTTACTATAGTGATGAACAAGTTGAATGAAAGTTAAGGATACAATTATATCGACTACTGATTAGTAGAGGGAACATGCATGCCATATTAGATAGTGAAATAGAATTTTGTTTGGAAGAGGGTGCATGCATGCTGAGGGCATACATATCACACCTTCATGCATGATCTATTATTACTAAGAGGGTGTAGATCCTTAGTCAACTATAATACTTATGCATGATAAATTCCCATCTTAGGTAGAGGACACATATCTCAAGGAAGTGATGCATGCTTGCATGCTATAGTTCATCTTTTGATGGAGACACACTTACTTGGAACTCTTACCATGTAATTATGGTGCACTAGGTCATCAGGTTAGGGCTATGACTTGAAAATTTCCAAACATATAAGAATTTTCATGTGTCCATATTCATTATACTTTCTCTCTTCTTCCTATTATATAAGAGAGATGAAAGATGTTCCATTGTGTTGGTTATTGAGGTTTTGTTTTGAGCTGTTGTATTGTATCTTTTTCAATATTCAATAGAATATAGATGCAATCGAGAGTTCAAATCTATGTATTTTTCATTCAATTTTTTCACAATATATATTAGTAAATCAACCAACTTATATCTACCTCCTTTTTATTGAAACTTTCAAGTTTTCATCTACATAGTATTTAGGTTACTCTTTCTAGGTGAAGAATCTGCTTACCATTGTTAATGAAAATGAAGGGATATAAATATAAAGGGGTATAAAAAATGTTAATAAAAAAATGGATACCTACAATGTCTAGTGAAAGTAGGGGATTTTTAAATTGGGAAGGTGTATTGGGTTCATATTTGTGGGAGGGTTAAATAAAGTAATTTTTAGAGGTATTTTCCAATATGTAGTCAAATTAAGGGTATTGTTTAGTATGCCACGAACGCATGTGCTATGTTAGAGGTTCATTGAGTGAATCCCCTGTGAGCAGGTGAAGAATGAGTGTAAGCATCCAACTGGTTTATTGTAGCCTATTTCAACTCCATAATGGAAATGGGAGGTCATTTCCATGGACTTCATTACAAGATTTCCAAGGACATCAATGCAGCATGATTCCATCATGGTTGTGATTGACAGGTTAAGCAAGGTAGCTCACTTTATTGCAGTGAAGTCTAATAATTCTGCTAGTGAGGTTTCATGGGGTTATCAATAAGATCATATCATATAGAGATGTTAAATTCACTTCCAAGATTTAGAAGGAGTTTTTTGGGACAAATTTAGTCTTTATTACAAATTATCATCCACAAACAGATGGACAGACAGAGAGGGTTAAAAGGATTCTTGAGGATATGTTGAGGATGTATGTCATGCATCAACAGAGGAAGTGGGATGAGTATATTCCACTAGTATATTTTTCTTATAATAATGGGTACCAAGAATCCTTGAAGATAATTCCATTTGAGGCTCCCAATGGGAAGAGTTGTAATACTCCTATCAGCTAGAGTGATCCAGTGAACATGGTGATGATTGGAATCAATATGTTGGTTGAGATGGAGCATGCGATGCAAGTTATTAAGAATAATTTAAAGGAACGTGGGATAGGCATAAGAGTTATGCGAATCAACATAGAGCATTCAAGGAGTTTCGGGTTGGGGAGCATGTGTACTTGCACATCGAGCCCAAGAGGAGCTCTTGAGGATTAAATCATGTTCCAAGTTGGCACCTTGGTATTGTGGGCCTTTCAATATTCTTGAGATTATTTGACTAGTGGCCTACAAACTTGCACTTCCACCAACAATGAAAGTCCATGATGTTTTCTATGTTTCATTTCCTAAGATATATGTCCAATATGTTGATCATGTGATTGATTGGTCTGTATTGTAGATGGAACCAAAAGGAGAATTTAAGTCAGAACCTTAGTGCATTTTGTAGCAAAAACAACGCATGATCTGAAACTGATAAATTTGGTAGGTTAAAGTGCAATGGAAGCAATTTAGGCCTAATGAAGTGACATGGGAGATGGATGATCATATACAGGCCTCGTATCCTTCCTTATTTTTTGGTTGAGCAGATGTGATCACTATATGTGTTTTGGTTTTGTTTATATATGCATATATGTATTGTAAATACTACAATGAATGGTGTCATAAAGCTCCAAAAAGCAGTATGATGGTATCATGGTTTGCAATAGTTGTTATTGTAACTACCACATCAAGTTGTGGTATAAATCTCCAATAAGCAGTGTGTTTTTCATGATTCTTATGCAGTTGGGTATGTTGTAAATTTTTCTTCGATTTATGTCTCAAAGCTCCATGAGTAGCATGCTTTTGTTGGTTATATGCATCAATGAACATCGAGGATGGTGTTCCCACAAGGGGGAGGGGTTTGTAATAGCCCCTGGTTGATTTTCCATGTAAATAAAATAAAACCAAGGTCATGGGACACATATTACAAGCTTAATGGTGGGAAAAACATTATAGTGGGCATTACTTGTGGTTTATTGATGGTTGTGAAAATTGGCAAAGGCATTGACAAAGGAAAAGATGCATTAATTGGCATTTAATTATGAGAAATAAAGGAAAATAGGAGAAAAGGAAGGTGAAGAGACACAAATTTTGCATGCAAGGGAAATTAAAGAAAAAATGAAGGAAAATGAATAAAATAGAGGTATCAATTATAAAAAGGCTTAAAAGAAATAGTTCGCAACTTTTGGGATCAGTTCTATATTTAGACAGTTTTATGGTGGAGGTCTAGTTCATTCTCTCTTACACTCTTGCACACTTAGGGAATTCTTGGAGCACTTTAGAATTCTCTTGGATTTGGAAGAAGAAAAGTAAGGAAGAAAAGGGAAATAAAAGTAAAGCAAGGAAGCACAAGGATATAGTTGGATCAATAGCTACATCTGGATTGCTTTGTAGGTAACAGGTTGCATGTATGATCTCCTTATTGGTTTTGGATGCATGGTACATGGATGTGATTTTATGGTTATGTGTTTTCATTGACATGGAGATTTTCCTAGATCGACAATGGTCTCATCCTTTATTTTTTCATTTCTTGGATATCCATCGTGTAGTGGGTTCCCCATTTGGATTTTCTAATTGGTTCTCAGGTTCCTTATGGCTATGGGTTGGAAAAAATGCTTTGGAGCCCTAAATAAACTTGGGTTCACTGGAGGTTGTGGTTTTAGTTACTAATCCATGGAGCCTATGGGTTGGGAGAAATGCTCTAGAGCCATATAACAAATTGGATTCCCTCAAGGTTGTGCATTGCGTTACTATTTCTTGGAGCCCTAGAGAACTTGGGTAGAGATAGTTTTAGTTGTTGTTAGTGATTTATCGATCACTACAAGGAAAATACCCTCTAGTGGATGTTTTTGAGGAACCCCTTATAAAAATACCCCAGACATCTGTTTCTAGCGGAGGTTCCTAGAGGAGGTTGGCGGATAGAGGTTTTTGCGGATGTATTTCGTCCGGTGCTCTTATTGTCAAAAAACGCACCGGTGCGTTGAAAATGACATAGCACCAGTGCGGTTAAAAAATTGGCACACCAGACACCATGCGCTCCATACACACACACCTGGTGCGTTGTAATTTTGTAGAGTACTGGTACTTTACATAACTTCCGCACTAGTCTGGAATCAAGAAAACGCATCGGGGCATCCATAAAATGCACGCACCTGTATATGGTTAAATAACAAAAATAAGGGCAAAAAAACCGCATAAAACATTGGCACACCAGAAACCGTGCACTCCGTACACACCCGTCTGGTACCTTTTATTAAGGAACAACACCAGTGCGTGTCAACTTGTCAGCACCGGTGTCTCATAAAAAGCGTGTGGAACAGAAACCGCTTGGGGCGGAATGAGGGAAATGCACTGGGGCCCCATAAATTCTGCGCATCGAAAAAGGGTTAAAAAAACAAAATTATGCCCAAAAAACCACACAAATCATTGGTTCACCGGTTAGAATTCCCGGTGTCTCTTATTATTGTAGAGCACCGGTGCGTTACTTCTAAGCCACCCCGGTGTCTCATAAAAAGCGCATGGAACAAAAATCTCCCAGTGCAGAATTATTGAAATGCATCGGGGCTCCAGTAATACCGCGCACCGGAAAAAGGTTAAAAAAAAAAAAATTACGACCAAAAAACCACTGAAATCATTGGTTCACTAGACAGCGTTCCCGGTGAGTCTTATTACTATAGAGCACCAGTGCGTTACGTCTAAGCCACCATGGTGTGTCATAAAAAGCATGTGGAACAGAAAATGCCTGGTGCGGAATTACTGAAATGCACCGGGGCTCTAGTAATACGACACACCGGAAAAGGGTTAAAAAAAAAACAAAATTACGGCAAAAAAACCGCAGAAATCATTGGTTCACCGGAAAACGTTCCCGGTGTGTCTTATTACTGTACAGAACTGGTGCGTTACTGCTAAGCCACCCCGGAGTCTCATAAAAAGCACGTGGAATAGAAACCGCCCGGTGCGAAATGACCGAAACGCACCGGGGCCCCATTAATGCCACGCACCGAAAAAGGGTTAAAAAACAAATTACGGAGAAAAAACTGCACAAATCATTGGTTCACTGAAAAACATGCCCTGTGCATTTTATTACTATAGAGCACCGATGCATTACCACTAGGTCGCCTCGATGCCTCCTAAATGCGCGCGAAAACAGAAACCGCCCATGGCAGCATAGTGCAAATGGACCGGTATGCCAATAAAACTCCACACACCGGAACATGGTTAAATAAAAAAAAACATTACGGCAAAAAAACAACATTTTTCGCTTTTTTCAGTGCTACAGAGCTCTCAAGTACTAGTTCAAGTTATCCTTGTTTGAGTCGCACTGACATCCATGCTCCTATTGCACTTATTGCATGCATTGCTGCTGTGCATTGCCACCAATCTCCAACTGGAATTTTATAAAACAGTGGACAAATTTTCTTTTGCAATTCTACAGCTAATATGCCTCCTCGACGGGTAAATGTACAAGTATTTTTTCTTTTTTTTCCATAATTAAACCTTTTAGCGGATTAGAATTTGAAAAAACCTTAAAATTAACAATTAAAAATAAAATAAAATTTGTCGTGCGGTGCGCTCGAGCCATTCGGCTCACACCAGTTTGCGGTGTTGCTTATAAATTTATAGGCCACACCGAAACTGGTGCTGATAGTATCTGCACCGGTTTTGGCGCGGTACCGCGCAGCACACCGTGTTATTTTAAAAAAAATTAAAAAGTGTGGTGTGGTCAGTTACCAGGCTGCACCGTTGACAATGGTGTATCGCGGCAATTTGGTGCGTTTACGGACTTACTAGCCCCGGGGCGGGTAATTTTTTCAGCGCACCGGAACTGAAATTCGACATTGTCAATGGTTGAGGCTGGTAAATCGGTGCTACGGGCATCCACACCGATTCCGGGGTAGATACCACAGGCGCACCGTGTTTTTTAAATTACTTTAAAAAGAGTGGTGTGGTGGGCTACCTGGCCACACCGTTGACCTAGTTCGATTTTGCTGGAGTGGTGCATTTACTGAGATAACAGCCCTGGGCTAGCTATTTTTGTTAGTTCACAGCTTACCGTATTTGGCCTAGGTCAACAGAGTGACATCTTAAAATACCGCACCGACAACTATGTATGGTAGCAGGAGGGTGGTGTGCTAACTTAGTTATAAGCCCCAGGCAGATAGTGAAGTTAGTGCACTGGCCTCCTGACACCACACATAGTGAACGATGTGCTAAATTTTTTTTTTGGAGTACCGCTTCTGGTGCGGTCGATATCAACAGGTGCACCGTATCTGGTGCGCTCTGTGGTGTGACGCACCGGGACCGGTGAGTGACTGTGTTTTTGGCGCACCAACTCTTGTTTATTTATTTTTCACAAAATAAATATATAATTATATTTGTAAATACATGTGACATTTAATAAAAAAATTGTGTTTAATATGTTAATCATTCAGAGATGTGAAAGGAGAGAAGAGGGGCAACAATAAAAACAACAGGTGGAACAATATAACATGGTTCACCTGTGGGAGGCAAGGGAGAGGGAGAGAGATGCGTACCCTCACCCTATTACAGCAGCGACGCAGTGGCTCCTTTGGTAGGTAGGCCTCCTCAAGTTCTATGAGGAGCCTACTTCCCTAAAGTCCCATAGTTTGTTTTTGAGACATCTTATCTGAAGGTGGAATGCCTAGCAACAAGCTTTCCAGGTTGGTATTAACCAGTGGTACACACCCACTGAGGAGGATGTATATTTTATTACAGGGCTATCGAGGAGAGGGGTGGATTTTCCCTTGTTCCCCGAGGTTCCAGCTAGCTATGTGGCAGGGAGTCAGTTATTTTACTCCCAGAGATACATTGGAGAAAATTTAGTATCTCCTGCAGAGTTTCAGGTCATTGGAGGGTAGTTACGTATTGGTGCATTTGGTCATGAGGAGGTCCAGTGTATCTCACTTATCAATTCGACCATTTCACACAACACCAGTGACAGGAAATGCATTAGTTTCCAGCTTTTATATTATGTTGATTCTTTACTACAGCAGCCACGACTTGTTAGGTGGTCTGCCATTTTTTTGCAGTAGTTTTGTACAACTTTAGATAGATGTCATGCTCATGCACAAGGGAAGGTCAAATTCCCTTTTGCTTCAGAGCTTTTTTGTTTATTTTTTGAGAGGTTTCCAGAGACGAGGCCTTCTTTTCTTCGATAGCCTCGTCCTCAAGTTCTATGAGGAGCCTACTTCCCTAAAGTCCCATAGTTTCTTTTTGAGACATCTTATCTGAAGGTGGAATGCCTAGCAACAAGCTTTCCAGGTTGGTATCAACCAGTGGTACACACCCACTGAGGAGGATGTATATTTTATTACAGGGCTATCGAGGAGAGGGGTGGATTTTCCCTTGTTCCCCGAGGTTCCAGCTAGCTATGTGGCAGGGAGTCAGTTATTTTACTCCCAGAGATACATTGGAGAAAATTTAGTATCTCCTGCAGAGTTTCAGGTCATTGGAGGGTAGTTACGTATTGGTGCATTTGGTCATGAGGAGGTCCAGTGTATCTCACTTATCAATTCGACCATTTCACACAACACCAGTGACAGGAAATGCATTAGTTTCCAGCTTTTATATTATGTTGATTCTTTACTACAGCAGCCACGACTTGTTAGGTGGTCTGCCATTTTTTTGCAGTAGTTTTGTACAACTTTAGATAGATGTCATGCTCATGCACAAGGGAAGGTCAAATTCCCTTTTGCTTCAGAGCTTTTTTGTTTATTTTTTGAGAGGTTTCCAGAGACGAGGCCTTCTTTTCTTCGATAGCCTCGTAGGCGGATTACTGAGGCACGTATGCACATGTGGGGGAAGATGATGCCCAAGAGGGATGATACTCTTTTTCCAGCAAGGATATCAGATGATGCACTGGAGTTACTAGCTAGCGTTGATGGGCATCCCTTCATTTTGGTCCCCTGTCCTTATGCGAGGTTGGATTGGCAAGGGTGTACCAACATCCTCTTCACAATTGATTAGCCGCCAGATGATAAAGGTAATATCACTATTTTATTTAAATTTATTCTAACATGTTATTTAACTTGTTTTTATTAAATTGCATAATAAAATCCTCTAATTATTGTTGTGTACTTGTATATATTTTGCAGACATTGGCTCTTTTGATGGCGAGGAGATGCCGCCACCACCATCTGATCCAGGTGTGGATCCTCATGATGAGGATGAGGGCATGCCAGATATTTCCAAGGATCATTCAGAGGCTGGTCCAGATAAGAGACCTGCTCCTGGTGGTGCGCTGGTGTGCGGTCGACGTCTTAGCGATGCTAGATATAGGATGGAGTTGGGCAACCAACTCATTGCATTGATTATTGAGGCGGGCATCAGGCTCGATGATTTCAGAGACATAGAGGTCGATGATAGGCTATCACAGATGTGGAGAGGCATGCCATGTGACATCTACAGCCTGATGCAGCATGTCGTAGGAGTTACAATAACTTTTACGTGACTGACAAGGATTTTTGCACGTTACGATCGAGCCGCAACACATGATGGACAGTCTGCGAGGTGCAGCGTACCATCATCTCATGATCGTTCACAGCCTCGCACCGTGCCATATTTGCATGAGACTCCATTAGCATCTACCAGCAGTCATCATGGAGATGAGGCTGGACCATCGACCACTTGTACTGATATTGATGTTGTACTACCACGAGCTAATCCATGACATTTATATTAAAATTGTATATTTTTAACATTATTCAGTTATATATATATATATATATATATATATATATATATATATATATATGGTCCATGTATTTTATGTTCATGTTGCAGTTGTAATTAATTTACATGTTCGTGATCATCATGATGTGTATGTTGTTAGGTCATGTTAGATATGTTCATTTAATGTGAAACTTGCAGATAGATGTGTATGTGATAGCATGAGATGTATATTTGATGTTCGTGTTGTACTAATGATGTTAATATATAATGTTAGTTGTGTTTTGTTAGATGATCTTGATCATGATGATGCTGTTGGCGATTTTGAATGTGTTTTTTAGTCAAATATGATGTTTCTACGATGGTTCTCATGAATGTGATGTTTATTAATTAATTTAATACCAAATGATCATGATATTGTAAATTTGTAATATTTGTATTTCTAATTGTATTTAAAATTCTAAAATTGTAATTGTAATGGTATATATGTGAATTTCTAAAATTGTAATTGTAGCTTTAATTTTTAAAATTGTAAAATTGTAATTGTATATATGTAAAATTCTAAAATTGTAATTGTAATTGTATGTAAAATATTTGTAAAATTTTAATTGTATTAATGTGAAATGAATTTATTAAAATTTGTAAATT
Source organism: Pinus albicaulis (assembly GCA_034641835.2). Lineage (NCBI taxonomy): Eukaryota > Viridiplantae > Streptophyta > Pinopsida > Pinales > Pinaceae > Pinus > Pinus albicaulis. Next base: position 270,924,616 of record CM076578.1, read on the forward strand.
TGTAAATTTTAAATAATTGTAAAATAATAAATCTAGAATAATATGATTTATTGTAACATAATAAAGTTTAGAAAATAATGCAAATAAATTGCTGTACTTAGAATTATAATCATTTTACTATGATCTTAGATACAAAAAAAAGAATTAATTTATACAATACGCTATTGTTTTCGAGATCAACATAATACCAAATTATCAAGTGAATTATTGATTTTAACATTAACACAATGCAAATTACCAATTAATTCAAAATACATATTATATTAATATTTCGAAAAACCCATCTTAAAAAGTACAAATATTGATGAAATAACACATGTACCATATCACTCTCGGTTCTCATGGTCACCCTCATTATCTTCTAGCTCGCATGGCATGATAACACTATTGTTCTCAAAAATATGTTTTGATCTAGGGTCATATGTCAATATGAACCACCAATACCTATCCAACACATCTGGGTAAAAAAACACCTGGTTGCAGTGTTTAGGGAAAACATAGGGCTCCTTAGCTTCATCCCACATCTTTCTAGATTTGATACATATCAGCCTACTATTGCGATCTTCTTTTACATTATTCTGATAAAATGTGTCCCACCACTTGCACATAAAAATAACACATTGGAAAGAAGAAAATTCCACTTCAATGATCTCTTGTATCTTTCCGATGTAACCTAATGTCCCTCGTACTAGTTGTTGATCATGGTGGCTAGATCAACTAGATTGATCGAACTCGACTTCCACTCCACATTCTTCTGTGATGTTTCCAGCATCAGAATTTTCTGTGCGAAAATGGTGTCCATATGCCCACATAGATGGGAACAAATGCACCTATTATAAAAAAGTTAAAAAAATCATAGTGTCATGTGTCTTATAAATAATAATCCAACAGTAGTTGAAATATGAAATGTAGATGTCTTAATATAAGTTTCAAATTTACATATAAATTAAGAATATTATTACCGAGTTGTTGCACCCAATCCCTATGTTTAGTGCATCCTCTTCAGCACACGGGTAACGACCGATAGCATCGTATTTCTCTCTGACTTGGTCAGAAACCCAACTATTGGGGCATATTTTATTTTAAATGATCGGGATAAGGCACACTTCTACCATTCAACTGTTTAAATTATTTCTTGTCACTATCCCATTTAATCCTGTTTTGTTTGTAGAATGCGACCCACGGTTGTGTTGCTTCAGAATTGTAAAGAATGAATTTATTGATTGCTTCAATTTCTGCATTCACTGATGAAATCAAACCAATATTATATAGTAATTAGAGATCAAAATATACATTATATCAAAGTTAAACATGAATATTAATTACTTCTTTTAAATTTGAAAATTTATAAGTCGCTTACTCTTTATCAAGCGCTTTTTTCCACTCGTTTGGAGCAACTCTCCTTCTCTTTTGTCTTCATCCATTTGATCATCCCAAATCACCACACCTAGTCTGTTGTCGATCTACTTGATGTACTCACTGGCATAGTAGAAATACTCATATGATATGTACCCCTCTGCCATATACCCCTCGGGTTTTGCCCTTTGTCTAAGAAAACCTTTTAATTTCTTCATGTACCTCTCTAAGAAGAACATCTAACGACAAGAAACAACCCCAACTAATTCAACCTCATCTACCAGGTGGATTAGAAGATGAACCTGTAAGTCCATGAAACTCGTCGGCACTTCCTTCTCAAACATACAAACAATCTCAACTATCTCTTGACACCACCGTGGAATGCTAGCCACATGAATCTCCTTTGACGTGATCCAACGTACAAATGCAGATAATTTAGATATGGCACATCCTAGGTCTTGAGGGAATTCATGTTTCACACACCCATGCTCAAACAAAGGATAATGACACTAAAAAGTTATAAACACGTGCAATAATATACGAAATTAGTTATGTTTTATGATCCCCGCATGGGATAAAATTTATTAATATAAAAAATAATAAAATCATGCTTTTGACATTATACGTACTCTTAGAAGATTCAAATGGTCATGCAATTTCAACCCCGACAAATGGTCATCCATGGTGAAGCAGCACCGTAGTGAAAACTTGTATGAAGTTGGCACCCTCACATCCATTATAACTTCCTTTTCCAAATATATATCATATTTTTTTTAAATCCATGGGACATCACCTTATTTGAAAAACCATGAATTAGAGGGACCAGCGCCTGCCTCTGATCCCATAATTTCTAATCGTCTTGGCCAATATTTCTTTTTAGTTTTTGAAGTAATAAGATCTTTCCTAACATCCAATGTGTCACTTTGTTTTGATGATATGTGCCTCCATAAAGAAGATGAAACATTTTGAAATATATGCATGGGATCTAATAAGTGGGCAATCTTAAGATGCTCCCAATATGGGAGGTCATAAAAGATAGATTTCCTTTTCATCCCAATGGGAAATTTCTCAACATAAGTGTTGAGGAAATCTGGATCATCGAACTTAGGCTCCCCATTTGAATCAAACATTTCTATGAACTCCTTCTCCTTCTCTCTTTCATATGCTCTAAGCCATTCAACTGGTGTCATTATTGGAGGCCTTTGGGTTCTCTCTCATTTACCATTGAACGCTGATGCTGCTCTTCTGTAAGGGTGTTGTTCTGGTAGGAATATCCTAGAGCAATCATACACTGGCTTTCGTAGGTCCTTGGACCATCTAGCTTTCAGAGAAGGTCCACAACATTTACATCCAAAATACCCTTTTGTTACAAGACCTGTGAGATTATATTTGTATACATTAATTAATAAGAATGGCATGTTAAATAATATCATGAATATCAGAAAAAATATTATTACAACGAATTAAATAACTAATATGTGAAAGAATATTGTTACATTATATATAAACAAATCAATAAATTAAACAAGTAATTTACCAGAGCAAACTCCTAAGCCTGGATAATCATGTGTCGTGTAAGCACATATACCATACAACGTAAAAATCCTCTCTGCTGCGATGGGTCTTGATACATTGTATACATTTATCCCATCCCATAATTCATTCAATTCATTTACCAATGGTTGTAAGTAGAAATCCATATTCTTCACTTGTCTTCTACCAGGGACTATGAGAGCCAACATAAGATGTTCATTCTTCATGGACAACCATGGGGGGATATTGTTATTGATCACTACTACAGGCCAAACTGAATAGTTGGTGTTCTAGAGGGAATATGGGTTGATGTCATCCATGGCTATGCTGAGTCGTAGACTTCGTACTTCATTCTTGAATTTTTCAGGACATGTATCCTCTATATGCTTCATGGCTATTGAATCAGTTGGAATTAACATAACTCCCAACTCACTTTTGTGTGAGGCATTCCATCCCCGCAACATAGCTAATTCTTTGCAACGAAAGAGCCTTTGAATCCTTGGGATTATAGGCATGTGCCTCAATATCTTAAAAGGAGGACCAGTATGTGATTTACCCTTCTTTTCTAATTTATCATACCTGTCATGCCCACATTTCGGACACATCTCTTTTTCTGCATATTCTCCTCTATATAGAATGCAATCATTTGGACATGCTTGATATGATATGTACTCAACACCCAATATTTTCAACAATTTCTTTGCTTCTTCGCAACTACCGGGCAAGACATTATCACTCGGAAGAACCTTATCTTTGAATAACCTGTAGTTGGTGATCATGGAAAAATATATTAATATTAAATGTAAATTAATGTCAATATAATTATTAACATTCATAAAATTTGACATTTGTAATGTTCATTGCAGTGTACTGATTATATTTCAAATTTATATAAGGGGAGTACTTTATGGTAACTTACCTCAAAAGTTTCAAGAAACATGCATTCGACAAGCCAAACTTTGCTTTCAATTTGTACAGTAACATTGTTGTCCCCAACTGGGTAGACTTTGACTGACCGCCAGGTCCAAAGAGATGGATGGTGGAAGAAAATTTAAGGCTTTCGAAAAAGGTGTCAGCGATATGAGCATCATCCCATATTTGATCATCATTTTGGAATGCATCTAAAAACATTGTCTCCATGGTAGTCGTATCCCTTAAGTAATCATCCATACCAACCTCTATTTGATTGCCTCCATTGCCAGCTTGTGAAGAACTACTATTGCTGTAGTCATTCCTAATTGGTGAATTTGGACGTAGCGGGAATTGAATCAGTGGTTGATTCAACCATTCTTGGTATCGTTCCTCTCCATTTTTTTCTCTTAATTCATCCTTCTCTCGATTTGACATTGTTGTGGGGTGCAATGGAAGATGTTAGGTAGGTCTTTCATCATCACTAGAATCCTAATAATTAAAAATAATAATTGAACATGATTAGTACAAAATATATGATATTAATTAGTAACCACATTGACAATATTGCATGATTATAAATTGGTTTGATGTTGAAATAATTAAATGTTAATCAATATATATACCAAACAATTATAATTATAATTACCATCATTGTCCGGGATTGTGGCTAGAAGATGCAATATTGTTACAATTGGTAGGGTGAAGCTGCTGTCCATTTTCATCTACCAAATGCGCCTTGTAGTATGCAGCTCCTGATAAGAACTTCCGATGTTTTGGAGCAGTTTGAATATTTTGTGCATCTGATCTTGATGTTGAATCTGCATGAACCTGCAAATTTGTATACATTATAAATTTAATTAAGTTATGCGTGATTGATTGCATGGATAAAAAACATATATAAATTCAATTAGATAGTGAAAAAATAAAACCAATCTGAAGTAAATATTACGTCTCCACATGGATAGGGAGAACTCCATGATGGACTTCGAGAAATATTATGGAATGAACTGGATTTTGAAGAATTTTCCATTCCATATAATATATGATATTTTCTCCCTGCATTTGAACAAAACAACAATAAATTTTGGTGCACAAACTTCAATGTCATTCCGGTGCATAATGTATAGATAACCGCACTGGTGAGTTTTTTATTTTGCGCACTAGTGCCATTTTATAAAACGGCGTACTGGTGTGGTTAAATTAAAGGACACACTAGTAAACGAATAATCGCAAATAAAAAAAGTGCAACCCTATTTTCTTTAAGCGAAAAAAAGTAGTAAATTAAAAAGTGGGCGGAAAAATATTTTTGAAATTCTAATTTCATAAAACATTTCTTTAAATACTAAACACTTTTCATTATTTCACTATTTTTGCAAAAAAATTCAGCCAGAGATTTGCAGGATACATACCCGGAGCAAAAAGAGCACGAGAACACTGTGGAGCAGGGAAATACGTTCGAACATAAGTATTCAAACAATCAGAATTCCAAACCTCTGGGTAGTCAAACCCTGTACCATAGAATTTCAAACGATGTGAGTAAGTTTTTTGTTTTTTTGTACTTTTTTATGCGGTTTTTTTTATGCAGTAAAATAAGAAATCTAAGTCTATTGTTTTTTTTACTTTTTTCTGTAGTTTTTTTTATGAATTAAAATAACAAAATCAAAGCTTATTGTTTTTTTAACATTTTTTTTTTTTTCACCTTTTGTGCAGTTTTCAGAAACAAAAATAGAAAAGAAATCCATTTTTACAAACAAAACCCTAGATTCTTTTTGTTTCTACCCTTTCTTCTCCCTCTTTCTTTTCAATTTAGATTTATAGGGTTTGTATAGTCATAATAAATCCAACCCATGGGATGAATTACATATTCGGATCCCAATCCATGTTGGCCTTTGCATCAATATTAAAAAAATACAGAGTTTTTTTTGTCGGTGCACCCTGCGTAACAGAGCGCACCGATGTGCTCGGTTATAGCAGCGCATCGCGAAAGTACACAAAAAAAAAATGTTTTTATTAGTGCGCCATATGTAACTAATGGCACTTGTGCACTATTGCATTATGGCGCATTGCAAACATGTTTTTTTGCAAAAAAAACCATTTTAGAAACAAACCCTACATTCTTTTTGCCTCTGCCCTTTCTTCTCCCACTTTTTGTGATTTCAGAATTAGCGCTTTTCAAATTATATTTATAGGATTTTTATTGCTAAATATAAGACTAAGACATCCAACCAATAATAGGACCTGCATAGTCGGATCCCAGTCCATGTCAGTCCTTGCGTCAATCTTAAAAAAATATAGACTTTTTTTTTCGTCGGTGCATCCTGCGTAACATAGCGCACTGGTGCGCTCGGTTATAGCAGCACACCGCGAAAATACAGTGATAAAAAATTAAAAAATTAAAAACGTTTTTATCAGTGTGCCATATGTAACATATGGCACCGGTGCGCTATTTCATTATGGTGCGCTATGTTACGCAAGACGCCGCGAAAATATAGTGATAAAAAATAAAAAAATAAAATATGTTTTTATCAGTGTGCCATATGTAACATATGGCACCGGTGCAATATTTCATTATGGCGCACCGTAAACGTGTTGTTTTGAAAGAAAACCATTTTAGAAACAAACCCTACGTTCTTTTTGTTTCTCCCCTTTCTTCTCCCACTTTCTGTGATTTCAGAATTATGAATTTTTAATTTATATTTATAGGGTTTGTATTGCTAAATATAAGCCTAAGAAATCCAACCAACGGGAGGACCTACATAGTCTGATCCCAATCCATGTCAGCCCTTGCATTAAAAAAAGAAAAAAAAAGAAAAAAAAATTGTCGGTGCGCCCTGTGCGGAATACCGCACCGATGCACTCGGTTCTCCCAGCGCACCGCGCAAGTACTTTGATAAAAAATTAGAAAAACAAAATATTTTTTTAGTGCATCATTTTTAAAATATGCAGTCAGTGTGCTATTTCATTATGGCGCACCGCGAACGTTCTGTTTCGGAAAAAAAAATAAAAAAATTCAAAAGATACAAACCTTACATTCTTTTTGTTTCTCCCCTTTCTTCTTCCTCTTTCTGTGATTTCAAAATTAGGGCTTTTAAATTTAGATTTATAGGGTTTGTATTGCTAAATATAGACCTAAGACATCCATTCGAAGGGACGATTAGCATAGTCGGATCCCAATCCATGTGGGCCTTGGCATGAATTAAAAACAGATTTTATCTAAAAGTTCGAGTAATGAGTGCACCTAGCTCTTTATTTTTCAAGCCCAACACAATGTAATGTGATATATATATATATATATATATATATATATATATATATATATATATATATATATATATATATTAATCGGTGTGCCATATGTAAAATATGGCACCAATTTCTGCTAAAAAAATAACACTGGACAATTTTTATTATTTTATCATGGTTAACTGGTGCGGTCATTGACATGTAACACACTGATGCTCATTGTTAACATAGAGCACCGTACAATCTATTATACTATTATGGCAGTGCGTTTGGAAGAGAGACACGCACCGGAGTCTGTGCGTAAACCATGAATGGCGCACTGATTTTTTGAGATTTTTTTTTTCACTTGAAAAGTTGACAATTTATTTATAAATATATTATTGAATGATATGGTACTTGTTTGAGATTGATAAAGAAATGAGTAACAAGAGATCAATTAACAAAAATAATGATAACACATCAAGAAAAGAAAATAAGACAAGTTCTTTGTAAATTGTTTACAAAAAAATTATTTTTTAACTATATGTAAGTTTAGCTAATATGTATTGTTTATTGTGTATCATGCAGAGCCACAAAATGACAAAGCTCGATAAGATTATTTCTGATCTAGGACCAGAAGAGCGTAAAAGCTTGATGGAAAAATTGCAAAAGGAAGAATCAGGTGAATGAAAAAAATACTATCGATCCAATATGAGTTTCTTTTTTTAGTTTTAATTAATAATATAATTAAAATCATTAGACAACATGTGTGAAAAAGTCTATTAATTCACATATGTTTAATTTTCTACAGGGACCAACAACTCAGAAAAGGAATGTTGTTCAAGAAAAGAAAAAAAAATAGAACATGAAAATGAAAATGAATTGGTCCTTAGCTCATCTGGAGTGCTGTTGGAAGTTAACGAAAGGAGGAAAAAATTTTACAAAATTTTGAGGGATCTAGTGGAACGAATGAATATATGTTATTTCCACTTACAATACAAAAACCAATCCAATGATTCCAAGAACCAAATTTTGTGTAAACTACAGGAAGAGTTTCTAGAGAATTGGTCAATGAGACATGTCAAACTTTTAATAGCAAAAGCGTACAACAATAAAAAAGAAGGAATGAAAAAGTAATATTCCTTTAGATTTTTGTCTATAATTATTTATAAATATCACTTTTTTTATACTTACTTTTCATATATCAATATAAAAATTAAATAGTTTATTGTCATGTTACATTTTCAGGAAAATTATGAAAATCTCAAAAGATGAATGAGCTGATATCAAAAATATGCCGTAGGAATGTCCAAAAAGGTGTACAAGGAGATGGTCAAAGAAATGGACAAAATTGCATCGCTGGAGGAGCCATCTCAACAACAACTTGCTTCAAATGTAATATGTAATCATTGATTTTTTCGATCATTAGGTAAAATAAATAAACAATTAGCATTAAATATTAATTTTCAGGTATTTTATTACATTTAAAAAAAAAATGGAACCCATTCAGCACATAAAACGGGATGACAAGGAAGAAAAGGATTGATATCTAAGTTTGTGAGTAATTGTTACTTCCTTATAACAACTTAACTAGATTTCATTTTTGTATTTTTTAAGTTGTTTTACAAAAATCATCATTGAATGTCTTCAAACAGGTGCTAACATACAAAGAAGAACCATAAAATGAATTGATTGAAATTGGGTTAAATATGGGTTGTGCGTATAGGTTGGCATATCAGAACTTAACTGTGGAATTTGTAAGCATCTATTGATCTTGTTTTACTTAGCTCCGTCTATAATTAATAGAAAAAATAAATCTTTTATATTAAATATATGATTTGTTATGGGGTATATAACTTGCAGGAAACAAAGTATGACACTGCGCCAACAAATCAAATCTTAAAATATGGCATGTTACATGGTTTTGAAAGAATGTGTATAGTTTATGAGTCAATTGTTGCATTGGTACGTCATCTCTTTTCGATTTACATTGATGTATATTATTTAATATTGCAATTTTCATTATTCTCACCAATGTATGTACACTCATTACAATTTATTTTTATGTTTCTAGATGGAAGGTGAAGAAGAAAAAAACAATTAACACCATGAACAAAACATTTATGAAAATAACCCAAGTCATCAAAGTAGCTCTAGCAGTGATAGCAGTTCAAACGAAGAATGATGATCACTATGTTTGGATATAAAAGCAAAGCATTGTATTTTTTGAAAAATGTTTGTGAAATCAGACATTTTCTTTAATTTAATGGACGTAGTGTCCCAATTGAAAGATAAAGGGATACCAATAACTGTCCCATTTTGTATTTCAAAGAATGTCTTATATATATATATATATATATATATATATATATATATATATATAATAACAAATGTTTTAATTTATTCTATTGCGTTCTATATTGTCGCTATTGCGTTCTCCATTATCGTTCTCAAATGCACTAATAAAAATTTAATTCATATGAATATTGTTATAAGATATATATGTGTCGAATGTTGATGAATAATGAATTTTAAAAAACTACAATAATTTTGATATGATATAACAAATTAATCCAAACATCACATTCAAATGAATTAATAAAAATTTAATTAATCTTGAATATTGTTATAAGATGTGTCGACTTTTGATGAATAATGAATTTAAAACAATCACAATAATTGCACTATCACAGGTCAATGTTTCTAAAAAATACAAAATGAAAACCGGTGCATGTATACTTACACTGGTGCGCTTGTATTCTTAAGCACCCCTATGTGTTTTTACGACCTATGGGCACTGCAAAAATAGCAAAACCAGTTAAAAATATCGAGGCATTTGTGCGGTATGGCTCTCTAGTGCGTTTATGTCTATCTACGGACCGTTGCCTTTTTACGACTTATTAGCACCGCACGAATACAGATACCAATTATAAATCTTGGTGAGTTTGTGTGATACTATTCATCGGGGAATTTTTGTGTCTATACGCACCAATGAATTTAAATGACCTATGGGCACTGCACGAATTTCGATGCCAATTATAAATCTCCGTGCATTTGTGTGATACTACGTACCGGGGCGTTTAAGAGTCTATACGCAATAGTGTATATGTATGAAATATTTGCAGTGCATGAATACTGATACCAATTATAAAGCTCGGTGCATTTGTGTGAAAGGACGCACTGGTGTATTTCTATAAGTCTACATATTCACACATTGATACGATTTATGGGCATCACTCAATTCCCAAGACTAATTATAACTGCCTCGTGCATTGTATCACCAACACTACGCCCGGTGATGTTTTATACCTTAACGGCCCAGTTCATTCTCCTTATATCGCCCTGGGGCGCCTTCCAAAAGTACACACTGGTGCTTTAAATCCTGATTAGCACACCGATGAAAAAAAACATCTGTAATAACCTCTGGCCGCCTATTTTTTTTGGTTGTGTTGAAGCTCCGCAAAACCTCCGTAACCATAAATGGATGTGGTAGCATATGTTTTTTTGACAATTTTGGCCAATTTTATAACACTAAAAACCTCCTTTATAACCTCCACTAGAGTGTCTTTTCCTTGTAGTGGATCGGTTAGGTAAAATCACTACGATTGAGGGTTGAGGTGGTTTAGCCTCTAGAAGTCCTGGTTGGTTTTTTTTTGTTTAACCCTTATCATCCCACATTCATGATTGGAATATGGTGCGGGGGTGATTATATGAAAGGGAGATTTGGTTCATCCTAATATATGGTCGGGTGGTACATGGAAGACCTTGACTTGGTCGGAACTTTCATAAGTTAATATGAGATATTTTTATATTGTGATATATGATCATTTGTACTAATTGTGATGGTGATTTTATGGTTGATTCACTATGTTTTAAATTCTAGTTATATGTTGATTATATGATGTATTTTTTATGTGGCTCTTGTCATGTTTTTATAAGTTATTGAATGTTTGATTAAAGCATGGGTTAACTAGTGTTGTTGTAGCTAGATAAAGAGGGCATAAATCCTTCCTGGTGATTCTCAAATGAATATTATCATAAGTTATGAACAATTATGCATTCATGAACTGTAGCTTTCATGTTTACCATATGTTTGATGAAATATATATAATGGGTTAGGAATGTCTAGGTCAAGTTATTCCTTGAATTTTGATTGATAAACATTGTCATCACCATTGATTGCATTTTGGAAAGTAACATGAAGTTTTGGGCAGTGGTATGGAGGCTAGCATAAAAAGTAGCTCGGATCTCAGAACCACTAGTAGAAATTGGAGTTTTTGGGTCGTAATCGCATTAATAAAGTCTTGTGCATGTGGCTATATCCTCCCAACTGCATGCATGTATGATTATGGGCGCACTTGATTGGAAAAACTAGTGAAAATGAGTTCCATCTCAGGGATTACCATTTGTGGTGGTTTCCAGGATCCTAAGTGGTGGGTAGTCGTTGAGGGATGTCTGTAAGTTGTCTATTTGTTAGCACCACTTCCATAACTATAACTTGGAGTTTGGGTCATATCATAGTGACACTCATCTCATGTTTACCCTAATGTGTTTGTGAATTTGAGTAGATGTGGGGTGGGGGTGTAAAATTATTTATTTAGGAAAATTCAATAATAACAAATTGTCTAGAAAGGACACATGGGGTTATGATTTTTGGATAACTAAAGTAATTTAATAATTAAGAAAAATTGAATGATTGTTACCTCAGGGGAAGGTGATGAATAATAGGAAATTTTGCAAATTAGAGAGAAAATAATTTTGTATGAGAGGGATGATGTGGCACCCCACTTAGAGTATATAAATAAAGGAGGACCTCCATGGTTTTGAGGGGATGACCCCCATGGTTTTGAGTGAAATACCTATAGAGTAACCAAATGCTTCTAATATGTCTCTAGACTTTCATGAACTAAGTTCCTAAGTAGTCTTACTAAGTTGAGTTATACATGTTTGGTATTGAGAAATTTTCTTCCTTGCCCGAGTTATCTCTCTATTATTCTATCTTGGTACTACTTTTGAGCTCTTACAACTCAGGGGTTTTAGGGGGATAAATTATCCCTTGATATGCTTGGGTGTAAAACATCATTGTTCAAGTAAGTTGGTTAAGGAATCAGGGGTGAAGAAAATTTTCAGCTTTTAGAGTTGAATATCTCGTCAGGTAGAAATTTAATTTTCTTGAAATTTTAATATAGTACTGGTATAAAAAATTGAAAAAATTTAAATTGTGATAAGCATGTGATTTTGGTTTAATCTCACGTTATCTGGAGGCTTAATGCCTAGTTGAAAATGAAGATTAAGAGTTCTATATTATTATTGGTGTAGTTTATATTAGGATTTATTATTGGTGTAGTTGATTGTATTAACCTTGTTTGTATTGATTTGAGGAAGGAAGGAAAAATACTACTAATGGAAATTACAATGACAAATTTCCAAAGGGGTTAGGTGAGAGTTTAATGAGTTATGTTTTGTTTCATTTTAATTGAAATAGGTAATTAGATGCATGTTTTAGAAATGGTTTTAGAGTATGCTTTCCAAGTGTTTGGAAAAATCCATGAATGAATAATTCTATTATTTTTATTATATATAAATAATTATGCATGGTTATAGATTAAAGTTTGTGTCACTGTGTTTGATGAATTTGTAAATGAGATTCTAGGAGTCAAGATATTTTTTATTTTAAATATTTTGATCTGCGGATGATATCATAATGATCCAATACAACATCTAGGGTATCCATGCCATTTTGACCTAGAACCCTTGATTTGATTAAGAAAAAAAACATAACCTAAATCGTAAAGCTGGGCGATTTTGTAGATTTTCGATACCATCTATGTTTTCCTATTGTTTATTTTTGGGTGAATGATTAAGATGATTTAGTACCTATTTTAAAATGCCAAATTTTGAAGTTTCAATTTCTAATTTTATGAGTTAACTAGGTTTATGAAGAATCTTAGATTGCATGTTTGCAAATTATTTGTCAGAAAACCTCAATGGTTGTAGTTAATCAAATTTACAAATTGTTTGTAAAAAAAATTGTATTTTAATTCTTAGTTCTCATTGGGACATTTAATCCTTTATAATGTTGATGGTTGATAAGGTTGGACCTTACATGAATAACCTTTGTCTTGGTGTATCGACGAAATTTTGTTGTAATCACCTTTATAGCTATGTGAGTGACTTTTGGATGATAACATTAAGACTATGCATCCACAAGGGAAAAATATCCTACGATGAGCTCTACGTCTCTTCACATATCCCAATTCTCAAACTTTACAGTCTATGAACTCTTATAGTTATCTTAATCTACTAGCCATATTTCCCTATTATCCTACACTTCCAAGTAATGAGATCACATTCTCTACCAAACAATCCCTTAGGTTATACCACTTCCTTCCAAGGCTCTAACACAAACCGACCAAGAAAACTCACCAATGAGGACTCCTAGGATTTTTAGTTGCAATTAATTTTTCCTCAAATACAACAATTGACCACATACATAGTCATAATTCTCTATAGTTTCAAGGAAACCATATTCCATATTTTTATTATAACCACACTATAGAAACATAGGATTAGAGACAAAAACTCCATGTAGAATTGACATGAAACTCCTTTGCATTCATATAGCTCTTACCTTCTCAAAGAAAAACCTATAGAAAAATAAATGTCTAAAAAAATCCCTTGCATGTTCAAAATTATTGGAATATATTTTCACGCCAATGATGCACCATACATCTTCATAATAAGTACATGTTTCTCACTTTTGGAAATTAATCCCAAGGTTAAGAATTAGGAAAAACATAAATCAAAGGCCTAATTAAAGCCAAGGTAAATCATAGGGTAGAAATAAAATAATATTTTTCTTCCCTTAGCCTCATTTGAGCCTTCGAGCCATTTTCTTTACCTTCCTCGAGAGACATAACCTTTCATTCTTTTATCAATTTATTTTTTCTTCCTAAAATATATTTTTATTATAAATTTATGTACAATTACATATTCCATCATTCATATTTTACGTATTCATCATGTACACATATACATTACTATTCTAGGGATGAAAAGTGGAAATGTTGCAATTAAAATTTGATCTTGATCCATTGGAGCCTAATTATTACCCATTCTCTTTGTATGAGTGTTACCTTCATCAAATTTAAAGAAAATAGTTTGAATATTAAAAATCATTATTTTTGTAAACCTACAACAAATAATTTTAATGGTTTTTGAAGTTTATTTATGTGCAACATTTTGAACATGTGGATTAGTTTGTACTATAAGAATACACATTGTTTCTTTGCTTGGTATAGTTTAATTAGATGAAATCATATTAACAATGAGTTGGA